>JAKWJD010001762.1:21465040-22065040 GCA_027705065.1 Solanum peruvianum | reverse complement strand
AGGGAGTTTATATAGAAATAGGAGGGGAAAGTGAAAATTACCAAACTGTAGATGGGCTTGGCACTACTCTTAGTAATAATCATACCAACATATGGTTTATCAAAAAGTGGCAAACATTCATCATTACTGATTTATGTTCTTCCAGTGCTTTCACTCATGATGAATTCACCTTTTTGGTTTGAAATATGTTCAGCAAAAGAACCACCCTAAAAAATAATAATGAAAAGAGCAGATAAGTTCTATAATCAACAATGGGGGTTTGAGAGAAAGAAAAAGTAAAAACATATAAATTTGTTAAGAATTATTGATATGTACCTCCATTGCCAATTGATCAGATAAATGGAGTTCTTGTTCTGGTTTTATTCAGTTTACCGGAAGTATATAAAAACCTTTGCATGTAGAAAAGGAGATAATTTAAGATTTTGGGGGTGGCGGTAGGGTTTAAGTGTTTTAAAAAGTAACTCAAAAGTATTTTGTAAGTTAAAAAATTAGTCTTATTTACTTGTCTATATTGTATGATACTTCGTTTTAAAAAGAGGTGTCTGCATTCGAGATTATTTTGACTTAAAGAATTACAAAATCAAATTACCTAAAGATTTTGCAAGAGTGTTTTTGAATTTTAAAACAAATAATGTGGATCACTTTGTCTTCTTTTGAAGCTTTTAGCATAAATAATGTGGGGTTTATATCTACATTTTATGTTTCTAAGCTATGCGAATTAATTGTACATCTTTAATGCACTTATAATTTAATACCTCCTAAACTTTTGAAGTAGGATTTAAGAATTGTCGAGAAAAAAAATTATAACTTGTAAATATAAAAAAACATAATCTAAAAATATATTTTTTCGTCGATCAAAAACCTGTTTATATCACATAAAATTTGTATATATAGAATAAAGCTAAATGTAGTGGGGTGATGTGGCATGCTTCTAAAGCCAAAAATTTCATTTAACTTTATTGTATATATAGATTTTATGTGATATGAACGGTATTTCGATCAATGAAAAACTTGATTATTTGATCACAATTTTTGTTATATTTATTATGTATGATATTTTTCTTTCACAGACGATTCTTAAATGCTACTACAAATTTTTAGGAGGCATTAAATTGTAATTGCATTAAAGATATACAATTAATTTTCATAGCTTAGAAACATCAAAAGTAGATATAAGCCCCACATTATTCATGCTAAACCCTTCAAAAGCAAACAAAATAATCCCACATTATTTGTGTTAAAATTCAAAAAGAGTCTTCAAAAATTGTTATGCAGTTCTTTTAATCAAAACAATCTCAAATGTAGACACATCTTTTTACAACTAAGTATCATATATATAAACAAGTAAATAGGACTAATTGTTTTTTTAAAAACACTGAAACCCTACTGCCACACCCAAAATCTTAGATTATCCCCTTTTGAAAGTTCAAATGTTTTTATGTACTCTACGTAAACTGAATCAAACAAGAATAAGAGCTCGATTTATCTCATCAGTCGGCAATGGAGGTACATCTCAATCATTCTTAACAAAATTATATGTTTCTACTTTTCTTTCTCTCAACGTCCGTTGTTGATTATAGAACTTCTCTACTGTTTTCATTATTATATTTTAGGGTGGTTTGTCTTCTGAACAAGTTTCAAACTAAAAAGGTGAATGCATCATGGATTAAAGAAATCGAAGAACAGAAATCAGTAATGATAATGTTTTCCACTTTTTAATAAAACCTATGTTTGCATGATTCTTACTAAGAGTAGTGTCAAGCCCATCTACAATTTAGTAACTCTTATATTCTCCCTCCTATTTCTATATAAAACTCCCTCTTTTTATTAGTATTAATTCACAAATTATTCTTTCTAGTGCTGATTCTCATCCTTTACTAGAGGTTTTTTTTTGTAATAATAAATCATCTTTGTTATGACACTTTATAAACTAGAACCCTAGGTCTAATCATGAAAGGAAATCAATAATCTGACTGATATCTAGGGAACCAATGTTGAAAGAAACCAACTAATGAAATACCACATACATGGTGATGAATTCCTCTAAAAAGTCTTTAGATTACAGGGCTGGAACTGTTGCAACCTTGTCGCATTCTTAAACTAGGTTTCTTGTCTTCTCTTGCTTCTACTTTTCTAAGTTTTGATTAACGATTTTAACTTACTTATGTTTTACTAATGTTTTTAGTCTTAAACTTACTAAAGTCTCATAATTTACTATTTAAAAGACGTATCTTAGGGGTTAAACAAACTAGGAATAGACCAGAGGACCCCTGAAATAATTGCTATCGGAGAAATTGATGACCTAGACTGACGGTCCGTCGTTCAATCGACGGTCCGTCATTCGTGTCTGCTCGAAGGTCTTCACTAAATGGGCATAACTTTTTACTCCGAGGTAATATTTTAGCGAACTTGGTTGCCTTGGAAAGATAATTCAGCTATCTATTATATCATAGGTAATAGGATACAGAATTTATTTTGACAATCTGAAGTTGACCCAACAACATTTTCCCCCTAACTGACTTCTAACATTCACCTACGGATTGTAGATTGAACGACGGGCTATGTTGGTCGTCCATAGTTCATGTTTGAGGTTGGGTAATATGAGTCTTGATCCACGCATAGAGACCACGAACCATAGTATGACTTACAGACCATCTGTCTGTCCATGTGATGAGACTTAGTCAATTTTCATAGCTGAGTTTTGGGAGGGGCTATAGTGGTGAACCATGGACCCACAGTACGAGTCATACATCAAACTATGGTCTGTTAATGGTGACCGGTTGATTGCACCTGTCATTATTTTGAAAAGCTGATTTCTGGTCTATTTTGGATAAGGGGTGTTACAGTTTAGGGGACCATGACTTGTTTAGGGCAATATGGACAACTTTCAAAGGCTGCCAAGGAGGGGGTCACCCAGATGAGACCCTAGACCGCCCGTGGTGGCTTGTACGGTCTGTTTGGGGATCCATACAAGTCACTAATAATTTTTTAATTTTTGGGTCAACTTGAAACAATCATATTTATCAGCACATAATGAATTAAATGGCCCATGAACTATCAAATTGAAGGTCTTTAGTCTTTCCAACACCACCAAATTTTACTCTTTTTGAGTTTGGAGTAAAAATTATTTTTGTTTTAGAGAAGCATTGTCGGGTAAGTGAAGTTTCATGGCCATCTATACGGACCTTGAAGTTTTACGGACCGTAAAGTCTTAAACGCTCTATGAAACCTTCCTTTAAAGGCACCTTGATAATTTTAAAAGTTAGAACGTTTTGGTCTGTCTCCTATACATTTGGTATCTCAACTACGTCATTTTATGCCTAAACCACGACGTTTTACTCCTAATTAAGGGATTATAAAGTGTTAATCAATTATTTTACTTTCATTAACACTTCAAGATATTAGACCAAGGTCCTAAGAGAACAAAAACTAGGGTTCAGGCATTCTTCGAGTTTTATAAATTTTGCCAAAAGAACTCATTCTTCTAGGTATGTAAGGGTAACATAGTTTTAAACTAGTTTATCCTCATTCCCTATATTTACTTTCGAATCAATAAAAGAATATCTAGGATTCTATCCTTAGAATTGAGTTTTCTTGAGATTAGATGATTTTGACTTCTTCAGTTCCTGATTATTTTGGAAATTATATTCCGAATTATTAAATTCCTATATATTATGAATTCAGACTCTTGAGTTTATTGACTCATTTCTATATTTCAGCATAAACTGTATGAAACGAGTACTCTTGAGATGTGTAATTTCGTAGAGTTGTGAGTTCTTAAAATTTGACTATTGAATTTTCAATATGGTTATTGAGATCCTTCAGTTGATGTGTTCATGTCTATATTTCATCACTAACCTTATTCTTTAGTATTCATTAAAATATCATCGAGAATATTTTAAACAAAATATTATTGTTTAAAGTGAATTTTGAGGAAAGTAAAAAGGAATTTAAGAAAGTGTATAAGAATCCCAAGAGTTGGCTAACCTCTTAAATGTCCCAAATGTGAGTATGCTTATTAAGTTTACAGAGTGATTAACCAAAGTCCTGGGATAAAATTCCAATCCGTCAATTGAGGAAGCACTAGAGTTAGATTTAAATCTCTCCCTTCTCATCACAAGTATACACTGTTTGGTAACAATGAATCTTTATCGTAATCCTTTCTTCTGATTTATCCAAATTGCAGGTTTAGACATCTCTTAAAATATTGAGAAAGGGGCAAAAGGAGATAAGTTGGAAACTGGATCATATACATAGCATCAGCCTTGCTCTATGGATGCACATTATATTCATGGAGGAAGGTCACAAGTCAATCGTGCAACCTCAGCGTAGGCTAAACTAGTGATGCACTTTAAGATTAAATGATTTGTTGCAATTATTATATACTAAATTTCGGACAAAAAGTGGGTTAGCTCAATTTAGTGTGCGCCTAAAAAGGGAGTCATGAAGGTGATCACCAGTGAAAAAATGAGCTTATTCCAACAGGGACAGTGAAAGGTTGACGAATATGCATAGATTACAGAAAGTTATATGAAGCCGCGGAAAGGACCACTACCCAGTTCATTTATTTATTAGATGTTGTATAGGTTATCTGGGCAAGAATATTATTGTTTCTTGGATGTCTATTAAGGATACAATGATCGCACAAGAGGACTAGGAGAAAACTATGCTCACTTGTCCGTATGTGACATATGCTTTCAAGAGAATGTCATTTGGGCTATGCAATACTCTGAATACCTTCCAAAGATTCATGATGTCTATCTTTCATGAAACGGTTTATGATTTTGTGGATATACTAATGGATGATGACTTCTCAGTCTTTGGTGAGTCTTTTTAAAAATGCTTGGAGAATTTAGACAAGGTATTTGCTAGATGTGAGGAAACTAATCTCGTCCTAAATTGGGAAAAATGTCATTTCCTAGTGAAGGAAGGGATTGGGTCATAAGGTGTAAAAAAAGAGGGGTATAACTTGATCGTGCAAAAGTGGAAGTAATTGAAAAGCTACCTCCACCATTTTTTGTTAAAAGGGTGCGATGTTTCGTGGGTCATGCTTGTTTTTACAGGAGATTCATTATGGATTTCTACAAGATAACAAGACCCATGTGCAGTCTCCTATAGAAGGATATGAAATTTGTATTTGATGATAAATTCATGCAAGCTTTTGAAGCTTTGAAGAAAAAGCAAATAGAAACTCCAATCCTAAATTCTCCAAATTGGGAGCTTCCTTTTAGCTGATTTGTGATGCAAGTGATGTGGTTGTGGGAGCAAAGTTGGGTAAAAGTAAAGAGAAGGTGTTTCACTTAATATATTATGCAAGCAAAACATTGGATGGGACACAAGACAACTACATAGTGACAGAAAAAGAAATACTAGCCATGGTCTATGCTTTTGAAAAGCTTAGATCTTACTTTGTAGGTACTAAAGTTGTTGTGTATACTGGCCATGCAATTATCAGGTACTTGTTCAAAAAGAAGGATGCAAAACCACAATTAATCAAGTGAATTCTACTGCTGCAAGATTTTGACACTGATATAAAGGACCGAAGAGGTTCTGAAAAGTAGATTGCAGATCACGTATCAAGATTGGAGTGTTTGTCCTAGCTGGGAGAGCATGGCTAAATTAGGGAGAAATTTCATGATGAACAACTATTGGCTCTAGATGTGACCGAACTACCATGGTATGCATACATCGTTAATTATTTTGATAGCGGATTGTTTCCACCAAGTGCATATTTATAAATAGTTTTTGGTTGTGCTTGCTATTTTTTTGGGGTTCCTTGGTAGTTGTATTCAGTTCTTTAGCCAAGGACAACCCCGTTGAATCGTAGAAAAAACAAGATTTTATTTCTTAGGATTTACTCAACTATGATATCTCTCTTCTCTAAATCTTGTTTTGATTGATATGTTTATGACTAAGTGTGTCTTATCGCTTGGGCAATATTTTTACCCAAAAAGATAGTATGAGTTATAATGTTATAAATCATAGTAGTAAAAGCACCCACAATTAGAAGAATTAATGCCGAGATATAGTAATCTAAGAAAGGAAGATAGTGATATGAGGCAAATTATGTTGTTGAAGGCATGCACCTTATAAGTTATTACTGAGGTGTTTTCCTTATGGGTATACTAAGAAGTGATGAGTTTGTATAAATTTCGTGATAGAAGGTAGAGTAATAGTTTCTAGTCATGATGAATTAGAGTATACTTTAACTAGAAGGGATTTTATGATGATATATTATTGTGTTAGTTAAGACCAAGTATATGTGTTCAATAACATAGCAGAGTAGTCATCAAGTGATAGATCTAAGTTTGGCTTATATTTTTTAAGGAAGATCCTCTTGATATTTAGATGGTTAAAACTAGTTAGGAAATAGTGTATATAGAATTAAATATGATGGATTTAAGGGAGAGCCCCATGATATACACGAACTACGCTCATTTCACTCTTACATTGATGAGATACTTCAGCAACTCTCTTTGAATTTTCTTATCCATATTATAAAAAAAGCTTTTTTCCTTGTTCAAAAATAATATTTTTAAAATTCTTTATTCATAAAAAAAAATTACCTTCCCCACCCCCACCCAACCACAAAACAAACATAGGAATGAACAATTCTTAATTATTTGTTTAAATCAATAGGAAAAAAAAAGAGAAGCAAAATAATTATTGTTGCCTCTTTTATCTTTTCAAAAAGAAAAAAACGCCACTTATCATTCAAACTTGATTTTTTCTTTGATGAGATACTTTAGTTACTCTTTTTAGATTTGGTATGTCTTATAAAAAGGCTTTATTTCGCAAGCAAAAATATTCGATTGTTGAATAACAAACATGTACTGATAAGAGCAACATTGTTGGAAGACTACCTGAACTAATTATCATAATCGGCTTTTTACATCATGATCGCAATTGGTCATACCTTATTAGATTATTGAAATGATATTCTCTATTTGATCCCGAAGAAGAAACTAAGTCGACAATTGTATGGATATATTTTATGATATTTCCACAAAATTTCTTTGGAAGAGAGACCGTTTTCGCAGCAGCTATGGGTAAGCTACTTCATGTAGACATAGCGACAAGGAATCAAACAAGACCATGTCATGCAAGAGTGAAGGTAGAAGTGGATTCATTAGGGAGATTTCACAACCTGACCTGAAGAATAGGAATGGAGAAATTTTGAAAATTGAATCCGGAAAAAATATGATTATATTCCAAAATATTGCAATACATACATGACATAAGGGAAATATGAGGAAACAACGGTATGTAGAACATCCTGATATATACCCAAAGAAGGAGATTATTGACAAATTAATGGTAAATAGCAATGAGGAGGAAATAAAATCTTAGAAGATAGGTAACGACAACGAGAAAGCGAATAAGACTTAGTTACGGGACAAAAAAAAAAGAATACAGATGAATTTCAGCATGAACAACCCAGTACGCCTCCTTACAATGTTTTGGAGAGGTTGGAATTATGAGAAAAAATTGAAGAAATTTCTCAATTTTCATCCTCCCCAATATAGATTAATCATCAAACTTCTTCAATTTTCAATAAGTTAAAATAATTAGTTTTAGACAATTAGAAAAAAAAATAGTTTGCAAGTTATTTAGATTGTTTTGTCACTTTTTATTATTTTTACATAATCATGTCTATAATTTGTATATTTTATGAACATTTGAAAATCATCTAAAAAGATTTTATTTTTGTAGTTAATCAATGCTTAAGTTATGATTACTGTTTTTAAGCATCATAAGGTAGAAAAAGAAAACAGGGGAAAGGGGGATAGAAGAAAAAATATACATACAAAATATTTGTAGAAAATACAAAGGTTTAGGGTTTAATTTTTGTCTTGGAGTCTACTTTGTCATTCACTGCTTCGAGTTCATTTGAGGTAAGGTAATATCCATTTCCCTTTATTAAATTCATCTTCAACTCGTGTTTTGTTGTATGAAGTTTTGGTTTTGATTATATTGTTGTTGTTCACTTTCTGATAATTTCCTTAATGGTAATGCCAAGTTGTCGTTTTAGCATTTGAATATAGATAAGTCTTGCTCCTCTTTCTGATAAAATATTCTATTGCGTTGTTGATCTAGTTTAAGTTATGTTTTAACCAAATCTTCATCATGTTTTGTTATAGTTCTAGAGTATATCTGGTTGAGTAGCATTCTCCAATATTTTCCTGTTGTGTTTAATCATATTATATCTTGATTTTTGTAAATCTCAAATAGATCGATCATTAATATAAAGCTCAACCTCTCGAAAATGGATGTATTTGTTTGTTCTTACAAGCTGCCAAATATTTAAATATTGACATGATGATTTTCTACTTTGGATTGCCATTTTTATGATATGAAATGTTTATTATTTGTTTTCTTCCTTATTATCTAATGATTAATAATATGTGTAGGTTTATGTCTACTAATTATATAAGTTCATACTATGTGTATGCCTTATTAATTGTCAAATATTTTCTAATCAAATACTAATTTTTATTCCTCTCTTTTCTTTGTTGTAAAATGCCATGAGAGTCTAGTGGGACTCAAAATCTCTTTATTTGCATGCCAAGGGGCCATGGAGGCCCTAAACTCTCCCCTCGAGTTGGTTTTGTCAATTGAAGCACAATGGATGCCAATATACAAATTTGGAGGCTGATATACAGGTCTTGGAAGCAAAAAAGTCATGAAATACAATGGATACATGTTGTATACATATTGAAAAAAACATCCAATTTACACTGATATACGGTAACTGTATACAATGGATTCATGGACGAAAATGGACCAAGACCAAAACAAATTGAAGCAGGAGTCTTAAAAGATTAAATTACTTAAATTATGATGGATTGAAGAATATCGGATCTGCCAACCCAACAACTTAATATTTGGGCTAGAAGAGACAAACATTTTTAAAGGATTGAATACGGAGATTCGTAAAATTCTTTTGGGATAACACATCAACTTATAAAGGGAAGCATTGGTTAGATTAAGTGGAAATTCGTTACCCTTAAAAAAGGGATAACACATCAATTTATAAACGGAAGCATTGGGTAGATTAAGTGGAAATTCGTTACCCTTAAAAAACAAGGAATTGGATTTAGACCACTGCATGATATTTCTAGTGTTCTTTTTGCAAAGTTGTGATGGAATTTTAGAATTCTAACTACCTCACTTTGGAGTTGATACATGGAAATTAAATATTTTTTAAAAAATTCATCCTACAATTGCCAGCAACTCATGGTTGGAGAAAAGAATGGTTGCAACAAGGGAAGAAGAAGAATATGATATATGGTGGTATGATAAGTTAAAATTCAAGCTTCTGGTTTGAAAATTGAACAAAGCAACGAGCTCTATATTTCACAGGAAGGGAGATGGCATGATAAAAGTATGTTAAAATTTTGTAATATTATATAGACGTTATAAATGATGGTAGAATATATATTTAAATATATTAAGCATGATAAAGTGTATATATAGACATTATAGGTATTTTATTTCCTTTTGCTTCTTAACTTCTTATGTATAAATATGGTTGTAGTTTCTTTTATTCATTGATGATTAGAATTATTGATTCTCCAATTTTCTTATGTTTCTCTGTCTCGTTTTGTAATATGGTATCTGAGCCTCCTAGGATTTTTGAAAACCTTATTCATTATTCTATTTTTCTCGTGCAGTTACTGCTTTATCACTTTGTTGGTCGCTTCCGTCTTTGAATTTTATCTTCTTCATTTTTTGTTTGTTGACATTAATATTTTTAAAGCTAGTATCATGGAGAAGAATGATATTTCTCAACCTATTTTTGTTGTTCTTAATGGATCGAACTATCATTTTTGGTGTAAGGCAATGCATAGTTTTTGAAAGGATGAAAGTTGTGGCTATATGTCACAAGTGATTTAATCTGTCCAAAGGAAACTGAGACTGAAACAAATGGAATATTTATTTATCGTTTAGAAGATTGGGATAACCGAAATCATCAAATTATTACATGCCATTGAAATACTTCTGTTTCAAGTATTCACCTATAATTTGAACAATGCAACACCGCAAAAGAGGTATATGATCATCTCTATAAATGATATACAACTTCTGATCTTTCTCTCCATTTTCAAATATAACACCCATAATCCAACATAGCCCATTAATTGGTTTATCATAAATTGCAGGTGCAATCTACGATCACAATCTACGGATCATAGTATGATATACGACCCATACTATGAGTCTATGGTTCACCACTGTAGACCCTTCCAAAACTCAGCTCAAAAAAATCGACGAAGTCTCGACACACACACAGAACTCAACATAGATCATCGTTCGATCTACAGTCTGTAGGTCCGACCGTAGGCTGAGGTTAGTAGTTAGTTAGAGGGAAATTGCTGACTATGTCAACTTCAAATGGTCTTAACTCTTAGCACAAAATGAATTAAGTGGCATATGACCTATGATATCATAGATAATTGAATCCTCATTCCAAGACCAAACTGTTTGCTAAAATCTATCTCCGAGTAAAAAGTTATGCTTATTTTAGTGAAATCATGTCTAGCAGAGTAAAACGATTGACCTAAAAGATGCACAATCAATTACACGATGGCCCTTCAGTCCAATCCGTTTATAAGTCTGACAGTTCTTAATTCAGGGTGTTTTGGTCTTTTCCTAATTTGTTGAACCCCTAAGATACGTAGTTTCGACCTAAATCAAGACTTAATAGTCAGTTTAAGCCTAGAAACATCACTAGAACATATGTAAGTAAAAATCATTAACCAAAACATAGAAAATTAAGAGCAAGAGAAGAGAAAAAGGTCAAGAACCCTAGTCAAGAAAGCAACAAGCTTCTATCAGTTCCACCTCCAAAACCTGAAGATTTTTCCATGGATTTTATCACCAGTATGTGGGATTTCACTAGTGGTTCCTTTCGCCCATTGGGTCCCTAGAATTCTATCAGTTTCTTAATTCTCTTATTACGAATAGACCTAGGCTTTCTAGAATTACAACAGATCATCATGAATTAGTTATTAACATGCTCCAAATCAGATAACCATGTTATTGCTCAATTTATTACATGAATTTCAGAACCCTAGATATTATTTCATTAGTTCTTAATTTTTACATGCTAGGCGAGATATTTCGGTTACACAGTTATACATGCCTCAGTTATTAATGAATCATCATCATGTTAATTGTTACATTCTCATTTTGCATGTTCATTTTTGAGTTATCCAATATTTAGAGAAATTCACTCAATTTATGTTAATCACTAAACTTATTGGAAGTATCATAATACCAAATTGGACTAGGATTAAACGTACTCGAATAGTCCCAGAACTAGTAGCCAAGTAGGTTGTAAGTCCCCTATGCGGGCATCAATTAGTGATCACTCCAGCATGCCTTTATACCTTTGCCAGTATATATTGGGTTCTCTTGATGGGGCGTATATATCAGACTCCACATTTAGCTCATATGATTCAATTATCGATTATTACTAACCCCCACATTTCAGTCTGTCTCCATTGTAATGACTATATTTACAGTTCATTTAGTATTCAGTCTCATCATATAATAAATTTGGTGACTCCTCATTCTCCCTTGACAATAGTCATGAGTTTATTTCCTGTGTTAGATTTAATTTTTTTTTCTAGACTTTTATAGGGCGTGGCTCATCATTTCTAGTCAGTTAGAAACTATTTTCAGACATAGTTAGTTTCAGCTTAGTATTGAGTTAATATGTTCTTTGTATTAAACTCATCAGTTTCATATATCTCACTTATAGAATATGGTTATTTTCCCCAATCTTTCCATTTTAATTATGATTTAGCTTCCGTATCAATTTATTATCTCTAGTATGCTCATAATCATGCAAGTAGAGTTAGCTTAAAATCTCTTGTGGTTCTAGGTCCCGTGTCCACGTCTCTAGGGGAAGGGGGCGTGGCAAACAAAGTATTAGAGTACTATATTTAGTAGTCCTAGGATGTGTAAAAAGCCGCACTAAGTAGAGTCCTTTTCATGGGTGTGAAGTTTACCGCATCTAATAAGAGGAAGTCTATGAAGTGTTTCGGGAAAAACATCACTTTTTCGTTACTCTTATCGTGGATAAGGTATGCTCTAGTTACATTCTAACTCGACGTTTTACGTTACAGATCATGCCTCCTCAAAGAGTTAACACTAGGAATGTGAATGCCAGGAATGTAAACGAAGCTCCTACAGTCCAAGATAAGGAATTCTCCTATTTTGAAGTTAGGAACACGATTCATATGTTTGCTTAGAGTGTGACCAACCAAAACAATCGGGTTAAAACTCTTCTGAATTCTAATGGTGTATCAATTGAAGCAAGGGTCTGTGACATTTTTAGGATGAATACGCCTGAGTTCTTAGGATTCCAAACTGGTGAAGATCCTCAAAATTTCTTGGATGAGATCAAGAAAATCTTTGAGATGATGCAGGTCACTAGGAATGATCGGGTTGAGTTGCATCATACCAGTTGAAAGATGTGGCTCTTATCTGGTACACTCAGTGGAAGGAAAACAGGGGTACAAATGTAGCTCCTATTACTTGTGAAAGCTTTAATGAGACCTTTCTCAACAGTTTTTTGTCAATAGAGTTGAGGGAAGCAAAGACTCATAAATTCATGAACTTAAGGGAGGGAAACATGACAGTTCAGGAGTAAGGCCTCAAGTTCAACAAACTCTTCAGGTATGCTCCTCAGTTTATGACTCCAGGGCTTAAATGAGTAAGTTTTGGTAAAAAAAATGTGCAGAAATGCTATGTTACTAGGATATATGAACCTCTCTAGGCTTGTGACTCATACTAAGTAGGTGGAGAGTGATAAGCTTAGGGAAACGGACAATAAGAAGGCTAGAATTTAGAACTATGAATATTCTAAGAAGAAATTGGGTAGTGGAAATAGCTCGTAGAGTCAGCAGAAATTTTGAAATCCAGCCACTTCATCAGCAAGTATTCCATCGTCCAAGGACAAGTATGATCAAAAGGTTAAGGCACCAGGATCTATGTCTCATGGAAGTGTTTCAGGCACCAAGACTTACCTCACTTTCCCTTAGTGTAGTGAGAACAATCCAGGCGAGTGCCTCACAGGAGAGGAAGGATGCTTTGGGTGCAGTCAGTCTGGTCACAAGTTAACGGATTTTCTTCTAGATAGGGTCAAGGAGAAAGTAATGGTAGAGTTCAGCCTACAACATCAGCAACACCAGCAAGTCGCCTGACACAAAAGGGTAAATCATCTAGTACAGCTGGCGACAGTGCCAGATCAAGTTGTATGCTCTTCAAGCTCGCAAGGATTATGAAGGTTCTCCTCATCTACGCACTGGTACATTACGAGTATTTGACCTTTATGTTTATGTATTGTTATATCTTGGGGCTATTCTTTCCTTTGTAACTCCTTATATAGCATTCCAATTTAGTGTTAGTCTAGAAACTCTCTCAAAACCTTTATCAGTCTCTACTCCAGTTGGTGACCCAGTTATAGCAAGATGGGTATACAGAAATTTCCCTGTTATAGACTCTCATAAAGTCACCTTAGCAGATCATGTAGAGTTAGAAATGGTAGACATTGATTTCATTATAGGAATCGATTGGTTACATTCTTATTTTCCCTCAGTTGATTGTAGAAGTAGTATTCTTCATTTTCATTTTTCAAACAAACCAATCTTAGAATGGTAGGGTAGTAGCGTAGCACCTATGGGACAATTCATTTCTTACCTCAAGGCCAGAAAAATGATCTCTAAGGGATATCTCTATCATATTTATTATGTTAAGGATTCTAGTTCTGAAACCCCAACTCTTGAGTCAGTTCCCGTAGTCAGTGAGTTTCTATAATTTTTTGAGAAGACCTTCCTGGAGTCCCTCCGGTAAGAGAAATCGGATTTGAAATTAATCTCCTTCCAGCAACCTAGCCTATTTCCATTCCTCCCTACAAAATGTCTCCAACTGAACTTAAAGAATTGAGAGAGGAGTTGAAAGACCATCTATAAAAGGGCTTCATCAGACATAGTATTTCGCCAGGGGGTGCACCAGTGTTGTTCATAAAGAAGAATGATAGTTCTCTCAAGATGTGCATTGACTATAGGCAGTTGAACAAGGTCACAGTAATAAAATAAGTTTCCCATTCCCAGGATTGATGACTTGTTTGACCAACTTCAGTGTGCTATTAGTTTATCAAAGATAGACCTCAGATAAGGTTATCATCAAGCTCAGAATAAGAGATATTACATTCCAAAGACAACCTTCATGACTCTGTATAGTCATTATAAATTTGTAGTTATGTCATTTGGACTTACAAATGCTCCTGCATCTTATATACATTTGATGAATAGAGTGTTCTAACAGTACTTGGACTTTTTTATTATTTTCTTTATTAATGATATCCTAATTTACTTTAGGAATAAGGAAGAACATGCTAGTCATTTAAGAGTTGTTCTGTAGACTCTCAATTATCGTGAATTATTCGCTAAAATTATAAAATGTGAATTCTGGTTGCAATCCGTGCTTTCCTTGGTCATATTGTATCTAGCGAGGGGATGCAAGTGGATTTGTAGAAGATACATGTAGTGAAGCAATGGTCCAGACCTACCTCTGCTACAGATATCAGAAGTATCTTATGTCTATTGGGTTATAACAGAAGGTTCGTGGAAATATTTTCATCCACGCCTCACCATTAACTAGGTTGACATAAAACATAGTCATGTTACATTGGTCAGATGATTGTGCGAAAAGCTTTGCAGAATCAGAAACTAGATTGACTACAACTCATGTCTTAGCTCTATAAGAGGGTTCACATGGTTATGTGATGGATTGTGATACATCAAGAGTTGGTCTAGGTTGTGTGTTGATGCAGCGAGTTAAGCTTATAGCTTATGCTTCTAGACAACTTAAGGTGCATGAGAAGAACTCGCCAACTCATGACCTCGACCTAGCAGCAGTGGTGTTTTTACTCAAGACCTGCAAACACTACTTGTATGGTGTTCATGTATATGTGTTCACTGACCATAAAGCCTTCAATATATGTTCACCCAAAAATAGTTGAATCTTTGCCAAAGGAGATGACTTGAGTTTCTTAAGGATTACGATATGAGTGTGCATTAAGACGAATGTAGTAGCAGATGCCATTAGCATATTATGTTTGGGTAGTGTATCCCATGTTGAGGAAGAAACGAAGGAACTAGTGAAGGATTTTCACAGGCTTGCTGGCTTGGGAGTTCACCTTATGAGCATATCAGACAATGGTGTAATAGTTAAGAAAGGGGAAAAATCTTCTTTTGTAGTGGATGTTAAGGAAAATCAAGAAATTGATTCAATCTTGCTTGAACTTAAAGGTGTAGTCCATAATAAGAGAGTGGAGGTTTTTTCCCAAGGGGGAGATTGTGTACTTCGCTACCAGGGTAGATTGTGTATTCATGATGTGGTTAAGTTGAGACAACGTATTTTTACAGAAGCCTATAACTCTAGATATTCTACTAATCAACGTACCACTAATATGTACTGCGATCTGCGGCAAGTCTATTAGTGGAATGACATGAAGAGGGATAGATAAATTTTGTGAGTAAGTGCCTCAATTGCCAACAAGACATGGTAGAACATTAGAAACCAGGAGGTATGACTCAAGAGATCGACATTCCTACTTGGAAGTGGGAAGTTATTGATATACCGTGGTTTCACGGTATTTTTAATGATTTTGCCTTAAGTTTAGTGTGTGTCCAAAAGCATTTTTGTATTGATTTTTATGTAAGTTTGTCCTTATTTACAGGAAATCTATCCAAAGATGAACGCGGAAGTTTTTTGAGCGAGAAATGCAGAAGAGACCACCTACGGAGCTTATGACAGTTCGTCGAGCTTGTGACGATTCGTAGGTGGCATCGTTGTGATTAATGAAGAAGCTGAAGGAAGATGGGGACGTCTGACCTAGTGTGGATTAAGGAAGTCCACGACGGACTTTCATATCCACGACGGTCCATCCTTCTAGTTCGTCGTAATAATCAGAGAGTAGTCCCAGTACTGAAATTTCAAAAAGTTTAAGTATTATGGAACGGAGACCCTCGAAGGACCATCGTGCTTGGAACGGTCTGTCATACCTGTTCGTTGAGGGTAATCAAGAAAGCTGAAGAAGAAATTGTGAAGTATGGGACGACGGAGTCCATGATGGCCCGTCGTGACCACGACGGTCCGTCACGAGGTCTGTGGAGCCAAACACATTTTGACAGATCTTCAGTAATTAGAATGCTTCTTTTATTAGGTTTTTGTTTTTTAATAAATAGTTCGAAAAACCTCATTTTTGGGGATAGACTTTTTGATAGTTACACTTTTCGATAGTTAGACTTTTTGAGAGTTGGACTTTTTGATAATCTTTAGTTCTCTTATTCATGTATTGAAGGATTAATTTCAGCAATTGTTACACTTTTTCTGGAATTGATTTTTGGTGCTTTTGTTGATTAATCAAGTAAATTTCTGGATTTTATTCTTTCTCATTAAAGTAAGTGCATGAATTCTTATATTAAATATATGAATAGTGTGATTATGACCATGAGTAACTAAACTCCATAACTAGGGTTGTGGGAACCATGGGTGAATAATGAGCTAAAATATAACTAAAATAGCAATTCTGGAATAATGTCTTGCGTGTATTGATAATTCTTACGTTTAGAAGTCTTTTTAACAGATGGCCAACGTTAGAACTCGCCTTAATGCTACTTGCCGGACCAAGGAGGTAGATAATAGGAAAAGAATTATCAACATAGATTTAGTGTACACTATCTAATAGGCTAGTCTCGATTGGTACGAAGTAATAACTTAGTAAAATATCGAATACAATGCTTAATATGAGGTAAAGGTAAGGGTTAGTATAGCAACACACGTAGCCGGACAAAGTTGCGGAGTGAAATTATCTAGATGCCGTACCAAGGATTTAGAGATACATAGCTTATCACTTTGCATGCAAGATACTAGGAAAGAATTGTTATTGTTAGAATTATCAAGTTAGGAACCTGTAGAGAACACTTAAGCCCTAGTTACTTTTATTAATTTATTAAGATCCAAGATTTTAATCTGTTAGTTGTTTACTTTAGTTTAGTTAATTATTTTCATTAATTTAGAAATAAAAACTCCCCTTTATCGTCTTTAGTTTTTTAGGGAAATACGTGACTTAATAATAGTAATAATAGAATAAAGTTAAGTATAAACTATTTTCCTCGTGGGAACGATCCCAACCTCATTAGTTGGGTTCTATACTTGATATGACCACTTTACTTCTTATTTGAGAAGTAAGTTTGAGCGTATAAGTTATCAATATGGATTTCATCACAGGGTTACCTCAAACTGGCAGACAAAATTACTCCATTTGGGTAATAATTCAAAGGATGACAAAGTCTTCTTCCTTTGGCGGTCAAGACAACAAATTCACTGGAGGACTATGACAATGTGTACATTAATGAAATTATAAGGTTTCGTGGAGTTACTTTATCTATAATTTGTTATAGAGGTCCTCCATTTATCTCTCATTTCTAGAAGTCATTTCATAAGAGTTTTGGTACTCAAGTTAACCTTAGCACAACATTTCATCGGCAGACGGATGGACAGGCAGAGTGTACCGTTCAAACCCTAGAGGATATTTTTAGAGCTTGTGTGATCAATTTCAAGGGTATTTAGGATGATAACCATTCTCTTATTGAGTTCGCCTACAACAATAGCTACAATTCTAGTATTCAGGTGGCCCCTTATAAGGATCTGTATGGGCGTAGATGTAGAACTCCAGTTGGTTGTTTTGAAGTTGGTGAAGCATATTTGATAGGACAAGATTAGTCCTTTATGCTATGGAGAAAGTGAAACTCATTAGAGATAGACTTAATACAACCCGGAGTCGCCAGAAATATTATGCATATGTATTGAGAAAGGAACTAGAGTTCCAAGTATATGATTGGGTTTTCCATAAAGTCACCTATGAAGGGGGCAATTAGATTTGGAAAGAAAGGGAAGCTAATTCCTAAATATGTAGGCCCTTAGAAGATCTTTAAAAGGATTGTCAAGGTGGTATATGAGTTAGATTTGCCCGCAGAACTAGCAGCAGTGCATCCAGTCTTCCATATCTCTCTCTTCAAGAAGTGTATGGGTGATCCAGCCTTTGTAATGCCATTAGAGAGTGTGTCGGTGAAAGATAGTATTTTTTATGAGGATGTACCGATTGATATTCTTGACCGTCAGGTTCAAACATTGAAAAACAAAGAAATTGCTTCAATAAAGGTTCTGTGAGGAGTCAGTCCGTAGAGGGAGCTACTTAGGAAGCAATAGCAGCCATGCAAGCCAAGTACCCTCACATCTTTCCTTCTGATTCTGCTCCAGCTTAAAGTAATAGTTCCTCTTCAGTTTTTCAGTCATGCATGAGTAAATTTAGCCTCAGAATCATGTTCCCTCAGTTTGTACTTGCATTTTCAGCGTATTTTCATGTTCTTGGAACTCAATTCAATCAGAAATTAATTTCTCAGTGTTTACTGGTAGGGATTGCATCTCTCTCCCTCTATTTCAGCTAATTTAGTCATCTTTCGAGGATGATTGTTCCGAGGAGGAGATAATGTAACACCTTGTATCCAACACAGACCATAAATAATTTTTTCAAAACTTGCAGCGGCAATCTACGGTCACAATATATGGACCGCAGTCTAATGTAGGGCTCTTACTGTGAGTCCATGGTACACCACTATAGCCCCTCCCAAAACACAGCTCAAAAAACTCGACTAAGCCTCAACCCATGGACAGACCGACAGTCCGTAAGTCAGACCACAGTCTCTAGTATTTTTCTATAGATCAAGACTCCTATTACCCAATCCGTGACATGAACTAAAGACGACCAGGACGGACCGTTGTTCGATTACAGTCCGTAAGTCCGACCGTGGGTTGTGTCTAGTAGTTTGTTAGGGGGATATTTTGAATATGTCAACTTAAAATGGTCATAACTGTACATACGTAATTTTTTACTCAACTTGTGTTTTGTACCAATTTTAGAGCTTAAATATTTTATAAATCTAAATTAAATATTTTGATTTGTATTTGATTATATTATGTTATTTTAAAAATATTTGAAACAACAAAAATAGAGTCACACTTTAAGGTATATTTTTATTTTAATTTATTCCAAAATTTTTTAAATAAACTTGTAATTTTAGAATCTTCTTCATCATATATTTTGATATAGCTATTTAATATTTATATGTTATTATAATATGTTGCTGTGGTTGTTGTGTTGTTATTGTTGTTGTTGTTGTTGTTGTTGTTATTATATTATTATTATTATTTATTAACTACAATATATATATATATATATATATACACACACACACATATATATATATCTATATATATATATATATATTATATATATATATATATATATATATAATATATATATATATATAATAAAAACCTACCCATGTACACCCACACACCCCATTTCCTATCCTACACCCACTACCCACCAGCACAAACCCCCCCCCCCCCCCTACATCCCCCATTCCCTAAACACACACACCACTCTATTACATAACCCATGATAACACAGGACACAACACATACACTACGTATACTATAAATTCGGCAAACAAAAGGGGAGGATCAAAAAAGAAAAGAACGAACCCAAAAAAACCATAGACACAACAAGAAGAAAAGAAGAAAAAAGAAAGCAACACACACTAAAAAAAATCAACAAAAATAAAGGGGAGAAACACGAGCAACCAAAACAACCTTTCCATATTAATTCATTTTTCTTCAAAATTCACCGACACATTCATATCTTTTCATCCTTATTTATTATTTTCAAATCAACACAAATACAAAAAAAAAAAAAAAAATCAACACAAATACATATACCATCACAATCAACCAAACAAAAGTTTTATGGCGCTCTTATCAAGCTTCGGTCAATATTTTTTGGTATTAAACTTTACCTCACTCCTAATTTATTTATGGAATTTGATTTCTTTTCATGATTTAATTTTAGCAAGAGGTATCATGTAATTTTTATTATATATTTTTATTTTCATGATTGTATAATACTTTCTTTCAATGTTATGTAGTTTACTCAAATTTTATTTGTATTTAATTCTGATACAATAACAGTGAAATATTTCCTATTTATAATTCTACATACATTTATTTTTCATATTTGTTCCATATGTTGTTATCAATTAAGTACCTCTTATGTCCAAGCATAATCAACTTAATATCTAGTAAAATTATTCTAATAGTTTGTTTAGTCAACTTTATCTTATATTAAAAACATTATTATTCTGCTAGATTATGAAGAAATTACGATATGCGTATGTCTAATTTAGTTGTTAACTTTAAGTTTAAAAAAATAATATGTGCAAGCTTATTTCTAACATTAAATTTAAGATTAAATAAAAATAAAAAATGTGTTTTATAACATTAGATATGTTTTAGCCACGTTAAAAAAGTACTGGTTTAAATTAAAAATGTGTTTACACATCTTGCTTGAGTCATTAAGAAAAATCAAAAATTGTGGTGACGCACGTTGTCCATAAAATATGAATTTTTATGAAATTTAATATAAGACTTATAGACAATTATTAGGTGAAATGCCAAGAAGACAATTATGTCTCTAAACATCAAGATCGAGCAGTTGTGCATCCGTTTTAAGACGAATAAAAATTCACCATTAAAAAAAATGAGTGAAATTGTAGCATATAAAATATATCGAAAAAATAGTTAAAAAAAGTTTAAGTCAATAAAAGAGACCGTCCTAGAACCACTGGACTCGAGTGATGCCTCATACCTTCCCCTTCCTCAACATAATTCCTTATTCTAATTTCTAGTTCGCAAACAAAATAATGAGTCATTTTCTTTTGATTGGGGATTAACCAAAAACCTGACTTGAAAACCATAATTCAATTCCAAGTGGTGACTGTAAAAAGTAAAATAATCTCTAATCACTAGCGTTGGAAAAATTCTTACGCCTCGTGCGCAAAAAAAGGGTGTGACATCTCTGGTGACTCTGCCGGGAACTAACCAGAATCCAAGCTTTGTTATATTGACGTTTACTTGATTTTATTATTGTAATTTTTTTGTATATAATTTATAATGGCCTAATGTGCTACTTGCTGCTCATTTATGTTATTATATTTTTGAATTGTATTAGATTATCTTCTCTTGCACAACTATTTTAAGTCTCGGAAAACACTTGAGACACTATCATAGGAATGAACTTATGCATCCTACTTTCGGTTGAGATAATGCTAGAGTGTTTTGGCACCTAGTGAAGGATTTTTAGTCGCGCATGTTAGACTGGGTTAGAGCAGCAACACAGTTGGAATAGCGCTGCTACCGATAAGTTGTCACTTCCTTGTTCGAGTTGTCCACTCGAATAAGACTGTCTATACACTAATTTTATAATTTTTGAGCGTATTAAACCTAAACTACATACGTGGTTATCCCTAGTGGACTCCGCTTATTTGCATCATTTGCATGTGTCTTAGTGAGCCTTAAAACAAGAGTTGGGTCCGCTTAGGACAAGTATCCATATCTTACTTGACCACTTAGCATTTTATGTGCTACATGCAAATACATTTATTTAGGATGTCTCTAAAAGTAGACTCATTTAGTGTTGTTAGTGTAATAAAATTTAAGTGTTTCCTTAAAAAAAATATAAAAATATTTCTTCTCTTTAGGAGTTATCATAAATGTAAGAGTTTTCACTACTTAACTAACAAAAATATTTAAGTTTCTTTTGTATAATTAATAAAAAAACAAAAAAATGTATTTTCAGACAAGTGTTAATATCTAAAAAATAATAATTAATTAAACCATTTAATCTGAACGAACTACGCACACTTGATTCTCACCTCAATGAGATACCTAGACAACTTTTTTCGGGTTCGCTGGTCCTTATTTAATAATTAAAAAAAGTTTCTAAATCTTTATCAAAAAATTCAAAACAAATAATAATAATAATTTGTTCATCCATACTAAAAAGAAGGGATTCGTCCTTAAAAAAATTAATATTCTCAACTACATTCTAAACTACGTTTGACCTGGTTGTTGGTTTGACAAGATACGTAGGCAATCTTATTTTGGGGTTCGGTCCAATCAAGGAAAAAATCTAAAAAGTCCTCATCACCAAAAGCGGGGCAAAAAAATATTAACTTTGTTTGTATCAAAATACTTACAAACGTCCATTAAAAAATAAAGTGCAAAACTCTTTTGCCAGGAGGGACCAACTTTGTGACCTATTGACTTCTTTGGCTATGTCTTGATATTTTTTTTGGTCATACTTTGAGACACTGTCTTACTTGAAGTTAAGATTAACACAAATTCGAATTCCTGTTTCATGTGCATTGTGTGGTGAGTTTTTGATATAAAATTAAATGACATGACTTTGCTGATCTAGAATTAGGCCCGAATGTAGGTTGATGTGAAATTTTGAACGACATTTAACTTGAGAAAATATTATTGGTTTTCTTGATCCGATTGTACCTTTCAAACCTACCAAATAACACGTTATCCATCTAACTACCATTTTGAGCATGAAACATGTTATTTGAATGATCACATCGATACATATATCATTTTGAGTGCATAAATGTACTATATATTGGTCCCACCTCCCTGAATGCACTATCAATTAGCCATACAACATCAAATACCTAAGTTGGGTAACAACGTGAAAAGATTAAATATGTAAAAATAAAAAAAAAACAAAAAATAGTTTGAAAGAAAAATAAAAAATGCCAACAAAAAGGAAAGACAATGAAAAAAATTAAGAAGAAAAATAAATGAGGAGAAGTCTTCAAGAAAACAAAGGTCAATGGTTAAAATAAAAATTATTAAGATCATTGTGAAGATTTTATGGAGGAAATAGTTTTTTTATTGCAAATGAATATCCTATGTGTAACGACCGGTTAATCATTTTGAGCAGTAGAGTTTATTTCTGGTAATCACTCTCTGGGTCGACGGATCCCACGACGGACCGTCATGGGTACGACGGACCGTCGAGGGGGTCTCGTTCCAAAACACTTAGATTCTGAAAATTTGGGTACTGAGATCGACTCTCTGAACTTCACGACGGAATGGAAGGACGGACCGTCGTAGGCACGACGGACCGTCACAAATCTTTCCACAGAATTAACTCTCTGAATTTGGTGACGGACCTGCAGGACAGACCGTCACAGTCATAACGGACCGTCACAGGCTGCGTAACCCTGACTGGGTCGGATTTCTATTAAAAGTTTTTAATGGGCGTTTTGGACTATTCATGCTTATAATTATAAAGTTAGGGGGGTTAATGTTAATAATTCAATTACTTGGGGGTTAAAGGAGATAACCTTGAAATAAATTGTGGGTTATTTTTATCATCTTTTATACTTAATTATATGACAATTAGGGTAAAAGAAAAAGGGTTTGAATAAGAAAAACAGAAAGAACAGAGAGAGAAGGGAGAAACGAGCGAGAGAAAGAGAATAACGCAGAGGAAAGCAAAGGTTTTGGAAGATAGCTTGTTTGATCGCAATTCTTCGGTGGAGGTAGGTTATGGTTTATGCTACTTCATATTAAACTCTTAATAGTGAATGATATGTATTGGATAATATTGTAAAGTCTTCTATATGCTTAATTGTGTGCTTGCATGATGTGATTATGTAATTGTAATGGGTTGGGAAGATGAGGCTATGAATCTTAAATCTTAAGTTCACTTTGTTAATGATGATGCCTTGGTATAAAAGAAGGCTTGATGCACTAAAGTAATGAGATTAGAGGATCGGGTGTCACGTTCCGACACCAGGATAGTATTAGAAGATCGGGTGTCACGTTCCGACACCAGGATAGTATTAGAGGATCGGGTGTCACGTTCCGGCACCAGGATAGTATTAGAGGATCGGGTGTCACGTTCCGACACCAGGATAGTATTAGAGGATCGGGTGTCACATTCCGACACCAGGATAGTAGAGGATCGAAGTGTCACATTTCGACACCACGATAGTAGGGGATCAGAGTGTCACGTTCCGACACCAGGATAGTAGTAGTGGAGTGGGGTGTCACGTACCGACACAAGAGGAATAAAGAGAATGAAAACTTGAATTATGTTAATATACTCAATTTAAAGAACTAATTCCCAAATGAGTATGATGGGGAGGCCTGAGTCCTCATAGATATGCTTGGTGTTGTGGCCAATGGTTATGGTATTTGTTGTTATCACCTGTTGAGTATGTACTTGATTTTTTATTATTATTTGATATATATTGTTTTCTATTTTGAGTTGGCCGATGATACCTACTCAGTACTCTTGCCTTGTACTGACCCCTACTTGTATTTGTTTTCTTTGATTATTTGTGGAGTGCAGCAAACGTACCATCGTCTTCAAGTCGTCCTCAACTCTAGGGGACGCCTTTACTTTTCTTTGAGAGGCTATAGGACTTTAGGAAAATTTCATTCTTTCTTTCTTTCGTGCTATTACTTGGATCCAATTGGTATCTAGGTGATACAAATTGGTATCTGACCATCTTCACTCTATTTCGCAGATGGTTAGAACTAGAGAAACAACTGCGCCAACACCAACATCGACAAGACAAGATGCATCTGAGCCAGCCACTGGGCCTGTAGCTCGAACAGGAGCAGTGGCAAGAGGCCGTGGTAGAGGTCGCTGGAGGACGTCCTCTAGAGGAAGAGGACAAGCACCTGGCCCATCTAGTACTATGGCGGTGACTCCTCCACCGACTGATGAGGTAGAAAGAGAGGGTGAGGAAGGGGAAAATGAGCAAGTACAGAATGAGGAATTACCACCCCAACCTACCCCAGAGATGATTAACCAGGTTCTTGCTTATCTTAGCGGGTTATCTGATCAAGGCCAGACACCTCCAGTGTTTTCTGCACCGGCGCCTCAGGTTTCGAGAGTACAACATGCCGCTGCTGTGGCTCCCTGCATGGATGCCTCATTGGAAATAGGCACATTTCCTCGATTGACTACAGGGCCTATAATGACGAGTGATCAGCACGAACTTTTCAGTAAATTCTTGAAATTGAAACCTCCAGTTTTCAAGGGTGCTGAATTTGAGGATGCCTATGATTTTCTTGTTGATTGTCATGAGTTGCTACATAAGATGGGCATAGTGGAACGATTTGGTGTTGATTTTGTGACCTATTAGTTTCAAGGGAACGCCAAAATGTGGTGGTGGTCATATGTTGAGTGTCAACCAGCATAGGCACCACCTATGACTTGGGCGTCATTCTCTAGCTTATTTATGGAGAAGTATATACCCCGGACTTTGAGGGATAGGAGGAGAGATGAGTTCCTAAGCCTAGAGCAAGGCAGGATGTCGGTTACTTCTTATGAGGCTAAGTTTCGTGAGCTATCCAGGTATGCCACCCAACTTTGCTTCAGTCCACAAGAGCGGATTCGCCGTTTTGTGAAAGGGTTGAGGTCAGATTTGCAGATTTCAGCCTTACAGGTAGCCGCTACAGCAAAATCCTTTTAGGAGGTGGTAGATTTTGTGATAGAAGTGGAAGGGGTGAAGCCAGACAACTTCACCATGGCATCGACATCTAAGAAGTTTCGTAAGGGAAGTGAGTTTAATGGTTCTTACTCCAGAGGGCGGGGTTCAGGAGGTTACCCAGCCCGACCTATTCAGTCTTCACTATAGGCTGTAGCTGGGGGTCCATCGTAGACCAGCAAACATTCCTCTGAGTTTGGAGGTTACCCCCAGACTTCATCATTATCACAGAGACCTATGCTTGAATCCAGAGAGTGTTATGGATGTGGGGAGACTGGACATATTAAGAGGTATTGCCAAAACAGAGTTATAGACCTCGAAAAATCAGAGGTAGAGGTGGTCATGGAAGAGGCCGTCATTCTGGAGGACGTGGTGGCCGAGGAAATGGTGGTCACCAAAACGGCCAGGGTGACGGGCAAACTGGAGCTACTACAGCACAACATGGTAGGGGCAACGGGCAGACAGGTGATAGGGCCCATTGTTACGCTTTCCCCGGGCGGTCTGAAGCGGAGACATCTGATGCTGTTATCACAGGTAATCTTTTGGTTTGTGATTGCATGGCTTCTGTATTATTTGATCCTGGCTCCACATTTTCATATGTATCTTCCTCATTTGCTACTGGTCTTAAATTACATTATGAATTGCTTGACATGCCTATTCGTGTTTCTACTCCGGTGGGTGAGTCTGTGATAGTTGAAAAAGGTATATAGGTCTTGTCTGATGACTTTTATGGGGAGCAATACTCATGTAGACTTGGTTATCTTAGAAATGGTTGATTTCGATGTAATTCTGGGTATGACTTGGCTTTCTCTGAATTTTGCAATCTTAGATTGTAATGCTAAAACTGTAACGTTGGCCAAGCCTGGGAGGGATCCGTTAGTGTGGGAGGGTGACTACACTTCCACTCCAGTTCGTATCATCTCCTTTCTTCGTGCTAAGAGAATGGTTAGTAAAGGGTGTTTAGCTTTCTTGGCACATCTCAGGGATGATACTACCGAAGTACCTTCCATTAAGTCGGTTTCGATAGTCCGCGTGTTTCTGGATGTATTTCCTGCAGACCTTCCTGGTATGCCACCGGATAGGGATATCGACTTTTGCATTGATCTAGAGCCTGGTACTCACCCCATTTCCATACCCCCTTATAGAACGGCTCCAGCAGAGTTAAGGGAATTAAAGGCCCAACTTCAAGAGTTGTTAGGTAAAGGCTTCATTAGACCAAGAGCTTCCCCTTGGGGTGCTCCGGTGTTATTTGTGAAGAAGAAGGATGGGAGTTTTCAGATGTGCATAGACTACCGGCAGTTAAACAAGGTAACTATTAAGAACAAGTACCCCATTCCTCGCATTGATGACTTTTTCGATCAGTTACAAGGAGCTTGTGTCTTCTCTAATATTGACATGAGATCCGGTTATCATCAATTGAAAATACGGGCAACAGATGTGCCAAAGACTGCTTTTCGAACCAGGTATGGGCATTACGAATTCGTAGTAATGTCTTTTGGTCTTACGAATGCCCCTGCTGCTTTCATGAGCTTGATGAACGGGATTTTTAAGCCATATCTGGATCTCTTTGTGATCGTATTTATTGATGATATACTGATATACTCCAAGAGTAAGAAGGAACATGAGGAGCATTTGAGAATTGTGTTGGAAGTATTAAGGGAGAAAAGGCTTTATGCCAAATTCTCCAAGTGTGAGTTTTGGCTAGATTCAGTGTCCTTCTTAGGGCACGTGGTTTCTAAGGATGGGGTGATGGTGGATCCTTCTAAGATTGAAACAGTGAGGAATTGGGTAAGACCTACTAATGTGTCAGAAGTAAGGAGCTTTGTTGGTTTAGCCAGCTACTACCGTCGATTTGTCAAGGCATTCTCTTCTATTGCTTCCCAATTGACAAACTTGACTAAGCAGAATGTTCCATTTGTATGGTCGGATGAATGTGAGGAAAGCTTTCAGAAACTCAAGACCTTGCTAACTACGGCACCTATCCTTACCTTGCTAGTAGAGGGTAAGAATTTCATTGTTTATTGCGATGCATCTTATTCAGGGTTGTGCAGTGCTAATACAAGAGAGGAATGTAATCGCTTATGCTTCAAGGCAACTAAAGGTGCACGAATGTAACTATCTGACCCATGATTTGGAATTGGCTGCAGTTGTGTTTGCATTAAAGCAATGGAGACATTATTTATATGGGGTCAAGTGTCAAGTCTACACAGATCATCATAGTCGACAATATGTCTTTACCCAGAAAGACTTGAATTTGAGGCAGAGGAGGTGGATGGAACTGTTGAAGGACTATGATATTACTATTCTGTATCACCCAGGAAAAGCAAATGTGGTGGTTGATGCTTTAAGTAGAAAAGCAGGGAGCATGGGTAGTTTAGCCCACTTACAAGTTTTTAGACGCCCATTGGCTAGAGAAGTCCTAAACTTGGCTAACAACTTTATGATACTGGAAATACTAGAGAAAGGAGGATTTTTGGCCTGTGTGGAGGCAAGATCTTCTTTTCTTGACAAGATTAAGGGAAAGCAGTTTGCTGATGAGAAACTGATTCGGATTCGAGATAAGGTGTTGCGAGGAGAGGCTAAAGAAGCAATAATTGATGAGGAAGGTGTTTTGAGAATTAAGGGAAGGGTATGTGTGCCCCGTGTTGATGATTTGATCCACACTATTCTTACACAGGCTCATAGTTCCGGATATTCTATACATCCTGGTGCAACCAAGATGTACCGTGACCTAAAGCAACACTTTTGGTGGAGTAGAATGAAGCGTGACATTGTTGATTTTGTTGCCAAATGTCCAAATTGTCAGCAAGTAAAGTATGAACACCAGAGGCCCGGAGGAAAACTTCAGAGAATGCCCATTCCTGAATGGAAGTGGGAGAGAATTGCAATGGACTTCGTGGTTGGTCTTCCAAAGACATTGGGTAAGTTTGATTCTATTTGGGTAATTGTGGACAGATTAACTAAGTGTGCTCACTTCATTCCGGTCAAGGTGACTTACAATGCAGAGAAGTTAGCCAAAACTCTATATCTCAGAAATTGTTCGATTGCATGGAGTTCCACTTTCCATCATATCAGATAGAGGTACGCAGTTTACTTCTAAGTTTTGGAGAATATTGCATGCGGAATTAGGTACTAGGTTGGACCTTAGTACTGCATTTCACCCTCAGACCGATGGTCAGTCTTAGCGAACGATTCAGGTATTGGAGGATATGCTTCGTGCATGTATGATAGAATTTGGTGGTCATTGGGATACCTTCTTACCCTTAGCGGAGTTTTCATACAATAATAGCTATCACTCAAGTATTGATATGGCTCCATTTGAGGCACTGTATGGGAGGAGATGTAGGTCCCTCATTGGTTGGTTTGATGCATTTGAGGTTAGACCTTCGGGTACTGACCTTCTGAGGGAATCGTTAGATAAAGTGAAATGCATTCAAGAAAAGCTTTTAGCGGCTCAAAGTAGGCAAAAGAAATATGCAGATCGAAAGGTTAGTGACTTGGAGTTCATGGAGGGTGAACAAGTCTGGCTGAAGGTTTCACCCATGAAAGGGGTGATGCGGTTTGGTAAAAGAGGTAAGCTAAGCCCAAGGTATATTGGACCATTTGAAGTACTTAGGCGAGTAGGGGAGGTGGCTTATGAATTAGCCTTGCCTCCAGGACTCTCAGGAGTGCACCCGGTATTTCATGTGTCTATGCTGAAAAGATACCATGGGGATGGAAACTACATTATTCGTTGGGATTCAGTTCTTCTTGATGAGAATTTGTCTTATGAGGAGGAGCCTGTTGCCATTCTAGATAGAGAAATCCGCAAGTTGAGATCAAGGGAGATTGCATCCATCAAAGTTCAATGGAAGAATCGACCAGTTGAAGAGTCCACTTGGGAGAAGGAGGCTGATATGCGAGAAAGATACCCACACTTGTTTACAGATTCAGGTACTCCTTTTCGCCCTTGTTTTTCTTCTTGTGATCGTTCGAGGACGAACTGTCGGTAAATTGGTATCTATTGTAACGATCGGTTTAGTCGTTTTGAGCAGTAGAGTTTATTTTTGGTAATCACTGTCTGGGTCGACGGATCCCACGACGGACCGTCATGGGCACGACGGACCGTCGAGGGGGTCTCATTCCAAAACACTTAGATTCTGAAAATTTGGGTACTGAGATCGACTCTCTGAACTTCACGACGGAATGGCAGGACGGACCGTCGTAGGTACGACGGACCGTCACAAATCTTTCCACAGAATTAACTCTCTGAACTTGGTGACGGACCTGCAGGACGGACCGTCACAGTCATGACGGACCGTCACAGGCTGCGTAACACTGACTGGGTCGGATTTCTATTAAAAGTTTTTAAGGGGCGTTTTGGACTATTCATGCTTATAATTATAAAGTTAGGGGGTTAATGTTAATAATTCAATTACTTGGGGGTTAAAGGAGATAACCTTGAAATAAATAATGGGTTATTTTTATCATCTTTTATACTTAATTATATGACAATTAGGGTAAAAGAAAAAGGGTTTGAATAAGAAAAACAGAAAGAACAGAGAGAGAAGGGAGAAACGAGCGAGAGAAAGAGAATAACGCAGAGGAAAGCAAAGGTTTTGGAAGATAGCTTGTTTGATCGCAATTCTTCGGTGGAGGTAGGTTATGGTTTATGCTACTTCATAGTAAACTCTTAATAGCGAATGATATGTATTGATTAGTATTGTAAAGTCTTCTATATGCTTAATTGTGTGCTTGCATGATGTGATTATGTAATTGTAATGGGTTGGGAAGATGAGGCTGTGAATCTTAAATCTTAAATTCACTTTGTTAATGATGATGCCTTGGTATAAAAGAAGGCTTGATGCACTAAAGTAATGAGATTAGAGGATCGGGTGTCACTTTCCGACACCAGGATAGTATTAGAGGATCGGGTGTCACGTTCTGACACCAGAATAGTATTAGAGGATCGGGTGTCAAGTTCCGACACCAAGATAGTATTAGAGGATCGGGTGTCACGTTCCGGCACCAGGATAGTATTAGAGGATCGGGTGTCACGTTCCGACACCAGGATAGTATTAGAGGATCGCGTGTCACGTTCCGACACCAGGATAGTAGAGGATCGGAGTGTCACGTTACGACACCAGGATAGTAGGGGATCGGAGTGTCACGTTCCGACACCAGGATAGTAGTAGTGGAGCGGGGTGTCACGTACCGACACAAGAGGAATAAAGAGAATGAAAACTTGAATTATGTTAATATACTCAAATTAAAGAACTAATTCCCAAATGAGTATGATGGGGAGGCTTGAGTCCTCATAGATATGCTGGGTGTTGTGGCCAATGGTTATGGTATTTGTTGTTATCACCTGTTGAGTATGTACTTGATTTTATATTATTATTTGATATATACTGTTTTCTATTTTGAGTTGGCCGATGATACCTACTCAGTACTTGTGCCTTGTACTGACCCCTACTTGTATTTGTTTTCTTTGATTATTTGTGGAGTGCAGCAAACGTACCATCGTCTTCAACTCGTCCTTAACTCTAGCCAGTCTTCATCACGCCAGATTTCAGGGTGAGCTATTGCTTCTAGCTTGGACTGGATCTTCCTCTTCATGTCTTGATGCCTTGAAATTCCGGCATGGACTAGCTGTTTTTTTATTTTAGCTTCTTAGACACTCTTAGATTTAGTAATTTGAGGATAGATGTTCTTGTGGTGATGACTTCAGAATATTGGGAATAATAAGTATTGAGTTTTTAGAAGTTATTTAATCGATTTTCATTAATGAGTTTTAAGTCTTCCGCATTATATTCTGTTTATTATGGTTGAAATGTCGGGGTTTAGATTGGTTGGTTCGCTCACATAGTAGGATAAGTGTGGGTGCCACTCGCGGATCGTTTTGGGTCGTGACACTATGTTTCTCTAAGCCTACATTATAAACCAATGACATGTACTATTTTATCTCATTTCTGGTGTTCTCACATTAGTGGATACTTACATACGGGCCAAACGTATGATATCTCAATATCATGCATTAAACCTCTTTATGAGTGTGAGTGACTTCTAATGCGTCCTAAGATCATAAAACTTCTATTATGTGAAGTAGGACTTCATTTGTTGTTAGGGTACATGAGACATGGGGATATGAATAATTTTAATATTTTAATTTATGCATGTTTAACTATCAAATACTTAAATATGTTTGAGATACCATTTGAAAGTATATGAATTACTCAGAGTTGACCTTAAATTTTCCTCAAAGTAGTTGAAGGTGACTTATATGCATCATACTATTGTTGGTACCAACTAAAGTCAAAACATTGTCAATCATGAACTAATTCGTTTCTCAAAAGATGTCTGTTACACGAAAAAAAAATTATGAACTACGTTTGACCTGATTCTTGCTATATAAGATACATAAGCATTCCTACAATGGACTCGGTCTCACAAAATAAAATTTTATATCCTTCAATGAAAGAAATTAAATAATTTGTTTTTTAGCCAAAACATACATAAAAAAGTGTTCCAAAGTTCCTTAATGCACAATTTGGGTCATTTTTATTTGTTAAAAGAAATTACTCTCATTTGTTTGGAACAAACACCCTAGTTGCATATTGACTTCAGGGAGCAAACACCTTGGTGATACCGTTTTTCATTTCGAGGGAACAAGCACCCTAATTACATCAATGTCTTGCATTTTTCCTTTGCTATAAGTATTTCTCATTTATGTAATTTGCTTAAATGATATTTTCCTGGTGAAAGCGGGGGCAAAAAAAATAATGTTATGGTGATTATATTTGATAATATAGATTATTAGGACCCTCCTACACAATGAAATTAGCAGGACCTTCCTCATAATGGGACTAGAAGGACCCTCTCCTAATGGGAATTAGCTTAGAAGGACCCTCTCCTGATGGGAATTAGCTTAGAAGGACACTCTCCTAATGGGAATTAGCTTAGAAGGACCCTCCTTGTAATAGAACAAGAAGGACCTTCCTCGTAATGATATTAGCAGGACCCTCCTTAAAATGTGACTTAGATTAGCAAGACACTCCTACATAATGGGATTTAAGTTAGCAGGACCCTCCTACATAATGGAATTAGCAGGACCCTCCTACAGAATGGAATTAGCAGGACATTCCTGGATAATGGGACTAGCGACCCTCCTCATTATGGGATCAGCAGGACCCTCCTAGATAGTGAAATTAGTAGGTTCCTCCTGAACAATGGGACATATTATTAGCCGGACCCTCCTACATAATGGGATTTAATTATTTTCTTCTAGGATACACACTTCCTAGTCTGAGACAGCTATTTTTATTTTTTCTCCTAGGATAAATACTTACTAGTTTGATACAATTATTTTTCCTTTTCTACTAAGATAAACATTTCCTAGTATGAGATGTAATTGTTTTTCTTTTTTTCTCCTAGGATAAACACTTCCTAGTAAGAGACGGTTATTTTTCATTTTTTCTCCTAGGATAAACACTTTATTGTCCGAGACGTTATTTTTATTTTTGTTCTCCTAGGATAAAGTCTTCCTAGTATGAGACACTTATTTTTTATTTTATCCTAGGATAAATATTTTCTAGTCTTAGATAATTATTTTTAAAACTTCTGCTAGGATAAACACTTCCTAATCTTAGATGTTATTTTTTTTTCTCCTAGTATAAACAATTCTTAGTCTAAGACCGTTATTTTACATTTTCTCCTAGGATAGACACTTCTTAGTCTGAGATGTTATTTTTATTTTTTTTCTTCTTCTAGGATAAACACTTTCTAGTCTGAGACAATTATATTTCATTTTTCTCCTAGGAAAAACAAATCCTAGCCTGAGACGTTATTTTTATTTTCTCCTAGGATAAACAACTCCTAGTCTATCACATTATTTATTTTCTCCTAGGAGAAACACTTCCTAATATGAGACCGTTATGTTTTATTTTTCTTTTAGGATAAACACTTCCTATTCTTAGATCGTTAAATTAATTTTCTTCTACGATAAATACTTCCTAGTCTGAGACCGCTATTTTTTATTTTCTTCTAAGATAAACACTTCTTAGTATGAGAACGTTATTTTTATTTTCTCATAGTATAAAAACATCCTAGTATGAGACCGCTATATTTTGTTTTTCTCATATGATAAACATTTCCTATTCTGATAATTTTATATTTTAATTTTCTCGTAGGATAAATATTTCATAGTTTGAGATCGTTATTTTATATTCTCTTAGGATAAACACTTCCTAGTCTGAGATTGTTATTTTTAGTTTCTCCTAGGATAAACATTTCCTTGTTTGAGATGTTACTTTTTATTTTCTCCTTGTATAAACACTTCCTAGTCTGAAAAATTATATTTATTTTCTTCTAGGATAAACACTTCCTAGTGTGAGTTCATATTTTTTATTTACATTTGCTAATAACTCACAAAATTTTTCCAATGAAAACTGGGGCAAAAACTTATTTTTTTTTTGTGTGATGGTTTTCAAGTTTCTTCAAACGAAACATAGATTTGAAATTCAAGAAAAAAATTTCAATTCTTTTCAGAATGATCAATTTTCCATGATCGCCAGAAATCCGATTCTACAATGCATGTAGAAACCTTACTTCCTGATGTCTATTTTTATTCAGCTACTGAATGTGAAAACATGCAGTAATTAAAGAACATATTCTAATTTGTCATTTTAAAGAGTGTCAAAAACTCACTCTAAGTGGCAAGTTAAACATTTAATCCATTTAAGATCAAGATACTTACCAACATTAAGGTGATTATTCAAAGTCAACATTCAAGTGTAGACTTAAGAGAAGTTGTATAGATAGGAACTTGTACTTTAATTTTCTTTTGACTATTACCTTTTATTTTTTTAATGGAAGAATAAGGATGAGACATGATGCCTCGATAGAACCTCACTTAACTTCAAACTCATGCCTCATCTCCTTGAACTATACGTGACATGATTCCCTTATAGCCCGGGATATGTATGCAGTTCAAAATAAGGACTCTGTCGTATATTTTTCTTTCAAATAAGAGCCCTATAAAAAATTATCATGTTATCTACTTCTTTGTCTCAAAACTCTTTGTGTTTCCAGTAAAAGAGGGGCACATTGTAAACACATGATTTTTGACCGAACTTATATTTCCCATCACTTTTAGAGCTTAAATATTTTATTAATCTAAATTAAATATTTTGATTTTTATTATGTTTTTTTTTTGAAAAATTTGAAACAACAAAAATAGAGTCACACCTTTAAGATATATTTTTGTTTTAAAATATTCAAAATTTTAGTAAATAAATTAATAATTTTCATATTTTTTTTTATTTTATATTTTCTATCTAGCTATTTAACATTTATATGTTATTATTATTATTATTATTATTATTATTATTATTATTATTATTATTATTTTATTATTATTATTAAATAAGACACCCCGTAAACCAACAGAACCCATTTCCTAAAAAGAAAATAACAAACCAAAAAAAAAAAAAAACACAGATACAACAGAAGAAAAAAGAAAGCAGCACAGACGAAATAAATCAGCAAAAAATAAGGGGGGGAGGGAGGGAGAAACACGAGCAACAAAAAAAACCTTTTCCATATTATTTCATTTTTCTTCAAAATTCACCAACACATTCACAACTTTTCTTCCTTATTCATTATTTTAAAATCATCACAAATACATATCCCATCACAAACAACCAAACAAAGTTTTTATGGCGTTCTAATCGATCTTCAGTCATAGTTTGTGGTATTTAACTTTACCTCACTCCTAATTTATTTATGAAATTTGATGTCTTTTCGTGATTTAATTTTCGCAAGAGGTATTATTTAATTTTATTGTATATTTTGATTTTCATGATTATGTATTACTTTCTTTTAATGTTAAAGTTTGCTCAAATTTTATGTGTATCTAATTCTGAGACAATATTACTGAAATATTTCCTATTTATAATTGTATATACATTTATTTTTCATCATTGTTCCATATGTTGTTATCAAATAAGTAGCTCTTATGTCCAACCAAAATAAACTAAATGTCTAGAAAAATTATTCTAATAGTTTGTTTAGTCAATATTATCTAATATTAAAAACATTATAATTTTGTTAGATTAATAAGAAATTACAATATGCGTATGTCTAATTTTGCCGTTAACTTTAAGTTTTTAAAAATAATAAATATAATATGTGCAAGCATTATTCTAACATTAACTTTAAGAGTAAATAAAAATAAAAGGATTTTGATTTTATTTAATATTTGTCTTATAACATAAGATATGTATTAGGCATGCTAAAAACTATTGGTTTTAATTAAAAATGTGGTTACACATCTTTCTTGATACATTAAAAAAAATCAAGGATGCAGTGACACACCTTGTCTATAAAATATTAATTTTTTAACAATTTAACATAAGACCTATGGACAATTATTAGGTGAAATGCGAAGAAGACATTTATGTCTCTAAACGTCAAGATCGAGAAATCAGTTATGCATCCGGTTTAGGACTAGTAAAAATTCACCAATTAAAATATACGCGAAATTGTAGCATATAAAATATATCCCAAAAATATTTAAAAGAAGTATAAGTCAATAAAAGCGACCGTGCTAGAACCACGGGACTTGAGGGATGCCTAATACCTCTCCCTCGGTCAACAAAATTCCTTACCGGAATTTCTAATTTGCATACCAAATAATGAGTCATTTCATTTTGATTAGGGATTAAATAAAAAGGTAACTTGGAACACTATAACTCAATTCCAAGTGGCTACTCTGAAAAAGTAAATAATCTCTAACCACTACCGTCACTTCAATTTGAAAAACTCTTACGCCTCGTGCGCAAAAATGAGGTGTGACAATAAATATTAGAACAAAATGAATTCGGTGTTCTATGACCTATGATATGATAAATAATTAAACCTTTTTTCCATGACCTATGAGTTTTCTAAAAATTCGACCGAGTATCATTGAAGGCTTGTCGGGCAGACTCAAATGAAGGAATGCCGATTGAACGACGACCCATCAGTCCAATCCATCAATCAGTCCGACAGCAGTTAATTCAGAGGTCTTTTGGTCTTTTCCTACTTTGTTGGACCTGTAAGATACGTTTTTTGGACCTTAAACCATGAGGTTTTAGTTAGTTTAAGCTTGGAAACATAACAATAACTTACCTAAGTCAAAATCATAAATCAAAACTTATAAAATTAGAAGCAAGAGAGGAGAAAAAAGTTAAGACCCCTAGTCAAGCTTGCAATAAGGTTCCATCCTTACCAGCTCCAAAACCTAAAGATTTCTCTATAGATTTCATCACCAGGCATGTGAGATTTCACTAGTGGGTTTCTTTCACCCATAGGGTCCCTACAATCAAGCCAATTTCCTGATTCCCTTATTATGAATAAACCTAGCATGAATTACAACAGATCATCATGTATTAGTTATTAACATTTTCCAAAATAAGATTACCATGTTATTACTCAGCTTATTGCATGAATTTCAGAACCCTAGCTTTGTATTTCTTTAGTTCTTGATTTTACACATGCTAGGTCAGATATTTCAGTTATCCATTTATACACGCCTTAGTTATTAATGCATCATTATGACATTAGTTGTTGCATTCTCATTTTGCATGTTCTGTTTTAAGCTATTCAGTTTTTACAGAAATTCAATCATAATATGTTAATCACTTAATTCATTGGAAAAGCATAATACCAAGTAGATTAGGGTTCAGCTACCCTAATATTCCCAGAACTACTAGCCAAGTAGGTTGTAAGTTTCCTCAGTGGGTATAAGTTTAGTGATTACGCCACCATGCCATTATACCTCTGGAAGGGTATATTGGGTCTTCTTGATGGGGCGTACACATTGGTCTCACCATTTAGCTCATGTGGTTTTATTATCGGTTATTAGTTGCTCCCATAGTACCGTCACACTCTATTGAATTGACCATATTTGCAGTTCTCTTAATATTCAGCTTCAACATGTTATAAAGTTGGTCATTGAATTCAGTCATCATGTTCAAAATATTGTAATTGCTTTTGTTTTTGTTCACTTATGTTTTATTTTAGATTTACTCTATCCTACATACTTAGTACCTTAAAAGTTATGAAACATATGTTCCCTACATCGTCTTATGATGTAGCTTTAGGTTCTCAACATTAAGATCACACTTAGATCGATTTGCGATCTCCACTTTAGCAGAATCAGAAGTGAGTGCTCATTCTCCTACGACAATAGTCATGAGTTTTTTTTTTTGTATTTTAGTCCCTTAGTTTTACTTTTTTTCTAGAGTTTTCTCGAGCCTATCACACCATTTCTAGGCAATTTGAGGCTATTTTCACACATAGTTATTTCAGCTTAATATTGAGTTAGTATGATCTTTGTATTAAACTCATCAGTTTCATATATCTCAGTTATAGTATACGCGTATTTTTTCCCCATCTTTCCATTTTAATTATGATTTAGCTTCCACATCAATTTATTATCTGTAGTGTGCTCATGATCATGCAAGCAGAGTTATCTTCCGATCTCTTGTGGTCCTAGGTCCCATGTCCACGTCTATGGGGGAAGGGGGTGTGACATCAATTGATGAAGGAGATAGCCATCTTGAAACAAGAGAAGGGAGAACATGTCTATGTTTTTCTCTCAAAGATAGTATCCATCTGGAATCAATTAACCTTGTCTAAACCCGTTCTTAGAAATTCTCATGTTGCTGCAAAATCTTAAGTTTACCACAACAATGAGAAATTGCTTCAATTCTAGATGGCTCTTACTGATGATTATGAACCAACCTAGGTTGCATTGCTAAACGAACATATTTTTCCAACTCTTGAAGAATCTCTTCCTCACCTAAAATCTTAAGAAACTAGTTTTGATATTACCCGACAAGCGTATAACATAGTTTGTGTAGCCAATAACAGAATTGGTGCCATATTTTGTCATAATTGTCGTCAAACTGGTCATGCGTTACACGACTGCCCAATTGTTGAATGTAATAAATGTAAGAATCAGGGACATATATCTAAGAATTGTCCTCTAATTTGCAGCTACTCTAAAAAGGAAGATCACTTTATTGAGAATCGTCCAACTCGTCCTTAGGACAAAAACCAATCTCATTTGAATAAACCGTCAAATCTAGTTCCCGCAGTAACTAACAATTCTAGAACTTCATTAGTTGACCTTCAAGCTCTCCTTAGTCAACTCCGTTCTCCAACTAGTAACAATCTAACATCTTTAGTTACTATCCTTCAGTTAATTCATGTTGGTACTTTGATTCAGCATGTTGTAATCACATCATGTATTCTTCAAATATTTCCTCTCACCTAGCTACAATCCTAGCCCATCATCTATTCATAATGTTGATGAATCTAATATGAATGTTCATCATAAAGGATCTATTTCTTCAACAAATATTTCTTTCCCTGATACTTTCCTTATTCAAAGTTTAAATTTTTATCTTACCTCTGTTGGATAATTATGTGATTTAGGATGGGTTGTAAATTTTTCTTCTCGTGGTTGTCGAGTGCAGGATCTTAATAATGGGACAAAACATTGGGAAAGACCATAAATTTGGGTTTTTTTTTATATTCCCAATCATCTGTGATATCTCGATTATGTGATGTTTCTTCTATTGTTCCTTTGTCATTATGGCATCAACGTTTTTGTCATTGTTCTTTGAGTAAACTTCGTTCTTTAGTTTGTAGTTGGTTTTTAGGTAATGTTTATGATTAAAGTTTAGATTTTATTGTGTGGCAACAGGCCAAACAAACTGCTTTGCCTTTTAATAAAAATAGTTCTATTTTCAAAGTTTCCTTTTGATTTAATACATTCTGATGTTTGGGGACCATCCCCTATACCAAGCACAATTGGATCACAATACTTTATCATTTTTATCAATGATTTTTCCCAATTCACATGCATATATATTATAAAAAATCGTTCGAACTACCTCAAATATATATTAATTTAGCTTATATGGATAAAACACAATATAGTAAAATTATCAAAGTTTTTCAGTGTGAAAATTCCTTGGAATATCGTGATTCCAAACTTTTGAATTTCATATTTGTAAATGGTACACTTTCTGAATTCTTTTTTCTCGGTACCTCCCAATAAAATGGATAAGCTGAACGTAATCATATGCATATTCTTGATTGTGTATTGGCCATACTTATTTATTCTTCTTGCCCTGAGCGCTTTTGAGGTGAAGCAAGTCTTACTGCATTGTTTATTATCAATAGAGTCCCATCTTCTTTTCTTGGAAACATGTCTCCTTATGAACGTCTTTACAAGGTAGCTCGTGACTACACATTACTTAAAGTATTTGGCTCTGCTTGTTTTTTTCTTCTCTAACCACCTGAACACACAAATTATAACCTCACACTCGATTTTCTTTCTTTCGAAGATATGGGATAGAACATAAGGGTTACCATTTTTGGGATCATATGTCAAATGATATTCATATTATCGATATGTTGTGTTTTGGGAACATATTAAATTTTCCTCACTGTCAAAGTTTAAGTCTATTCCATAAAGTGAAGTGACAGTCCTTTCTAATTTTTCTGTTGAGCTTTTTCAAGGTGATCGTAGTGCAGGTTCATCTACTGAGTCAGACATTGCACCCCACAGTTCACCTATTGCACTTGATGTGGTTCTATCTGATGGTCCAGTTCATGAAATTAGTACAATATCCACTTATCTTGATCAATCTCCAATTGATAATTCCACTCTTGATATGAATGTTTATTTAGAGGTCCCACATCTTCTTTTCTTCCTCATAACACTTCATCTTTCCATCCAGAAAGAGAAACAAAACCTCCTAGTTATTTTTGTGATTATCAATTTTATTGTGCCATACTTAATTTTCATGAGCTTGGTACATACAAAAATACATCTAGTTAACCTTTTTTGCAGCAAGCTATGAAAGAAAATTACAGTACTTTGAAAAAACTCATACTTGGAACTTAGTTAACCCTCCTTTTGATTAAACTCTATTGATTGCAAATAGATCTATAAGACCAAGACACGATCTAATGGATCTTTTGAAATATATAAGGATCGATTAGTTTCTTGAGGATTCACCCAAGAGTATGGAATTGATTGTAAGGAGAACTTTGTTCTAGTAGCTCGTGTTACCTCTTTCCCTGCCCTTCTTTCTATTGTAGTTTGTAAATGGTGGGGACATTCTCAAATAGATTTTAAAAGTTTTTTTTATGGAGATTTGGAGAAAGAGGTTTATATGAAATCTCTCAATTGCCCTCTAAATAAAGTTTGTCGTCTTTGTTATGCATTATATGGTTTGAAACAAGCTTCAAGCTTCGTATGCAAAGTTTAGTTAAACATTCAGCAAACTGGATTCTCTTGTAGCCCACATGATAGTTCTCTTTTTATACAAAAGTCAACAAAAGGTATTGTTCTTTGTATTCTTTATGTGGATGATATGATTATTATTGGTGATGATATTGTTGGTATTTCAGAGGTTAAATAATTTTTTAGTACTAATTTTGAGATGAAGTATTTGGGGTCTCTCAACAATTTCTTGGTCATCGAAGTTCTCACATCTAATTATGGGATTTCTCTATCTCAAGTTAAGTATGTTACTGATCTATTATCAAAAGCAAGTATTAGCGATAATAAATTGAGAGCACACCTCTTAAGCCTAATTTGCGTCTTTCTCCAAGCAATGGTACATTATTATCTAGTGCCACTCTTTATCGAACACTTATAAGTAGTCTTATGTATCTGACAGTTATTCATCCAGATATTGCTTTTATTTTACACATAGTTAGTCAATTCATGGTTGCACCTCGCTCTACTCATTATGCTATTGTTATGCAAATTCTTAGTTTTATCAAATGTCCTATGTTCCATGGACTTCACTTTTCAGTAATTTCTTATATTGAATTAAAAGCATATGCTGATGCTAATTGGGGATGTGATCCCATTGATAGACGTTCTACTACTTGCTATTGTATCGTTCTAGGAGATTCTCTTATATCTTGGAGAAGCAAGAAACAAACCTTAGCATCCCGATCAAGTTCTGAATCAGAATATCACACACTTGCTGATACTATTGCTGAGATATTGTGTCTTGGTTAGTTATTGGCTGACATGAGTGTTCCTCAATCTTCTGTCACTAATCTTTATTGTGATAATTGTAGTGCCAATCAGATTGCTCATAATGATGTACTTGATGAGTGTACAAAGCATATTGAGAATGATTGTCATTTTACTCGCTAACACATTTATCTTGGTGCCATTTGATTAGCTTCTATTGGGTCCATAGATCAACCAACTGATGTTTTCACCAAGCCTCATCTTCGTAGACGTTTTCAAAAATTGGTGGCCAAACTAAATCTTATTTCTTCTAAACCATCTTGAGTTCTGGGGGGGGGTGTTAAAATTTGGTAATATTCTATAAACATTATAAATATGGGTAGAACATATATTTCAATTTACTAAGTATGGTAAAGTATATACTTGGACATTAAAGGTATTTTATTTCCTTTTGCGCATTATATTTAAATATACTAAGTATGGTAAAGTATATATTTGGACATTAAAGGTATTTTATTTCCTTTTGCTTCTTAAATTCTTATGTATAAATATGGTTGTAGTCTCTTTTGTTCATTGATAAATAAAATTATCAATTCTCCAGTTTTCTTGTCTTTGTCTATCTCGTTTTGTAACAAAGGAAATTGAATGTGCATAATTTTTTCATAAACGAAGAATGAAATGTTAATAAGCTCCTGGAATGTGTATCACCTTAAATGACTACACATATTATCGATAATATCGAACATGGATCGAAGTGGAGGATACTGACAAGATGTAGCGGATGGAAAATTCAAAAGGGATCTTTACTATGAAGTTAACATACATATTATGATAAGTTATAGAGATAATTTTGAGCGGGTGATATATTTAAGATTAAAGGTCTTCCTTTTAAAATTGTTTTGTATCATCGAAGGGCTTGGAGGAAAATAATTGTGACTAAGTACAATCATTAAAGAATGAGGATACAAATAGTCTCCAAATATTAATTTTGTGTATAGGGAGAAACAGAGACAATGGCACATTTGTTTCTAATAGACCCCATAACCCAAAAGCTATTGAGGCAATATGCTTCATGTTCAAGGTTTGATATTGAAGGGTTGCATCAACATATGATTATCAAATGGTGGGAACTAAAAGAAACTACAAATATTCAACATATTTTAGAGTTGATCCTTATTATTATGTGGGATCTATAGACGTGGAGGAACACAAGAAGGCATAAAAAAGGAATCTTCATATTATAAGATGTATTATCAATGGAAATTGATTGTTTTCCATCTTATTAGGGTAAAGTTCCACTGGATGAGAAACATTTCACATCACGGGAAAAGTTTTTTTTGACATGATTAGGGATACACTTAATTCATGAAGAGGATAACTTCCATTAGTTTGGTTCACATCCGATGTTGATTTAGGAAACTTACAAATACACACAACTTAAGATAGCATACTATCTAAAATTTTCTATCATTAAAATTAATTATAAAATATTCTCTCTTTGTTTTTCCTTTTCTCTCTCTTCACCTCCGGATACATCCTACTCAATTTCCATACACCACGCTTAACTCCCCAAAACCATAACTACAATTTCTGAATATATAAATCCTTTCTTCTAACTCCACAATTTTGAATTAAAAGTGTATTGTTCTAGAACTTATCATAACTTTTAAATTCTAAAAAAAGTTATAAGAATTTATTCATCATCTATTATGTTTTTAATCTTTAAGAATTTTTAATTAAAATAGTTTCAATTCACCAATGTAATTGTAAGACCCCAAAATGATGTAAGGTGTCTGAGCAGAAATTTTTTTTATTGATGTTATAAGGTCCTAAAATTACTTATTATATTATTTAGAGGCAGTGTGTAAAGTTTGAAGTGATTTGGAAGTCGAACGTCAAGGGACGACCAAGACGTTCGACGACTAGTCGCCTATGTGACTCATGTATCCATGCGTGTTTATTGACTGTATTTCATGAGATTAATAAGTATTAAAATTATTTATAATTATGTTTAAATATGTTATATGGAGTTTTGAGATGTTTGTAGGTCAAACAACAAAGAACGTCCAAAGCGTTCGAAAGATAGCCCTTAAGACGCTCATCGTGTCTCTTGATGTGGCCTAGCCTGTTTGGACGAGTTTCAGGTGTTTGATTTGGGTGAAACTTATGTGGAAGATATAAAACTTGATAAGGTTTGTATTTATGTTGTAAACGTCCAAGTACTACTTCTAAAGGGCCCAGCAAAAGGTCCCACAAGAAGGACCCAAGGCTGGTTGAGACACTGCCTTGGCAGTGTCAATCGATAGACTAAACGACGTCCTGTTGGTCAACCAACGCCCCTTTAGTGAGGTATCATAAAAGTACTTATCTTTGGAATTTATAAAGCAAGAAATTGACCAAGGAGCAATTGATGAAAGCCAATGGACGGCCCGTCGACTAACCAACGACCAGTAGATGGTTCCGTCGATGGTGGCCTGCAACTTGTTGCCTCTGCCTGTTTTATTTTAGGGGTGAATGGGAAATTCACCCCATGTCCTAAACTGATTCTAATAGGATTATTTACATACTTTTGGGTGTATATAAGGGAGTATAAGCGTGATCAACCCCACCCCCAATACAATTCACAAAATTAGACTTTTCCCTCCAAAAATATTCTCTCTAGAACCTCCATTGTTGGTGAAGCTCAACAAAATATCGGATCGTATATTTCCATGCATGAATAATCAATTTTTAGAGATTTTGATGTAATCTACTTGTGATTCTTCTACTTTCCATGGATGCCTTAAATAACATGTTTACTGTAATCTAAAGGTTATAACAATGGTAGTAGGATTTCGTGTTGATTATATTGTCCTTATCTACTGAATTATATTGATGTTATTAATGGATTGTGGGTATGAATTCTTGATGACCAAAGAAAAGAAATTTTGGCCTGAATTGATCTAGGTTCTTCTAGCTTACAATTTGAATGTTATAAAGAACATATGTGATTTAAATTCTAGGGTACATGAAGCATTATTTAGATATTATTTATATCTATTTGGATACTTCAGTAAATGTATATTATTAGTACATGATGATTTATTTAACTAAACTAGGGAGGTTAGTTGATGACCTAGGACTCTCTACTTCCTATTACATGTGAGATGTCTTGTATTATGTTATAGTATGATCTTGTAGTGACTTGTACATGGTTTATTTTATGATTAAAGTACATTTATGTTCTTCCCTATATATGAATTGTTGATGAACAAGTGTATTGATGAATGACGATGAAAGGGTGAGATATTGGTAAGAATGCTTATCTCTTCTACTTTCCTTATTGTATTATAGTTGATAAAGCCTTGTGTGTCATTGTGTCGTATGTTCCAGTTATTGTTGCGGTGTTTACTTTATTGTCATTGTATATGTGTTGACCATAGCCTTGAAGGCAAATTGATGAATATATGAAAATGTGCTTATGATGATTCTATGAGAAGATTATGCCTACTTTCCTATTCTAGTTGTGATCAAGGGTGTATGGCTATTGTATGAGCACATGTACATCCGTTTTAGGGTAAAGTATAGGTGCTTGAATTGATGAGTAAAATGGTTAGTAATCCCTTACCTATGTAACCCAATGTGAAATCATGAATAGCAAAATTTAGGAGTTTTAAGTGTAATATGAACTTGACTTGTCTCCTATGCTATTGTGTATTGTGTGGTTTTTGATTGATAGAGTCCTATGGTCTAAAAGGTGGATGACTCAATATGTTGTTGATAGCCATTATGTGATCATGTTGACCAAGGTATAGACAAACTCATTTTACATGCATGTTACGTGTAGTATAGAAAATGTTGTATAAATGAAAGGTAGTTCTCATATTCACTAGTGTCTATGCATGTTATGATGATTATTATGAAATAATGATATGTGTTTTCCTTAGCTACGCTGACATGATAGTTGTACTAGTATGGGCAAGGGTATGGGACTTTGCCTATGCATTGCACGTGTGTACCTTGATAGGATAGTTTTAGTTTTGGTTTCTATATCTATAAATATGTATGTATGAATATGCCTGTCTCAGTGAGATATGTGAAAGGTTTGCTCACATATATGTATACATTCACACATATGTATAAAGACCTATTCAAGAGAACGACCTTGAATTGTGTATTCATGTGTACCCTAAACTAGATGATGCTTTACATATGCTATGTTCATGTGAAGGTACACTTTACATGATTTAGGTTGATGAACTTTCATCTATGACCTATGATTTAAGCATATAAGGGGATGACTCTCCTAAACCTATGTTTGATAAAGTAAAAATATGATAAATGTTTTCAATAAAGGGAACTTACCTTAGCACCGAGTGAACTTGAATATGAGTGTCTGTCCCTTCCTATGGTTGGAAGGTAGGTCACCATAAACCTCATAGGGTGGATAACCTCATGAGCCAAAAATGGGTTAGAGTGATGTTTCCATAAGTGAGTAACTATACTTCCTATTCTTGGCAAAAAGAGGGTTTTCACATGTACCCCCAAGTTCCATAGGATAATAGCTAGTGGATCCACCTAGAAAGTTATGTTATGTTTGGTTCTACTTTGTCCGAACGACCACCCTTTTTTTGTTTGGGATTTTATGACAATGGATTCTATGTTTAGCATCACATGGTCTATGTCGGTTAAGGCTATAGTTTCCCTAAAGTAGAATGGAAAAAGGAAGAAAATTACTAGGATCCTAACTAGAATGACTTAAGGGAGGTTACTTAGGATAGGTGGAAGAAATGAACCAATCTAGACATTGCACAAGTGGCTTCTTTAGAAGTTCTAGGAAGGTTTTTTAATGCATGTCACTATGTATGTGTTCCTTATGCATGACATTGTTGTAGTTTTCTACTTGTTATGAAGATGTGCTTGATATGAGTTTTTATGCATGATGTTTATCTTGGTGACTATACGATGATGTTCTTGACATAAGTATGTATATGTTGTACTATACTTCTATGATGATATGCATTCGCTTGTGTAAGTAATATGTATGGTTTTCGTTGTGGTCATAAGGTGATGCATTGCACCAACTATCACTAAAAGGTTACTTGGGAGGATAATCAAATAAAAGAAGGAGTTCACTGTTATGAAGAATGAGCTCACTGTAAAGTGACCTCAGATGAGACTTAAATTCTATATGTGAACTTTTATGATGTTTGGACTTTGATTGTGTTTATATGAAGTATATAAATGATATAAATGCTATTGTTTAATGTTTTATAAGGATTTACTCAAAAAGATATGAAGTATTATTTCAAGAAAATGTCTCTTTTAAATGCATGTTTTTTCATGGTTGCCATACTTAGTGCATTCTTGTACTAATCCCATTTCTTATCTACTTTTTACACAAAGTGTAGGTTATGGATGCTTAAAGGATGTCTATGATTGAGGAGCTTGATATGTGATTCTCAAGCTCAAGGAAATGGGTCCTTGTGTTCTAAGGATTTCATACTCATGTCTTAATGTAAAAGGTTTAATGATTGTATAGTTATGTCTTATGTTTGAAGGGTCGTGTCCCTAATGTATTCTAATGTGGTTGAGTCTAAGATGGGAAAGAGAGTGAGAGTCTATATATGTATTATGACATATGTCTTTATATATATAAGAAGTAAAGTTTCTAGCATATGATGTTCTATGAAAACTTTTAAATTTTCCACTAAATTTACTATGTTGATGCGATTAATGATAACCATGGCCTCGTATAAGACCTTCGAGAGGTCAAGTACGCCATGTTGCTTCTAGGGGGTGCTCCATGGATGTTACAGTAATGTATCCATGAGCAACGAATATATTATTTCTCATCAATTTGATTTGGATACGTATGGTTTTTTGTAAATATAACAAACACCACAAGGATCCTTTGATGATGAAGAAATTCCATATTTTGAAATCATGAAAGGATGCTAATTCTAGTTCTAAATTGCCTATTGTAAATCTTTATAAGGGGGGAGGGGGGAGGTGGAGTCGAGGGTGTCTCTACACAACCTTCTATACCTAAGATTCAATTTGTTATTGCATTTTATTGATATTTGTGTATTTACTTATGTACCGTGTTTATGTTTCAACTATCAAACACACTACAATTTTGTTGTGTACAATATATAAAATAAAATATTATTTGTACACAACCCCAATCACTTTAGACATAAACAAGTATTAATCATGTTCATAATTATGTATCGAATATATAAATACGAAAACATTCGAGGTTGTTACTACATGGCCTTCTCTATCAAGGATTCAAATTTCAAATGTATTTGGTTGATATTTGTGTATTTACTTATTATCATATTTATGTTTCAACCATCAAGTACATTAAAAGTTTCTTACGTTCTTTGTATCATGTAAAAATCTTATTGTTCATACATTAGTCCAATTATGTCAGAAGAACTTAACACAAGAGGAAGCTCAATATTCAAACAACAAATAACATCAAAGAAGAAAAAAGAGAAAAAATAGTGAAACCATTTTGCACAGATGAAGCTGCAGGTTATTTTATTTAATACGTTCAGTGGCCTAATATAGGCTTACATAATTTGTAGAATCATACTCCCACTGAACTACTTGCCCTAAACTCTAAGAAAACAAATCTGCACTACCTACAACTAGGAAAATATCAGGAACTAATTTAAATAACAAACTAACAACTAACTGCTAGAAAATAGCTACTGCAAGACTTAGTCAAACTAAATAAAATTTGCTGATGTTGCACGACATTAACACCTCCCCTCTTCATCATCTCTAGTCTTAACACTGCCTAGCTCCTGACAAAAACTTTCAAACTTAGTAGCGCATAAGCCTTTTGTGAACAAGTATACTATTTGTTTTTCTATTTGAATATGCTCCAAGTTGATCTCTCCTTGTAACACTTTTTATCTGATGAAGTGAAAATGTATTTACACATGCTTAGTCCTTTATGAAAGACGGGATTTTCAGCTAAACCGATATATGACTGATTGTCAAAGAACAAGGAAACTACATCCCAATTGGTTGCTTTGAATCCTTCATCATTAGCATAAGCCATGTACTTTCTTGAGCTGCAAATGTTGTTGCCCCATACTCAGCTTCTATTATTGAAAGCGACAGCGTTGGTGCCTTTTGCTGCACCAAGAAAATGCTGCAGCTCAAAACTTAAACACAAATATAGTAGTTTAACGACGAGGATCATGATGTCTTATATAATCAGAGTCGCAGTAACCAACAAACTTGAATTCTTCACTACTTTTATACAGAAGACCATAACCAATTGTACCTTTCAAATATCTTAGAATTCGTCGAGTAGTCTCTGTATGGTGCTTCTTTGGATTTTGCATGTAGCGAATCATCACACCAACTTCAAAATAAATATAAGGTTGAGTCTGAGTTAAATAAATCAGACTACCTACCAATTGGCGATACTTTTCCATATCTTCAAAATATCTTCCTTCGTGTGCACAATTTTGACATTTGGTTCAATAATAGTTGAAATTGGCTTGCACTCCAACATTTCAAATTTCTTCAACAAGCCTATGGAATACTTCCGATGAAGAAGAAAAATTCCTCCTTGAGTACGATCAACCTCCAAAGCAAGAAAGTGATTAAGTTGTCCATGTTCTTTCATATGAATTCGGACAGATAAATTTTCCTTGGTTTGGATGATTTCTTCTTCATTATCCCCAGTTACAATCAAATCATCAACATACACTAGCGTAATAGCTATCTTCCCTCCATCAACTCTGCAAAACAAATTTGAATCAGTATATATAATTAAATAACCACTTTGACTTGAGAATACAACAATTTTACTGTACCGGGCCCTTGGTGATTGCTTTGATCCGTATAGTGTCTTCCGTAGATTACAAACATATCCAGGGTGCTCTTGACTTTAGAGTTTGATCCATGTAAATCTCCCGATCTAGATCCTCATTTTAAAAATGCATTTTTAAAATGCATCCGCCAGAAATTCCAATCTTTGCTAACAACAAGTGCAAATAAGACTCGCACAGTTGTAAACTTCGCCACTGGACTAAAAGTTTCATCATAAACAAAACCATATTCTTTAGTAATCCCTGATCTAACAAACAAGCTTCAAAACCATATTCTTTAGTAATCCTTGATCTAACAAACAAGCTTTATGCCTCTCCACTAACCAATCTGTGCGAGGTTTTATTTTATAAAACCGTCGACAAGATATAGGGTTTACATCTTTTTGCTTCGGCAGAAGTTCCTAGGTTTGATTTTGTTCTAGTGCGGTGATCTCCTCCTCCATTTCTCTAGTCCATGTTGTGTTTTGAGTTTCTTCTTAAAAGCTTTCAGGTTCTTTTCGAGATTCATCTTCTATTATTGCTGCATTGCATATTTGGGGTTTTACCTCCGAACCCATTCTAACCTTCTTGTCTTGGATTGTGGAACAATTGTACTTCTACTTCATTTGTTTCACTATCTTCACATGTTTTCTTGTGAACAATTGACTTCCCAAAATTATGAGTTCTGCCTTATTCAACATCGGCGTCTTCACTTGATCTAAAATAAGTAATTTTCAACTTATTTATAAGATCAATTTGGTCTCCTTTTCCGCAAACCACCACGAAGAGGTTTCATCAAATACAACATATTGTGATGCTTAACACCTTTCAGTTCTTAGGTAACTACATTTGCACATTTTGCTTTGATTATCATAGCCTATAAAAATTAATTTAACAACTTTCTTATCCAATTTTCTATGTAACTAATCAGGTATAAAAACATAGCATACACATCCAAATACTCGCAAACTGACATTAGTTTTCATATTCCACAACTTCTTTAAAGGTGAAAGAAAACCTTACCTTTGTTGAGGAAGTTTGTTGATTACATATGATACAGTCCTTATTGCTTCTTCCCAAAATCATCAAGAGACATTCTTGCATGTAACATAGTGCAACATATTTATGCTAAATGCCTATTCCTCCTCTCTGTATTGCCATTTTTCTGTCGCGTGTAGACACAAGTATATTGATGACGAATTCTGTATTCTTTTAGGTATTGAGATCACTCAACGTAGTTGTATACCCCTTCAGTCTCTGTTCTTAAACAACAAATTTTCTTGCCTAGTTCTCCCTCTATTGTCCCTTAAACTCTTTAAACATAGAAAAAAATCATATTTTTTCTTTCATAAAGAAAACCTAAACATACCTAAGTAAATCATAAATAAAGGTCACCATGTACTTCATTCCACCGATTGATGATTGCTTGACCGGTCCAAACACATCATAATGAACTAATTTTAGTGGTTCATGAGCTTTGAATTTGGACTCTACAAACGACAACTAGTGAGCTTTACCGAATTGACATCTTGAACACACAATGTGTGCTCTTACTTCATATTGAGGAAAATCCTTGATCATTGACTTCTTCATCATAACACTTAACTTGGATAACTCATATGGCCCAATATCATATGCCAAAAATCAATAGAATCATTATTTTTTGTCTTTTCTATATATGCAAACTCTACATATATCACATAGATAGACTCTAATCTACGTCTCTTCATAATTGGATTTCTATGTTCTTGAGATCCTAATAAATCCTCACATCATCAAGACCAAACAAGACATAGTTTTTTAGATTTTGTCAAATGTGACACTGAAAGCAAGTTTTTCCTAATACCTGGAACATGATAGACATTGTGAAGTAGTATTTAGTTGATCCCTTATTGAAGAGAGACTAACGTATTACAATTATGAGCTATCGATAACCGTCAATTATTAGTTGTCACCACAACACGACTACCTTTGTACACTAATGGATCTTGCAACATTTGTTATCACCTATCATTTGATTTGCACAACCTGAATCAACGATCTAGTCGTTCTCATGATCAATTGACTCAGATATAGTCGAGGGAAGTGCTAAATCCTCCTCTTCTATAGAAAAAAATGTTTCAGCATCCCAAAAATCTTCACTTTTCTTGTTGGATTTTGAGGTAGCTATGTTACTTGTAACAAACTGTTTCTTATACCAATAATATTTTTCCACATGACCCTTGTGCCCACAATTGTAACACTTCCTTTCGAATTTTCTATCATTGTTTTGATTCTTCGAAGCTCCTCTTGAGCCAAAATTTTCATCTCCTTCAGAATGTTTCTTCTTAAACCCACAAGCAGCTTGTTTGATGTTCCTTCTTTTGTTGGTGTATAGATCTTCTTCCTCTTTCTTAATCAAGAGTCCTGCCATTTGCTTCGCCATGGCTTCTTGGCCAGCAAGTAAATATTTAAACTCAACAAGTGATTGTTGATTTGGCCGTCCCTATAGAGTAGCAACAAGACCTATATATTAAGATGTCAAACCATAGATAATAATTCTTGTTACCCTGTTTTCCACAATAGGTGTTGTTGAATCCAAATTTGAAATTTCACGACTTACCCTTTTGTCACGACCCAAATCGGGGACGCGACTGGCACCCACATTCACCCTCCTATGTGAGCGAACCAACCAATGTAAACCTTAACATTTCAATTTATAATAACAGAAATTAGTGCGGAAGACTTAAACTCATAAATAAAACGATTCAAAACTATTATTAATATCCCCAAAATCTGGAAGTCATCATCACAAGAACATCTATCTCAAATTACTAAACTAGGAATGTCTAAGAACAAAAATAACTAAAAAGCTAGTCCATGCCGGAAGTTCAAGGCATCAAGACTTGAAGAAGAAGACCCAATCCAAGCTAGACGCATTAGCTCACCCTGAATTTCCGATGAAGGGAAGACTGGCTAGATCTACTGTTGAGTTGAAGTTGACGGAACGTTTGCTGCATTACACAAATAACAAAGAAGAAAACATAAAAGTAGGGGGTCAGTACAACCACAAGTACTGAGTAGATATCATCGGCCAACTCAAAATAGGGAACAGTATATATCAATAATAATGTAAATCAACTACAATACTCAACATGTAGCAATAAAAGTATTAATTCATCAATAAATACAACCGAGTTCACACACGAGGACTCAAGCCTCAGTACCATACTCATTTGGGAATTAAGTTCATTAGATTTAGTATATTCATCATCTTTCAAGATTCATTATCTTTCTTCCTCTTGTGTCGGTACGTGACACTCCGATCCCCTATCACTATGTGTCGGTACGTGACACTCCGATCCCCTAATTCTACGTGTCGGTTCGTGACACCCGATCCCCTATATGTGTCGGAACGTGACACTCCGATCCCCTACATGTGTCGGTACGTGACACTCCGATCCCCTAATTCTACGTGTCGGTTCGTGACACCGTCCCACTAATACTATGTGTCGGAACGTGACACTCCGATCCACTAATACTATGTGTCGGAACGTGACACTCCGATCCACTAATACTATGTGTCGGAACGTCACACTCCGATCCACTAACATCATTCTATCCATTCATCAAGCCTTCTCTATACCAAGGCATCATCAATCCCATTACTTTAATTCATCAAGCCTTCTTTTATACCAAGGCATCATCATTAATATCGTAGATTAAAGTTTCTTTCAAGATTTGGGATTCAATAGCTTCATCATGCTTTGCTTTATCAAAATCACATAATCATAATCATGCAAGCATACAATTTAAGCATATAGTAGGGTTTACAATACTATCAACACATATCATTCACTATTAAGAGTTTACTACAAGTAGCATGAAAATAACCATAACCTACCTCCACCGAAGAATTGGAATCAACAAGCAATTTCCCACGCTTTCTTCTTCTCGTTCAATCTCCCTCAATTCGATCAATCTATCCCTCTTTCTCTTTGTTCTTTCTGTTTGTTTTATTCAAACCCTCTTTCCTTTACCCTAATTTTCATATAATTAAGACTAAAAGAGGACAATAGAACCCACTAATTAACTTAAGGTTACCTCTTTTAACCCCCAAGTAATTAGACTTATTAATATTAACCCTCAATCTTTATAATTAAGGAAAGAATAGTCCAAAACGACCCTTAAAACGTGTAGAGGAATCCTATTCTGCCTGGGATTTGCGCAACCTGTGACGGCCCGTCGTGCCTGCGATGGTCCGTCACACAGGTCGTCGCAGCCCCCTCGAACTCAAGTGGCCTGTGACGGCCCGTCACACCTGTGATGGTCCGTCCTGTACCTCCGTCATGACGGTCAGAAACTCGTTTCTTGTACCAAATTCTCAAAAGTTGAAGTGTTTTGCAACGGGAACTCACGACGGTTCATCGTGGATGTGACGGCACGTCCTGCAGGTCCGTCACAATTTACAGAGAGTCGATTTTCAGTATCCAATTTCAGAATTCTAAGTATGCTAAAACGATGCACCCTCGACGGGCCGTCGTGCCTGTGACGGTCCGTCGCAGTGCCCGTAGTCCTGGCCAATTTTTCCAGAATTAAAATCTGCTGCTCAAAACGACTAAACAGGTCGTTACACCTTTTGACTTAATGAAAGTACTGGCAATTGTCATATCACGTTGCACTATTAATAATAACCTTCTCTCCAAAAGTTGTAACCTTGTGTCCCATGCTTTTTTCAGCGTTTTAGCATTCGAACATACTCCAACACATTTTCATCGATTGTTGTTTTGAGCGCAAACATTGTTTTCCTGATTTGATCTTCCACTCACACAACATTTTGTTGGCATCCTGAGCCTCTGGTTGGCTAACTTTACTTCCATTTATGACTTCCTAAAGATATTTGCCTTGCATATATGACATTATACAAAATGCCAACGCATTGTAATTTTGGTTATTGAGCTTTTTGATTCCACCAAATACTTAACGATCATTCATCATGTTGTCTCTGATACAAAATGAAGAACTAAACGCAACAAGAAGCTCAATAATCAAACGACAAATAGTAGAAACAAAGAAAAAGAAGAGAAAAACCAGTGAAACTGTCTGCAAAAAAGAAGTTGCAGTTTATTTTATTTTATACGTTCATTGGCCTAAATAGGCTTACAGAATTTGTGGAATCAAAATCCCACAAAACTACTTGCCCTAAACTCTAGGAAAAAAAATCTTCACTAAATACAACTAGGGAAATATCATAAACCAATTAAAAATAACAAAGTTAGAAGTAACTTCTAGAAAATAGCCACTGCAAGACTTGGTCAAACTAAATCATATAGGCTGATGTTGAACGGCTGTCAAGCATAAATTAGTACTAATAACGTCCATAATTATGTATCTAATGCATGAATTTGAAAAAAAATAATTTTATTTAAGTAATTGATCTATACATATACCCACAATTATTTATCTTAATGGTTTATGCATCGGGCTATGTATCTGAAAAGGAAATATTGTCTCCAACAACGATTTAATCAATATTGAACGATTTGCTTGTACAATTTTAAAATTTTGAATTTCTTACAAGTTATGTTGGAATTAGTAGCCATAGTTTAAAAGCGGTTGGGTGAATTATGGGAGAATTAATAAATTTTCCATTATTTTCCATTTTTATAAAAGCAACATAATCGTAAGTAATGTATCATTTGCAACTAGCTCTTATTTTCATGTGATTTATGTACTTCATACAATTAGCCCTTATTTGTATGCAATTTATGTACTTCATACAACTTTTTTAGTATTAACATTCATTTCAAGAATAAAAGGATGATTATTTTGTTCCAAAACATACGTTTTAAATTCAACATTCAACCTCTCATATGACTAATCTTTTATTTTGGTAAAAGTTCACAAAACTATTGAGATTCATCTATTGCAATTGAAATGTACATCGCAACTTTACAAAATTTTTACAAAAGTACCTTAAAATGATAAGATTTTGGATACATCAGGAAACCTGCGGATACATAGGTGACTGATTGTATATAGTAAATTACTTAATTAGATGAATGTATCTGACAAGGAATGTATGTCTTCAAGATGGGATAATTGATATCGAACTCCCTAATAAGTCAAACGTTGAGGTTTCTGTTTCTTCATTTATTGTGCACTAGGAGGGAAGCATTTACGTAGACTTTCACTTTTTAAAACTTGATACAGGAGAAATGCCTAATTATAAATTACTATATTCATTTTTTTGGTAAGATAAATCCTATATTCATGACCTTTTGATATCATAATTAAGTAATTTTTTATAGGGAAACTGAAATAAGATCCCTACGGTTTATCAAGGAACTAAAAAGTTCATTCTTTTATACCTCGCATAATATGAGTAGCCCACATATGATTATAAAGCACATTTTTAATCTCACTTTGTATGAGCGGTCCACAAAACACTATCAGGTAGATCATTTAAATAAACTATGCAGCAGAGCATGCACTTGAATGATACAGAAAAGTATTACCAAGAAATTCGTCAAAACAGATTTAAGAACACTATGAATGAAGACATTGTTTATTTGATTTGTTATTTTCCTTCTCTCGGTCTCATCAAAACCTAGTAATTTAAGACCATCAGCTTGCAATATATCCTTTCTTTATCTACCAAAAAGCACAAAAATAGATTTGAATGCTTAAACCGGATAACCAACTAGCAAATATTATTGAAACACATCCAAATAACACCCTAAAAATGAAAGATATTTGTGAATTTTATAAATTCACTAAGGTTTTCACATTACTACAAAAACAACTTTTAGGGAAATTTATTTAGAGGCAATAAATAAATTGCGACTAAATGATCCCTACATTAGAGTATTATCGGCATGTGGGCATTTGACAAGAAAAGCCGATATAATTACTACCGGCTAAAACTTAATTTTGCTATATAATTTTTAATTAATATATATTCTTCCTAATGTTTATTTTATGGTAAAATCCCTCTACCAACAAATTCACCCACACAAATTAGGACAAACCTCTCTTCCTCATCCTCCAAATTCACCCATACGAATTAGGATAGACCTCTCTTCTTCATTGGCCATGGCGAATTCGTCTCTCTCGTAATTACTAGGTAATCTATGTACTCTCTGTATCTCTGTTCCTGCTCTCTCGCTAGGCATTCGATTTTTTGATTTTGCAAATCCATCTCTCTTCTGTTTCCTCTCCCGTTAGTTAATTGATGTAAGCTCATGCACTCTATCTTTCCACAAACACACAAGCACATGCACACGCACACGCACATGCAAACACACACACACACCCATGCAAACACACACACACACACACATTTTTAATCATTCTCATAAATTATCAAAAGGGAATCTCAAGAACAATTGAGAATCCTCAATTAGAATCTAATAATATTACAATTACATAAATTTAAGCTTAAGATTACACACTAAGATGGGAAAGAGGCACTTGATAAAACTTCCCCAATGAAAAGATTCTGAATACTCATATCCCATAAGTAGGTTCTCATGTCATTTGACAATCCTTATTACAGTATCACCATATCAAGTACAAACCAAGCTCTAACTATGATAGCTTGAATGAAACCTCTCAAGTAGAGAATTTTCTTAAAAGAAATTTAGGGGACCAGATTCCCATCAACTTTTTGAACAAAAGTAAGGCATTTCCCGTATTTTTGAATTTAAAAAAGAAGGAGATACATCACTGACTCATATATGAAGAACATAGCAATACACATACCTTAAAAAGTCAAATTAGTTGAAAATCGTGAAATATTATGTTATTCAAAGTATTCTACTATCACTTGTTTCTCCATCCATCAAGATGTTACACTGGAATATTTTTTTTTTTGAAGTTATAGTGTTGCTAAAAAAAGTGTTAAAACCATGTTATTATTTAAATCAATTATTCGTACTTTAGGTGTTGTTGTGTGATTCTTCTGTGGACTTATCATAAGAGAGGGTAATATAAAAGTTAGCTTTATTTTCAACCATCATTGTAGATTCCAAATCATTATGTACTTTGATTTTCTAATTCTTGAAGTCAAAACAATCTCGAATGCACCACCTCTTCTTGAAATTAAGTATCTTATAATATAAACTAGTAAATAGGACTAATATGTACTCGAATCATATGAGGACATACCGAATATTCTTGAGAGAATGTTATTCAGAAGCTATGCTTTGGTTTTCAGGGTCAACCTGTTTAACTGCACGCCAGACCACTAGGTGATGAGACCATGAGAGACTTCTCGCTTGAAACCTACACTTGTAGAAAAAGAACAACATATGGAATTAGCACATTAAATGCACTAAGTATGATGAATATTCAAGAAACCATAATAAAAATGGGTATTTACTTTATAACATATTTTTCATGCTTTTTTGATAGAATCCTCAGAAAACAAGTATAAGAAACACCTTCAAGTAACACTTAAAAGACAACCATAAGCATACACGTAAGCATTTAAACCTCCTACAAAGTGTTATCCTATGATCCACCTGAATAAGATATGAAGAGATCGCCCATACAACCCCTTCACACCCACCTAAGTGATTCTCCAGACTTTCCAAAGTAAGATTATTCCCTTTTGATCATTTAGTTTTCCCACCTAAGGTTACTCTAAGGCTCAACTAAGTAAGACATAAAGACCACCCACACACCGTGTTCAAGCCTACCTAAGGAATCCTTAAAGCTACCTTAGGTAAGACCTTTTCTATTCAACATGCATTAACTAAGTCATGAATTATCATTAAACAATTTAAGAGACAATCAAACAATTAGAGGACTTCACATAATTTTCTTGAAAAATACCTATGGAACCCATTCTAGCATCTTCAAAGCCTACTCGTGCTATGCGTAGATAGCATCCCATTCCACTACCTACACGTTGTATAACATATCCAATAACTAGAGTGTACATCCCACATGATGAGAATAGGCACTAACAAACATAGATACTAGCTATGTATGGAATCTGAAGTTATCCTACTACGAGGAGGGTGTTCTACTAGCTAATGGTAGAAATAGGACACATCCCATATTGGGATATGGTTAAGGAATATAAAAGGTTTCTTTGTACTCTAGTATCATCTTAGTAGAGCTAACCACAAGCATACTCACTCGGTGCTTTGCCTTTATTCTCATAGAGTAATCGTTAACTAGGTGTATTCAAAAAGGTACTATTACTATGCCTTACCAACTGTTAACAGTTTTTGATTCCTAGAATGGGTCCACTAGGGCTACTAACCAAGGATTATTGGGATAGCTCTTATGACTTCCTTAGATATGGTTTTATGTTGTTCCAACCAACCTATCCCTAAGTCCATCATTCCATTCAATAAGGATACCATACGGTCTTTCACTTTAAGGCTTCTATTAACCTTATTCTCTATATTCAAGGTTCTATGCTCTTGACCTTCTTTTCTTATTGAAGGTCATGTATTAGTATTCCTTATAAGGTCACCATGTTAGGTCTACCGATCCTACACTTTCATTCATCATTCATTCATACACATACATGACAAAGGTGTTTAAGCCTACTAAGTCAAGAGTTCACATTCACATAACTTTTATGTATCATGTAGAGGGACCTTAGTCTTCAAATTAAGAGACAACATCATCATATAATGTATTCAATAACATTGAAGGACCATGTAGGGACAACTAAGTCTACCACAAAAGATACAACATTATTCTGTAAGGACATTTCTTAGTCCAGCATCATCATATATAATCAATTAGAGAAAAAACAAAACATTTACCCTCATAGAAGATCGTATAGCCATTACAAGAGTACATTACTAATTAACTTCACATTATACAAGAGCACACATATATCATATTATCTTTCACTTTACATATTCATATAAGCCATAAAATCTTCTACATGATCACATTACTTCACATAATAATGCCGACAAGGATGTGTTTATAACAATTATATTACATAGACACCACCACCATAAGTGGACCATACCAATCAATACAATTCAATTTCAATTATATACTAAATATATGAATTAGGTTAAATCACAACCTCCCAATCATCATCATCACCATTCCTTAGCTTTTTAACCCAATTCTCTTTACAAAGGCTCTTACCAATGCCATGTACACAATACTAAGCCAACATTCAATCCATATCAATGATCTAACAACATAAATTATAAGTATCATCATTATAAGGAAGTTTATAAAGAATTATATAATGATCTGTACATAATTAAATAGACCAATACAATCTCCACATAAATGCACTACGATAAAGACAGGATCAATTCACCCACTTTAGAGTCAAAATTAGGAATTCAAGGAATACATGGATTCATGGAGTTTTTTTTATCTTAAAACATTCAATTAACATCAATTACTTCACAAAAACATTTATCTAAACCTTTTCATGTAAGAACCCATTCTTAGAATTACAAATAGAAATTTCTATGTTTTTGAACATCTTTAAATGCCTTTCAAATTGGCTCCTTTAATGGAAGAATAGTCAAAGACGAATCACAATACCTTAATTGAATAAATCCCACTAAATTTGGCTTGAAACCTTGGAGAATTTGTCCTTACTTTTTCTAACTAGAAGGTCCTTTGATGGAGGATCTAATTAGAGATAGCATTTTAGAAAGAATGGAGAGCTTATAATTTTTGAATTATAATTGAGGGTTGGGGTTTTTTATTCGAGTAATGGTTGTATAATGATCTAAATTACATATATAAATCACCCCCAAAATAATCAAAGTATCCCTACAGAAATTGGACCTTTTTAGACAAGTCAAACCTAACATAAATTTTAGGAACTATCGTTTGGCAACAAGTCCACGTCACGGAGTTGCTCCCTCATGTTTTTTCAAAATAATTTTTCGTACAGTAGAGTCTGCGATGTGGACAAAAAATTTAGCCATTGGTGAACCATGTCTGTGACGCAGATTGGTTTCATCTATGCACTATTTGTTGCCTCCTTGGGCGACTTGTTGGCCCAAGGTTGGGTCCTCCTTAATGACCCCTAGTGCAGTCCTTGGGGTGTCCTAACCGGAAATGTTTTACCCTAAAGATGGTAATATAGGTGTTAGGGTCAACCCAACTTATTTTAGACTCTCAAGAACACATAAAAACACATACAACATACAAGGATACACTAGCACATAGTCAAGACTAGTTTTTAGATGTCTTGATCGTTCTTGAACGTTTTGACTTCCAAACTATATAAAACAACTTCTAAATATCATATTCATTGAGAGTGGGCGAGATTTTGTATCACCACTTATGCTCATAGTTGTGGTTTTTGATTAGAGAAACACCCACATCAATAGTGCATGGTTCTTTAACCAACTTTACTTTATATTGCTCATGTTTTTAAAGTGCTATATAATGAAATGAGTTAGCTCTATTTAGTTAAGTTATCCATGAGTTGAACAGAGCCAAGGTAAGTGTTCCTCGTTAATTCTTTTCAAGCTTAAGTTGTTGTTTAGAATTTCAACTCGCATACTTGTACATTCAATGTACTAATGCTAGTTGGCCTGCATCGTATCATGGTGCAGACGCAGGTAACTAGGATTGATAATTCGGCATGCCGTTGATCCGGTGAGCAACTCAGAGTTAGTGGGGAGCCTCCTTGAATCCGTAGGACTCTTTTATTGTTTATAGTTATTTTTAGTTATAAAATATTGTGGGGATTGTCCCAACATTTATCTTAGTAATTTTAGAGACTTCATAGAAAAATAGAGTTAGTCTCTAGTCTTTTCATTTCCTATGTAAACGATAGGATTTCAATTGACATTTTGGCTAAATATTTTTTAAAATTTACTCTCTTTGAGTTATTTCTCTAGTGTTTAAGTCTTCCGTAGTGTTAAGAAAGTCAGGCCAAGGGTTCGCTTAGGGCCAACAATTGTCTTTGAGTTCTGGCCACGTTTAGGGTGTATGCTCGGGGCGTTACAAAAACCTTTCATTAAAGTAAAAACATTTTCATAAAAGTGGCAACTCATCATAAAAGTCTCAAGTTTTCATAATTGTCACAACTTTTCATAAAAGCTACAACTTTTTGGAAAGGTTATAACTCTTTGAATAAGCTACAACACTTTTAAAAGGTTACAACCATTAATAAATGACAAAATTTTCATAAAAGTCCTGGTTTGTTGTGACGCACCGTAGACGGGCTTAGAGTTGTCTTTAATATATGTATATATATATATTAAAAGCATCAACTCCTAACTTAAAAGTTGAATTAATATTATACCATTTACCCACCCTTTATCTCCTGACTTAAAATATAAATTACTATTTTACCCTTTACCTACCCTTTATCACCCGCGCTATTTGCTCCTGTTTGAAGAGGACCCATGAGAAGCCTCCACTTCCAAACAACCATTCACATACGCCACCACTTCCACCATTTAAGTTTTTACATGCTCCTTCAAACGCAATACCCAACTATTCCAAAATGCCTCCACTTCTAACTCCTTCTCTTTCAACAAACCGAGTACCCCCTCGGTTCCTACTCTATATCAATCTGAAACATAGATGGCTTTCCCCATTGAACAACTAACAATTAACGCATAGGTATGCACCAACTGCCCCTCCCCTTCACAATTTAGGTTTTACAATTTTACCATTATACTTCACCAATTAATTTGATACTCCTAGCGCAGAAATATTGGAAGCGCAACATCCGTGTATCTGTTTTTGTATTTTCCAAGTTGTAAGTAATTGCGTTTTCTATATTATTGTGTTATTATTTTAAAATTCTCTTAACACGGCTTGTGTGTTTCACCATAAAATGCTTTGTTAATTATCAAGTTGTAAGTCATTCCCTTTTCTATGATATTGCATTCATACTTTAAACTTCCACTAACACATCTGTTGTTTTTTACCATTAATTTCCCTGCCATTTGCAAGTAAAAATTTCTATACTTGGATTAGTTATAACCTTTTGATTGTATTTTCAATATTTAGTGCTACATATTTTATGCATCACATGAACCCCAACTATGACTCACATTATTTAAATTATTCAACATAGTAAAATTTATAGCTAGAAGCATCCTGACTTAGGCTATTTGGAGAAATAACACCTTGTGTGTCCTGCTTATTTGCATAAATCAATAATGATGCTGCTCCAGATAGCCTCTGCACAGATCATGTAACACTAATTAAAAAAATAAGTTATTGACACTGTAGATTCCCTGTTTGTTGTTCCACATTTTTACCTTTTCATACAAAGTCTCACTAGAAATGAACTGCTATCTTTATGAAGAATATTCAGAGATTATTTTATGCAATAATAAAGTTGCAGAGTACTCGTAGTATCACTTTCGTATGCCGACACATTAATGTCCAATGTTAGCATTATTGCACCCATCTCCCCAGGTACCGACATTCGTCGAGATACAACCCTCATGACCACTAAAATTGAAATAGCAAAACATAGTGTACCTATAATAAAGGTACCTAAAGGCTATGTTGACTCGGTCATGCAAGTCTTAGTTATTCGAAGGGGTCCCATCATACCTTACAAGAATTCAAGGTATCAAAATTGATAGTTTCACATACCTTATTTTACAATGGTTCATATTTTTGTACTTATCCCACCCCTCCACCCTCAATTAATTGGGGACAAAGATACAAAAAACTCCGTTTAAAAAGCATATCGAAACATGTAAGGACTCATTGAATTTAAATAAGACTTACTACATTGGGAAATGGTGCTTAGATTGTGTCAACTCCAACTACTCTTCTGTGCATAAACAACATGAATTGACCTTCACGGACAATATAATCATAAAAGAGACTGAGAATTAGGTTCCAATAGACAATTTCTCTAATGGGTTCTCATCATTTGAACATGCTAATGAATTATGTAATGGTTCTATCCTGGGTAACTAATTATCCAAACGACATAACTCTTATTTTCCCCCATTAAGTTATCGTTATGACTAATCGACATGATGTATTTTCATACTTGATTTGTGTCTTAGTAACTATGAATCCCCTTATTGAAAATGGAAATTCTAAGAGATGGGAAATAGTTGTTACAAATGAGATGTAAGTTGCAATGCAATATAATGTACTATCTATATATACATTACATTATGTATTGACTTTTAACTTCCAACAAGTAACCCAGCATGGATCACATAACAGTTGCTCTATGGGGAGATTTTGCTGAAAATGAAGGTGCATTCCTTGAAAAACTACAAAATGATAAGCCTATGCTTGCCTTATGTGACGTTAGAGTCTCAATATACAAAGGTATCTACAGTGTATTGTACGTGTTTATCAAATATAATTTGAATATAGTTGGTGTTTTTAAGTGTGTAAATTGTCCTGTTTCAGTAGGTCGCTTTGGGATCTCTACTATTCATATAAGTAGTGTCGATCCAATGCTCCAAATGCAAATGAACTTCGAGCTTGGTACATTATGGCATTCGCTAATATGTTCACCACTATTACTTTAACCACGCTCCCTCACTATCATGTATAATTATAAATTGATATTAAATGACATATTTCATCTACTATCATTGGTGTGAATTTTCATAATATCATTCTAAATATGATAATACTATAAACTGAACATACCTCACTTTAAATGAGCGATACTAAGAACTAATCTCATCGTAAATACATGCATGACATCATAAGGCCGACAAGAAAGATATCACAATCATACAAACAAAGGCAACGAGAGGAGACATACAAGTACCATTGGACAAAATGCACGACGGTTTCTTGGCCGATTCATAGGTACATACTAATATAAACATGTAATATCCATTAATAATGTTTATTACTATGTTCACTATATCTTCTTGAATATGGTATATTGGCAATTTTTAGAATTGTATGTACAATTTCAAAGACAACAATCAAGGACATACTGAATAAAGATTACTCATGGTATTCGTCGTGAAAAAGGTTCCACAAGAAAGAGAAATTTATTGAAGAAACTGCAACTTGCCCCAAATACACTAGTGAGAATGTTGAATGTGAAATGAGTTTGGTCTCTATTAAAACACCATTCACTATTTACTAATTAAAGAACACATTATTTTAATAATACTTCCCATTTTGAAGGTACTACTTGCGACTTGAAGTTTGTGCTGAAGAACTATGCTTGTGAGTCATTCTATTTGAGGCGGATAAATATTTAATAGGTTGCAACCTGCAAGAGTACATAAAATCAACGTCTGTAAAGGTATTAATTTGATTTATATAGTTCATTAAATGTAAGGCCATATTTACATTATGTATTGTTTATCTTACTGAATCCTTTCCAATTAACATATCCCTTCACATACATATTATCAAGAGGGAAGCATGTTACTACTACCGAAAATTGTTGTTGAGTAAAGACAAGCAATTCAACTTCCTTGTGCGAATAGATATGAATTACTCAAACCACAACTGCAACTTAATTGCACAAGATACATAAAGCATGAGCGGAAGCACCAATTGTTGTTGATGAGGAAGTCAAATCAGTGAGGACGTACAGAAAGAGGGACAAGAAAATGACAGAAGGGGAGGCCAAAGTCAAACTGAAGAATCCAAAAGCCATTAAAAATTTGTTGTTTTTACTGTTATGGAATATGTAACTAAACAATGTTTTCATTTACTTCCTAATCAATGCTTTTATCATATTTTTTACTTAAGTGTTAAAGTGTAATTGATAGAGTACTATCTAATTGAAATGACAATTTCATTTATCCAATCTGTACGATATAAGTCGACTGTAACTACTTCAAAACTATTGTTGATGGGAATTTTATTCTAAACTCTAAACACTAACACCTCATAAATTCTAAATTCCATCTATTCAATGTTACTTACTTTGAAAAAAAAACACGATCTGAAAATAAATAATCATGTTAATATCAGTTCAAATACACGAAATAAAATTACTAATCATATACAAAGTTCATGTTAATTTATTAATCTTCTTCGTATTTTTGGCTTCCACTCTCTACGCAGGAATTTCATTTGTGACTAAAAAAATCATGTATCGACAATGTAATATGCATATTTAAATTGGGACAACAATATAATTTAGCTTTAGGTGTAGACAAACATTGTCAGCACGGAAATTAGGTTCTGTCACATGTTAGTACTTACGAACATTACCAACGACATTATGTATGATTAGAATACCTTATTAAGTTAAATCCAACTTAGGTTTTGATTACCTTATATTTTCTATGAAAAAATTATAGAGTAATGTGTCAAGAAATGACAAAAATAAGAAATTGCTTATGGTAAGATGCATTTTGAGATACTCTAAAACACGTGATTACCGCTAAACATAACCACTAATAAATCACAATACATTAAAATTTAATACCACAAAATGCTACGATCCATCAGTGGGCAAACAACCATCAGCGAACAGTCACACGTTTTCATAAACATCACCACTATATAAATTATTTTGTGACTCACCACAATAGTTGCCATTTCAAAGGTTGCAACCCGTCTACAAACCCATGAAAAATGAAACGCGACTTTACAACTTCTATGTAAACAAGTTCTCATATATTTACACCTTTAACAATTTATTTAGCATCTTCCCTGATACTAAACTCATCACATACCATACTTCATATGTATAGAATAACATCACATTAAAAAACATTGACATTTTCATTTACTCACAGAGTCCGTGGTATCAATTTTCATGCTCCTCTATTCTTAAATCGGATAAATACCGGGTAAACTTTAGAGTAACACAACAACATCACAAAGTGAGTAGTATAAATGGTAAAATCATGTTGATTCCTTAAACACGCTCACCAAGAGATGGATTATCATAAACATCTAAAATACACCCAGTAATGCTTAGGCATTTTTCATCTCAAAGAAAAAAAAATAAAAGGGCAGGCCCTCCCCCATTTCTGTTTTGTATATTATAGTGAATTAACACTATGAATGTTTAACTTCATTCTACACTAGAACAAATGATGACAATACCAACTGCTTAGTCTATCAATTCCATAATTTGAAAACAGGATCCAATTACGTCAACGGCACTTCAATTAAGCATGGAATTTCAATAGATTGAGAATGCCAAAACTAGATGTATTTTTACCATAATGATATTTCAATTCCCAAAACCATCTAACAAGCCAACATAAGATTAAAAAGTATAAAATCATCACAACATTTTTGCACCAGTGAGAATGCAGACATGTGAAGAAAGGGAATTGGTATGGGTTGAAAAAGACAGGTCGGTAAATAATAATCATATAAAAGAGGGCGACGTTCTTAAACCAAAGTTCAAGAAATAAAAATAAGTTAAATGTATAGCTATATCAAGGGAGAATGACAATAGAGGAATGGTGAATACATTATACTACACGTATGACATACAAAAAATGCACCATAAAATAACACTAACCTTATATATATATTATTACGGTCTGTGTTATAGAGATTTCTAATGGAAAATTTTGTTCTATTCAATAGGAAATAAAAAATTAACAACAACATCAACTCATAAACTGGAAAAACAACAAACATGCACCTATTTCCATGCTTTGAGGTTTGAATATGACCCACCGACATTGTGCTGCAATGGTGGATATATCAATTTAGCACCAAATAAAGTATCAGATAACTTTTATGAATTATTTGTGGCAGATTCAAAAGAAATGAAGTTATTTCGTAAAAATATACGTGTGTACAATACCATCACTACGTATAGTAATGCTAGATAAAGACATGACATCTTCTAGGAAAGGAGTTTACAGTTTCAAGGCACAAGGTCAGATATATCATTATATACTATATTAAATCTAAAACCATGAAAAAACACTATACTTTCAACTATAATTCTATGAAAATAAACATGAAATATTCAATAGATTGTCCGTACTACAAGATGTCAATTTATCAATGGAAGTCATGAACAAAATAAGAAATATAATGGAGGCAAATCTATATGCAGAATTCTTCTCCCAGCTTAAAAAACATAAAAACATACAAAATATAGAAATATGCATATATGCAAATACATCATTAGATCAACGGGTTAACAATAAGCCCTTGGTGGATATGGTTGCAACAATTTGGGTAGACGGAAACAATCCAAATATACCATTTCAAAGAGATATTGTTGTACATGAGAACTCAGGAAATAAACACCGCGTAAAATATTATTATGGGTGGTTTATGTAACATTTAGGAAATAGAAATGACTAGAAAAGAGGTTAAATCTGGAAATATTTATTTTTGGAAAAAATAAGAAAAATCTAGAAAATTCACAAAGTTGAAAAATTAAGTTTTCAAAATTTTCAAACTGTCATACCTTCTAGATCAACAGGAGTTACAGTCAGTTCTTTATATGGTTTGAAATGCCCTTTGAATAATCTTTCCAACGCTGCCAGGTTTGTGAAATTTTGATATTTTACGTGTAAAATATGCTTTTCGGAATCGGGTTGTTAGAATAAGGAAAGTCCAATCCGGATATAAAAAGGGTGTTTTGGTCTTTTCTTACACAATTATATTATTTTGTTTTTGGGTAGTAAATTGGGATCTAAACTGATTTTATTCAGTTGACTAATTTAGAAAACAAGTTAGGATTTTGAGAGAAGAGAAAAAAAGAGGAGAAAAGAGGAGAAAGGAGAAAAGGAAGAAAGAACGTTCAAGATCGCCGAAGTTCGGCATCATCGACGGTGATACCTATTAAGGTATGTGAGATCATTATGTGGTGGGTTCTTTTATCCACATCCCAATTTGATCCAATTTAGCAATTCAGAGTTTATTTGAATGATGAACATAAAAGTTCTTGATGAAATATTGTGAAATTCTTGTTGGTTGAATTATAGTTGATCTTTAGTAGATTTCATTCATGTTTCTGGACTGTTTTTGGGTCTTATCTATTGATTATTGAGGTATTTATAGATCCTAAGTGTTTGGCGTGGGATCCATGGAGTTTAGGAGGTTTAGAGATGAAAAATGGAGAGAAAAGTTAGAGGTTTCGTATATTACACCCTGGGGAGCCGCACCTCCCAGAGCTCCTCAGGGCAGGCTCTATTTAACAAGACCTAGCCCTGCACGCCATCTAGAGAGCCTATGACCAGAGTCTGTCTGACAGAATTTTCGCTCCGCGCCTCTCAAAGCGCCAAGACCCCCTGGAGACCCCATTCTTTCCCTATCTTTTCTGATGAGTTTCGAAGTGATGTACCTATCATCCTTAGTTGATTCCAAAACTCTAAATTACATCTAAACATCATGAAATCATCCATAAATATGAGATCATGATCCTTGAAACCAGATTTCAATTCAAGGAAAGCTAAGATCAAGGTCAAAGAAGTTAACAGCTAAGTTTAAAAATTAAGAAGTAAGTCAAAGTAAGTTCTTAAAGTTTTCAAAGTGTCTTAAACAAATATTTCAACTTTATTTTAAGGCTCAAGTTAAAAAATGATCAAAGACAAAATAGTTGAGTTAAATTCTCAATAGTTATAAGGGAATTAAGTATTCTCAAAAGAGTTAAGTTTTAAGTTTAGCAAAGAGTAGAAGTTGGGTTCATTTATCAAAAGATATAAGGGAACAAAGTATCTAGAAAAGTTTTATTAATGTTTTCACATTTAAGTTAAAAGGGAACTAAGAGTTCACAAAGAGTTTTGAACAAATAGGGGAACATTGATCCCAAAAAGAGCTTTTTAAAAGCTAAAGGGCTCAGTAAATTACCTCATCCCAAAAGAAGGAACTTTTATTAAAAGTATGAGCTAAAGTATTTTTTCGGAGTAGTAATGCACACCAATGTAGGGATGAAAATTCATATTAACTCAAGTCTCCATGTAAACCATTAAGAGATCATAGTAATTGATAAGTCATACATTTTAGATGATAATTTATTTTAATCTAGTGGTTCCACTAAGCTAAGTAAGGTAGCATAGCGATGGGCAAGGTATAGGATGGCCCTCGGCAGCATGAAGTAAAACGTTGTATCATCACTTATGCTCAAAGTGATGGTTATCTGTTAGATAATATCCCACAAAATATACATTACATTAATATATAATTAAAATTGAGTTTCTTATTGCATTCCTTTAATGAACTAAGCTACTTTTTTACAAGTGTTACATATATTGCATGTATTTTAAATTGCTTATATACCTACTTGAGTTTATTGTATTCTTGAGTTGAGCAAAGCGAAAGTAAGTTCATCTTATCCCCTATTAATTCATTGTTTAGCATTAAATCTAATATGTTGATACCAGTGGACATGCATTATCTTATGATGTAGTCGCAATAAGCCACGATCATCACGTAGTGTACGGTTGATCGAGTTGAGCATATAAGGACCCTGAAAATGAATTAAGGTTATTAGACCCTCACATGTTCCTAAAAAGGTTTAAAATATTTAATTAAGTGATTTACAGTATGCATGCTGTGTTTGAATTAATTTGGAGGTGGAACTTCCAAGAAAATCTGGTGACGTTCGAAAGTTAGCCTTGAGACGTGTTAGTGTTTTATAGTACGCTTTTGCATGTTTTACATGATAATTTTGGCCTAGCGTTGTTTGAATATGTGTTGTGAGTCAACGTCAATGCACGTGTTAGACTAAAGGATATAAGACTCTTGGTTGATGTAGGTTGAAGGTGATTTACAAGATCCAAGTCAAAAAGGGGCAAGCCTTAACCAAAGATCCAAGGCTTCCCCAAGTTTAAAAACTCACTGCCTCAACTTTCAAGTTGGTGGCATGTGAGGCAAGGCAATTGTCCAAGCTACTAGCCCAACTTCCACAAGAAATTTCACGGTCAATGTTCATGACCACGACTCGTGATGTTGGCCATGGAAGTTACTTAGACATGGGGGTCTTGGAAAGGCCAAGAAGGATGCTTCCTAGTGGACCACGGACCACAACAGTTGGTTGTGAACCTTCTTCAGGGGCAGTGAAAGTGGCCGTGGTACCAGGTGGGATTGCCTTAAGTTGGTTATTTTCATTGAATTGATTTCAATTATTTATTTATTGGGGTTGATTTAATATGTTTTAATCATTAAATATAAATATTTAAGGCCTTTTAACAAGTCGTAAGATCATTATTTTCAAAACCCCAAGTTTTCTCTCTAACCCAAGGAAGAATATGAAAGCCATGGAAGTTGGATTTGAAGGTTTTTCTCCTACAATTTGGTGGGATTTCCTTTATGTATATGTTATGTTAATCCTTCACCTTTAGATAACCTTTCATCTAAAGAGTTCCTTTCAATTTTTCAATGAGAATTGACGATCAAATTGTCTATCCTTCAATCTAGCCAAGAGTTCCTTATCAAAACGATTTCAAAATCATTGTTATGATAAATTATTGATTAGCTACTATTTATAATGTTGTTTTCAATCCAATTTCATGATAAATCATAATCTGTTCCAAAATTTGAATGTAGCCTATGTGTGGGCTTTGTGATCTTTATCTTATGTTAATTGATTTATGATTCTAGAATGTTTAATTGTATATTGTTACTATTTTGTATTCAAATTAATGGTGAATTATTTATGAATGATCCATGATGATCAAGTTAGGTAGTTTTGTAATGATGACCCACATCTGTCTACATTCTATAGAAAAATGATGTAGTGTAATAGATATGATCTTGATCTTGTTATGATTGATCCATCATTTGGATTATGTTAGTATACTGATAGTGGTTTACCTAGATATGGATGGTCTATTAAATATGAGAATGTATCAATGATGATCAAGGCCTTGGTGAATGTGTAAGATTGCCTATTTTCTTGACTTCTCAATAGAATTGGTAGTTGAATTGGCCTTGGAGATGGCATTGTGTGCTATGGTACACTTATGGTTATGGTGTTTACTTACTTGTCATTCTATAAGTGATTTGATCATGTACTTTAAGGCTATCTATATTCATTGTCAAGGTGTGGTGATGATGATCACCCAATTCAAGTAGCAAGCCTAGTCTTCAACTTCTAGTATGATCTAGGTTGTATTGTTAGTGTTATGAGCATGTATATGACTATGTTATGTTTAGGAGTAGGTGCTGCAATTGATGAGTAATAATGGTCAATGACCCTTGTCTATGTACCCCTATATAATTGTGTGATTAGCTAATTTTAGGAGTCTTGAATGCAAGTGGTAAAGCTATCTTGTCTTCTATGCTATTATGTGTTGTATGGTCTATGCTTGAAGGTGCATTGTGGTCCTAAGAGGGTGGATGCCTCAATGTGGAGTTGATATCCATTATATGATAATGTTGACCAATTTACACACACTTATACCTCATGCATGGTTCAAAGTAGTATACGTTAATGGTGTCTAATGAAAGAGTATTCTCATATGTAATTTTATCTACTACTATGAATGTAAAATATATGTATATGAAGTATATTATGTATCCTTAACTAGAATGACTTGCTAGGTGCACTAGTATAGACAAAGGTATGAGACTTTGTCTATTCATTGCAAATGTATGCCTTGATAGGATATTCTCTAGGTTTTTGAGTTATGTACATGAATTTGAATGCATGATCATGTTACGAATATGACTTGTGTGCTATAATGTTAAGTATATGATATATTGAAGTATGAACATGTTTGGTCTAAGGATGTTTGTGTCAAAGGTTTTCTGACATATATGCATACACCCACCCAGATGAAATATATCCATGATGCATGTATTATGATCTAGTCAATAGAGGGGCTCTTGAGAGGTGTTCTCAAGTGTATACTATATTAGATGGTGCTTTACCATGTTATGTCTATTTGAAAGGACTTCTCACATGATTTAGGTTGATGAACTCTCATCTATATCCTATGAACGAAGCATATGAGGGGTTAAATCTCCTAAGTCTATATTTTATAAAGTAATGAATAATAAAGGCTTTTCATATAGGGAACCTAGCTTAGCATTGAGTGAAATTAGATGACGAATGCGTCTTCTTGGTGTGGCAAGACTGTCACGACCGGATTCTAGACTGCAGACGATACTGGCGTCGTTGACCTCTCAGAGGTCGCAAACAAGCCTACATACGCCATCTTTACTTCATCTAGGTTAGTTTTTGTGGAAAATTTGAAATTTTTGTAATTTAACATTCGTATAAGACATTCTACTTAACCTCATAAATGTTCACAATCAACCATCTAAAATTAAGATCATCAAATGAAAGAAATAGTTCATAGATACATTAAATATGTACTAGCAAAAATGACACATATACAAAATCTAAAATAAAGTGGGAAATGAAACACTAGTGGAACATGCTCCACTAGCTAAGGACTAGATGTATGCTATATAATAATAGTAGACAACCTCGAAAGGATGAGGTCCTACCATGTACGGATGAAAGCTCCACGTCCTGATAACTGTTACATTGTATTGTACGATCTAACGTCCACCTGTGCCTACACCTAAAAATAGTTGATTGTATGAAATTAATACACACTTGTACTAAGTATGGGTATATGCAAGCACACACCAAGGACATGCATGCGAAAGAATAGCTCTTTCCTAACAACATGAATTATGGAAATTCAAGTCAGTGGACTTGCCAAATTTGGATTAGGAAAGTCAATGGACCAGCCAAATTTGTATTTTGAAAGTCATGCCATGAGTATAACATGCATCATCAAACTTATCATTTTACAAACAACACAGAACATATTTCACATATCATATCACGTAGTTCATATCATTTTTTGATACGCCATGAGAACTTGGTATCATGGACTTGACGTTAGGACTTCCCAAAATGAGCGCTCAACAAATGGGACCTCAACTAGGGAGCCTTTTTCAGCAAACACATGGTCTGCTTCATTCATTCATACATACTTCATTTTTCATTCTTTCATATACTAGTGCAATCACCAGTCATACCTAGGATGTAGTTTAAAACCCTCATCTAGTTTGTTTTACAATGACCAAGAATAACGTAGCGTCATTACATAAGTCTAGCTCACCTCTTGATTATCCTATCCTTACACCTTTGGTATCGTTCATTTCATTATGTGCATCATTTGAGGCTGGCCTCGTCATTCTTTGGGAACTGTAACTTTAAACAACATAGATCATGTGAGCTTCATGAAATCCAGTGTATCCCCCACACAAAAAAGAGGAGGAATCACTAAACCAAAGTGACCAAAAACATGCTAGCGTACAGGGGAATTGAAACCCGCTAGATCCCTATATGGGCGGTATAGGTTTGAAGACTAGGAGATACAAAAAGACACATACCTGGCATGTAAGATAGTCTCATCTCATGAGAGTTACGTGAACCTCCACCCTTCCCGAAAGAAGGCATCAACGCTCATAACTAGCTTATCATAGCTCAGTATAAAGTTCCATTACATTCAACTCATAAAGTTGGCTTCTAGCATGAGGACATTATAGCTCATTAGATGATTTCTCATCTCATAATTAGTATTAAATATGCATTAATTTCAATACTTTCATTAGAGTGTTCATAGAGACTGGTCTCTTCATTAACTTTACACTCTTATAGGTGAGTAAGTTTTGGTAACATTTACTTAGGCTCATTTGAGATTGCTCTCATCTTTTACATTAGCCTTATATCATGTTGTCACAACATTCATTAACATTAGCACATTTTCTCTTAATAATTACTCACCCCTTTTTATGTGAATGTTCATTTTAACATATGCCAATGCACTTGGCCATTTAGTGTATCTTACACTCGTAATTAAGCCTTCTAGGGTTTCATCATTTCATTAAATACATCTTAGGTTCAATTATTTATAATTGTATGCTTGACTAATACGTACATATAAACAAGCTATAAGGCTTCATTCATAGTTTGTTAAGTGACTCATAGCTTCCTAAGATTATATAGTACAAGATTTATATATCTTGTATGTATGCAAAGATTTTGATTTCGATCTAAGTATGTGACATTATTCTGGAACATTTAATTAACTTATGATTTATGTATCAATACGAAAATTTCGGGAAAGGGAACCGTAGTTCGAATCCCTTGAACAACACTTTCATTTTTCATTAATTTTAATTTTAGTCCTCTTGACATTGGGACCCGGGATTGAATCCCAACATCAACATTTCTGTTTAGTTCACTTTTCTAGAACTTTTGTCCTTTGGCCAAGGGGTTGTGGGTTCGAACCCCCACAACCCCCTTTTTATTTTCCTATCAATTTTCCTTGTCCATTCGGCTTAACTAGAAGATTGTAGGATCAAACCCCCACAACCTCTCCTTATTTTTTTTCTTTATTTCGCATGGGACATAGATGATGTGGGTTTGAACCCCCACAACCTCATTATTTTTATTGTCATTTGAAAGTTAACTACTTAAGCATTGGCAATGAGGTTGTGGGATCGATCCTCCACAACCTCACTTTATTTTCGTTTTAGTTTCTCTCTTTTTCTCCTCCTTCAGCAAAGAGGTGGTGGGTTCGAATTCCACGCCTCCAAATATTTTTATTAATTTAAAATTTCCCTCTTACTCTCTTGTTTTGCCGAGAGATTTTACGTTCGAATCCCACACCTCTCATTTATTTTCCAGCTTTTATGTAGTGCAATCTTGGGTTCAATCTCCACTTACCAAACATGTTTTAAATATATTTTTAAACCTCTCAATCTCAAGTATTCTGGCCGAAAATTCCATCACCAACTGTTGGAATGTTTTTTAAGATTTCTAGCCTTAATTAACAACATTCATACGTTCGTTTTGAGGTACTTTCACAATTCCTTTACACACATTATTAGGTGTAGATTCATTGTTGTTTTAACTTAGATTTTTCCACTTAAGATTAGACACATTACACTTCATTTACATCATAATTTACAAACCTTATGCACAATAATTCCAATCATCAGACAAGCCATTTTAAGACTTCAAACAGAGAACAACAACAAACATTTTACACATTGCACCACATCTTTTTCGGTTGACATCATTGAACATACTTACTGTTTCCAAACATAAAATAAAAAGGAACCTCATATTTCACAATTAGATACCAGCAAACATAGCAACAACATGATTTCTAAACTAATATAGATTGAAGTCGGAAGGAGACTAGGGACAAGGAGTTCAACGATAAAGGGGACAACCCTAGTTTCATACGTTGAATTTTGTAGAAAGAAATTTCTCTTGCATAAAGGATTCAAGGAGAGAAAACCATACCTTTTCTTGGTGTTGTTCAACACTAAAAGTTACTGCCAATAATCACCACCAACCCAACGTTCAACACAGAAACTCCCATGTTACCCGTCGAGAAGATGATGCAAAATTGTCGTTTCTTAAGTTAGCTTGCTTGCTTGTAATTTTTTTTGTAAGTTCTTTTAGTGTACAGAACTTTTGATTTTCTTCTATTGTTTTTATATTAGGTTTTTGCAGCACAGAAAAACAATTTGAACTAGAGAGAGAGAGAGAGAGAGAGATTTAGGCGTGAGTGAAGAGTTTGTGTGAGATAGTGCATCTTAAAACTAGGATAGTTGGCAAGACTTAGTAAATTTTAAAAGAAAACACTATTAAAAAAAATAAATAATAATTAATAATAAAATCTTATTTTCCTTTTTAAATAAGCCATTTATTATTAATTTATTAAAATAATTCACCAATAACAAAAATCACATTAAATCATTGCTCCCACTTAGGTTCGAACCCGGGTGGAGCAAGACTTCATTTCAAGAGCTCAATTTTGGCCCTCTCTCCCCAAATTGGATGTAGCAAGGGTTTCTATGTCTGGATCTATGTGCATCAATCCGTGTGAACCCTGTTCTATCATAGGCATTCTTGACACATTAAGCATTTCTTACCTTATTTATTTTTAGGGTTGTTACATCATCCCCCCATTAGAAACATTCATCCCTGAGTGACACTACCACTACCTAGCGTAATGCCAGTCACATCATGACATAATCACTATACACAACCAAGCAATAGCAACAAAATATGGAGAAGTAAGGAAATTTAAACATAAGGGTATGAAGACTAACCTCAAGAGCTGAAAAGATGAGGGTAACAGGATCTCATGTCGGATTCAACTTCCCATGTAGCACCCTCATCAAGATGATTTCTACACAATACCATCACTATGACAATCTCCTTGTTCCTCAGCCGCTTGACTTGTCTGTCTAAGATCTCAACAGGTACCTCCTCATAGGAAAAGTCTTCATCGACCCCCAAACCTTGCACAGGTAAAATCAATGTTGGATCACCTAGGCACTTCTTTTACATGGATACATGAAAGACTTGATGGGAAGAAGCTAGCTCTGCAGGCAATGCCAACTTATATGCCACCTCGCCAACACGCTATAGGATCTCATAGGGCCCAACATACCTCGGACTTAACTTCCCCTTCCTGCCAAACATCATCACCCCCTTCATAGGTGATATCTTCAGATAGACCTGGTCACCAACATCAAAATCTAAGGGCCGTTTTCTGTTATCTGCATAGGACTTCTGCCGACGGTAAGTAGTAGTCAACCTGTCCCTAATAACTTTGACCTTCTCTAAGGACTCATAAATCATCTCTGGACCCAAAATGGAGGAGTCTCAACCTTAAACCACCCAACCAGAGGTCTACACCTCCTACCATACAGTGCCTCAAACTGTGACTTCCGAATGGTGGAGTGATAGCTATTATTATACGACATCTCTATCAAAGGCAAATTGTCATCCCAACTACCTCTGAAGTCAATCACACATGCTCTCAACATGTCCTCCAGTGTCTGAATGGTGCGTTATGCCTGCCCATCAGTCTGAGGATGAAAGGCAATATTAAACTTTACCTGCATGCCCATGCTTTTCCGAAAAGATCTTCAGAAATGTGAAGTAAACTGAGCTCCTTTATATGAAATGATAGACAGGATTCCCATTCCATCTCACAATCTCAAATATGTAGAGTCTCGCATAGTCCTCGGCTATGTAAATAGACTTTACAGGGATAAAGTGGGTAGACTTAGTCAATCTGCCCACAAAATCCATATGGAGTCATGATGTCTCCTCGTCCTCGGAAGACCAACCACGAAGTCCATATTAATGGTGTCCTACTTAAAAGTTGGAACCTCAATAATCTAAGTCAGACCACATGGCTTAAGATACTCTGCCTTAACCCGCTTATAATTAGGACACATAGCAACATACTCAGAATTGTCCTTGTTCATTCCATCCCACCAATAGATCTGCTTAAGATCATGATACATCTTGGTGGAATCTGGATGTATGGAATATCTGGATGAATGGGCCTCTTCAACAATCGTTGTCCGCAAATCATCCAAATCAAGTACACACAGCCTGTCCTAGTACCTAAATATGTTGTCACCTCCAAGGCAAAAGACTCATTCATCTTTGTCAATATTGAGTCCTTCACCTCCATCAATAGAGGATCAAAATGCCGACCCTTCTTGACTTCAACTACCAAGGATGATTTAGAACTAGGATGGACCGAAACACCCCCACTAGTAAAGTCAACCAATCGCACACCAGTCTAGCCAGTATATCTACATCTTTAACCAATTCCTTCTTCTCATCCTCAACGTGGGTTGTATTCCCCATGCTCATCTTTCTTAAAGCATCAGCTACAACATTAGCGTTACCTGGATGGTAGTGGACATTCATGTCATAGTCTTTCAACAGCTCACACCATCTCTGCTGACGTAGATTTAACCCCCTCTGTGTAAATTCGTACTGGAGACTCTTGTGGTCTGTGAACATATCAACATGTACTCCATACAGGTAGTGCCTCCAAAGCTTCAGTTCAAACACCACCGCTGCCAACTCTAAGTCATGAGTTGGATAGTTCTTCTCATGCACCTGTAGATGTTTGGACACATACACTATAACCTTACCACCCTGCATAATAACAAAACCCAAACTAACCCTAAATGCATGAAAATACACAATGTATGTCTCACCACACTTAGGCAAGGTAAGCACCGGGGCTGAACTGAGTCTGTCCTTGAGATCGTGGAATCTCTATTCACAAGTGTCCGCCCAATAAAACTTGACTTTCTTCTTTGTCAAAGCGGTGAGTGGGGCGGCAATGGAAAAAAACCCTTCACGAATCTGTGATAGTAACCATCCAATCCCAAGAAGCTACGGATATCTGTGGGAGTAAGAGGTTTTGGCTAGTTCTTAACATCCTCAGTCTTCCTGGAATCTACCTTCACACCTTTATCTGATATTACATGACGCAGGAAGGTCACTGTTCTGAGCCAGAATTCACGTTTGCTGAATTTGGCATGCAACTGATGTTGTCTAAGTACCTGCAAGGCTATTCTCAAGTGTTGTACATGCTCTTCCTTGGTCTTAGAATAAATGAGAATGTCATCAATGAATACTATGACAAAGGAGTCAAGGTATTCATGGAAAAATCTATTCTTGAGGTCCATAAATGCATTAGGGGCATTAGTGAGACCAAATAACATCACTAGGAACTCATACTGACCATAGAGGGTACGAAAGGATGTCTTTGGGATATTTCATTCCTAACACTAAGATGATGGTACCCGGAGCGATGATCAATATTCTAGAAGAAACTAGACTCTTGGAGTTGGTCAAAGAAATCATGTTTTCTGGGGAGTAGATACTTATTCTTGACAGTGACCTTGTTAAGCTATCGATAATCGATACACATTCTAAGGGTACCATCTTTCTTTTTCACAAACAACACTGGAGCTCCCCATAGGGGATATGCTCGGCCGAATGAAACCCTTATCAGTGAGATCTTTTAACTGCAGCTTCAACTCTTTGAGTTCAGCTGGAGTCATTATGTAGAAGGAATTGAAATTGGTTTAGTACCGGGTTCTAAGCTGATACCAAAGTCAATCTCTCTAGAAGCAGGAACTCATGGCAAATCATTAGGAAATACATCTTGAAACTCACTCACTACACATACTGAGTCTATGGAAGGAATGTCATGATCTAAATAATTGACACTCACAAGATGACACAATAACCCCTTCGACATCATTTTATTGGCCTTAAGGTTCGAAAGCAAGGGATTAGGAAGACTAGAATTGTACTCCTCCCACACCATCTCTTTTTCATTAGGGAAACGAAACCTCACAACCCTACTACGAAAATCCATACAAGTATAACAACTATGAAGATAGTCTTTACAATGAATAATATCAAAATCATGCTTAGGTAATTCAACAAAGTCCGCACACATATATTTACCGCATACAACTATTGAGCAATCCTCGTATACCCTATCAGTCCTTACATTTTCTCCTAAATGTGTACTAACCACTATAGGATCACGATGAAATTCGGGCAATATTTCAAAAGTGAGAGCAAGAAAAAAATTTACAAAGGAAAGCATAGACCCTGGATCAAGTAAAGCATAAAAAAGAGTTGAGAATACTTGCAGCATACCTATGACCACATCAACGGACTTCTCCTACTCCTCCCTGCACTTTAGGGCGTAAAACCTATTCCTCCTAGGAGGCGCGGCTGCTGCGGTAGCCTGTGGTTTAGGCCTAGGATGAGCATTACCTCCATCCTTACCCCTGTTCTGTGGACAGTCCCTGACCATGTGTCCACTCTTACTGCATCCGAAACATGTATTAGTGCCCTGTCAGTACTGTAAGCTGTGAGCACGGCCACACTTAGCACAGTCTTTTCTAGGACGCTGCACATCACCTCCACTACCCTTCTTGGGCTCTGGTCTGCCTCCTCTGGGTGTGGCAATACTGTAGAAGTTAGAGTTTCGAGAAATCTGTTGCCCCTTTTTGAACCTGGGTTGTTCACGAACACCGAAGTTGTTCCTGTTTCCTCCATTGGTAGGACCTTCTTTATTAGAAGGCTTAGTCCTCCTAGCATCACGAATGCCCCTCCTTTTCCCGCTGTCCTCTACCTACTGGACATGCACCATCAGCCTGGAGAGGTCCATGTTATTGTGGAGCATCGCAAACCAACAATCATTTGCCAGATTTTCGGTGATCCCTGCTTGAAACATGCTCTTCTCATACATTCTATTAGACATAAGGGAAGTGGTATACTTGGACAACTTAACGAACTTTAGGGAATACTCTCTAACTGTCATCGGTGCTTGCTTCAGGTTGATAAGTTCCTCAACCTTAGCTGCTCTCATCCCCTGAAAGAATCTATCTAGAAAGTCTGTCTTAAACAACTCCCAAGTTATCGGAACTCCACCCAAAGCTTGACTATTCTGCCACATCTTGCACCAAGTCTTTGAAACATCCTGATCTAATAGGAAGCCAACTCTACTTTCTTAGTATCTATGGGCCCTATAGAAACAAAAATCTTATGCACCTCATCCACGAACTCATAGGGACCTCTGAAGTCTTAGACCATGTGAAAATAGGACGGTTCATCCTCGTGAAGTCTCTCAGCCTATCCACCATGCTACGCACTAGTGGGTTCTCCCTCTTAATATTCTGTCGATTGACTTGGGCAGTCATTGGCTGGGTTTGCATAGTGGGCCTATGCCATCTAGGCCAGACACGACCGCACCTCCACATCAGTCAACCCAGCTGGATTAACTGGCATAGCCACTCCCTCAGCTTGAACCAGGGTGGAACCTGATTTTCCCCAGCAGATGCTCCTCCTCTCCTCTGATCAATGTTTATCCTAGTATTCATTCTCTTAAAACAACAAAAATTGATGATAAACGCGCTCATAACAACAAGAAATCAGACATTAGCAAGGGCACGATAAGATTAGAAGAAGGGAAATTTTCCTACGCTTCATGCCGTCTCTAATTCACGATAGTGGTGCACTTCACTACCTTGACTTAGACAGTACTCAATGTTGTTGTTGTGAGCTTATTATCCTAAAAATTCAACCTAGGGCTCTGATAACAATTTATTCACGACCATAATCTATACCAGATGAGACTAGCGTCGTTACCTCTCAGAGGTTGCACAAGACTACATACGTCATCTTCACTTCATCTAGGTTAATTTTTGTGGAAATTTTGAATTTTTTGTTATTTAACATTCGTATAATACATTCTACTTAAAATTATAAATGTTCACAACCAACAATATAAAATTGTGATAATTAAATGAAAGAAATAGTTCATAGCTGCATTAAATGTGTACTTGCCAAAACGGCAACAATACAAAATCTGAAATGAAGTGGGAAAGGAATCACTAGTGGAACATGCTCCACTAGCTAAGGCCTACATCTAAGCTAGATAATAATAGTAGATAGACTCGAAAGCATGAGGGCCTACCCAGTCCGTATGAAAGCTCCTAGTCTGGATAGTTGTAACGTTGTACCGTACGATGTAACGTCCACCTGTGACTGCACCTAAAAAAAATATAATTGTACGGAATTACTACACACTTGTACTAAGTACGGGTATATGCAAGCACACATCAATTATATGCATGAGAAAGAATAGATCTTTCCTAACAACATGATTTATGGAAAATCAAGTCAGCAGACTTGACAAATTTTGATTAGGAAAGTCAATGGACCTGTAAAATTGGGATTTGGAAAGTCATGCCATGATTATAACATGCATCATCAAACTTATAATTTTGCAAGCAACATATAACATATTTCACATATCATATCACGTAGTTTATATCCATTTTTCACATTCCATGAGACGTTGGGATAATGGACTTGACGTTAGGAATTCCCAAAATGAGGGCTCAACATATGGGACCTCAACTAGGGAGCCTTCTATAAGAAACACAAAGTCTGCTTCATTCATTCATATGTACTTCATTTTTTATTCTTTAATACACTAGTGCAATCACCTGTCATACCTAGGTTGTAGTTTAAAACTCTCATCAGGTTTGTTGTGAAATGACCATGAATAACCTAGCGTCATTAATTAAGTATAGCTCACCTCTTGATTATCCTATCCTTACACCTTTTGGTATCATTAATTTATTTAAGTGCATCATTTCAGGCTGACCTCATTAATACTTACGAATCTTTAACTGTAACCTACATAGATCATGTGAGCATCATGAAATCCTGATTATCCACCACATTGAAAAGAGGTGGAATCACTGTCCAATGTGACCTAAAATATGCTAGCGTTCATGGGAATTGAACCCCGCTAGATCCCTATAGTGGCAGTATAGGTTTGAAGACTAGGAGATATATGGAGAACCATACCCGGCATGTCGTACAGTCTCATCTCATGAGATTTACGTGAACCTCCGCCCTTCTAGAATGAAGGAATCACCGTTCATAGCTAGCCTAACGGTACTCAGTATAAAGTTCCATTACATTCAACTCATACATCATTGAAGTTGGCTTATAGCATGAGTACATCATAGCTCATTACTTGATTTATCATCTCATCATTAGTATTAAGTATGCATTAACTTCAATACTTTCATTAGGGTGTTCATAGAGACTGGTCTCTTCATTAGCTTTACACTTTCATAGGTGAGTACGTTTTGGTAACACATACTTAGGCTAATTTTAGATTTGTCTCATGTTTTACATTAGCCTTATATCATGTTGTCATAACATTAATTAACATTAGCAATTTTGTTGTTCATAATCACTCACCCCTTTTTACGTGAATGTTAATTTCATCATATGCCAATGCACTTGGCCATTTCATGTATCTTACACTCGTACTTAACCCTTCTAAGGTTTCATCATATTATTACATACATGTTAGGTTCACTTATTTTTAATTGTATGCTAGACTTATGGGTCTATACAAACAAGCAATGAGGCTTCATTCATAGTTTGTTAAGTGACTCATAGCTTTCTAAGATTATGTAGTACAAGACTTATGTATCTTGTATGTACACCAAGATTTCAATTTTGATCTAATTAGGTGAAATTATTCATGAATATTTAATTCACGTATGATTTACGTATCAATACGTAAATTTGGGGCAAGGGAACCTAAGTTTGAATCCCTTGGACAACACTTACATTTTTCGTTGATTTTATTTTTAGTCCTCTAGATATTGGGACCCTAGGTCGAACCCCAACATCAACATTTCGTTTTAGTTCCTTTTTCTAGAACTTTTCTCCTTTGTCCAAAGGGTTGTGGGTTCGAACCCCCACAACCCCCTTTTCATTTTCCTATCTATTTTCATTGTCCATTTTGGCTTAACCAGGAGGTTGTGAGATAAAACCCCCACAACTCTCTTTATTTTTTTCTTTATTTCGTATGGGACTTAAAGGTAGTGGGTTCGAACCCCCACAACATCCTTATTTTTATTTTCATTGAAAAGCTAACTACTTAAGCGTTGGCAGTGAGGTTGTGGGATCGAGCCCCCACAGGCTCACTTGATTTTCTTTTTAATTTCTCTCTTTGTCTCCTCCTTCAACCAAGAGGTGGTGGGTTTGAATCCCACTCCTCCAATTATTTTTATTAATTTAGAATTTCCCTCTTACTCTCTTCTTTGGCCGAGAGGTTGTGGGTCCGAATACCATACCTCTTCTTTTTTTCCAGCTTTCATGTAGTGAGGTCTTGGGTTCGATCCCCACTGACCTCACATGTTTTAAATATATTTTTAAACCTCTCAACCTCAATTATTCTGGCCAAAAATTTCATCACCAAGTGCTGGAAATTTTATTAATTTTTCTAGCCTTTATTTAACAACATTCATTCGTTGATTTTGAGGTAGTTTAACAATTCGTTTAACATATTCTTAGGTGTAGATTCATTGTTGTTTTATCTTAGATTTTTCCACTTAAGATCAACCACCTTACACTTCATTTACATCACAATTTACACAACTTATGCACAATAATTCCAATCATAAAAAAAGCCATTTTAAGACTTCAAATGGAGAACAACAACAAACATTTTACACGTTGCACGACATCATTTTCGTTTGACATCATTGAACATACTATTTACAAACATAAAATAATAAGTAAAAGCATATTTAACACTTAGATACAAGCAACCATACAATCAATATGCTTTCTAAACTAATTTAGATTGAAATCGGAAGGACACTAGGGACAAGGAGTTCAACAATAAATGGGACAGCCATAGTTTCATACGTTGAATTTTGTAGAAAGAAATTTCTCTTGGAGAAAGGATTCAAAGAGATAAAACCCATACCTGTTCTTGGTGTTGTTTAACACTCAAAGTTGCTTCCCATAATAACCACCAACCCAACATCCAACACGGAAACTCCCACCTTACCCGGCGAGAAAATGATGTAAAGTTATCGTTTCTTAAGTTAGTTTCTTGCTTGTATATTTTTTTTTGTAAGTTCTATGAGTGTAGAGAACTTTTCATTGTTTTCTAATGTTTTTCTCTTCTGTTTTTTCAGCCAAGAAAAACAATTTGGCAAGAGAGAGATAGATTTAGGTGTGAGAGAGAGAGTTTGTGTGAGATAGTGCCTCTTAAAACTAGGATAGTTGGCAAGACTTAGTCAATTTAAAAAAAACATTAATAAATAAATAAATAAATAAATAAATAAATAAATAATAATTAATAATAAAATATGATTTTACTTTTTAAATCATCTATTAATTATTAATTTATTAAATTGATTCACGAATAACAAAAATCACATTAAATCATTACTCTCATATAGGTTCGAATCCGGGTGGAGAAAGACTTCATTTAAAGGGCTCAATTTCAGACCTCTCTCCCCAAATTTCCCCTCCACTTTATTAATTAAATAACTAATTACATATTTAGTGTAAATACGATACTACCCTTAGTTAGGAAAAAGACAATTTTACCCCTAGACCCTTCAAACCTAAGATTTCTTTTTTTTTTTTAAAGTCCAGTAAAGTCTGCTTTGAGTAAATCTTCGTATTCAAGATCCCTACATGGTTGGACCTAAACTTTAAAAGATCAACTAACTTTTCAAGTTAGTTGGATTGGATGTAGGAAGGGTTCCGAGGTATCGTTCTATAGGCATCAATTCGTGTGAATCCTGGTATAATCATAGGCATTCTTGACACATTAAGCATTTCTTACCTTATTCATATTTAGGGTTGTTACAAAGAGTTGCTCAGCATTATCCTCAAGAGGTGTATAAATACAATGCCTCAATAGGAATAAATAGGGTTCCATATATACCTCCAAGTTCCATAAACTATGATTGCCCCATAGGATCTAGCAAGTAATATTCAACTAATTTTCTAGCATGATGTTAATGTTCTACTTTTGCTAAGTATAGCACCTTCCCTTTCCGTAAGACTTTACAACACCAAATTCCATTTTTAACACCCATGGTCTTAGTATTGAATAAGGCTATAGTTTCCCTAAAGTAAAATGGACAGTGAAAGTATACCTAGGACCCTAACTATGATAATCGAAGGGATTTTGCTTGGTGTTGTTGAGGGTATGAGACTTTAACTATGCATTGCATAAGTATCTCTTGAATGGAGTTATAGAAAGGTGTTCTAATGTATATGATGATGTTTATGTTCCTTATGCAAGGCATCGTAGTGTTGTACATGTTATAATAATATGTATGGTATTAGTCTATATGATGTGTTCTTACCATATATGCATAATGTGGGTCTATCGTGACTATATGAATAAGGTCTTTCTTGGAATATATGAAGTTGTCTTTACTTGCCTTGTTAATGTATAAAGTAAATAATAATGCTTGTAGTCTCTTGATGAGGATACTAAGTAGGTGTGAGGTGATGGGACTTTACATGTACATTCCACTAGTTGTCTTAGATTGGGATTATAAGTAAGGTCTTAAGATGATTAAGTGATTTGAAGTCTAAATATGTCATTTGGTTTAATAATGCCTCTTATGATGATATTTATATGTCTTGACTTGTATATAGTCTTGTAATGAGTTCTTCTATGTGGTCCATAATGTTTGTTGGGACAATTGTAAGGTATATGTCTTATTGTATGAAAAAATCCTATGAATGCTTGTGTTTAATTTATGAAGGTTTTATGTATGAGTAACTAGTGGCCTAAGGTAATGCTTGAGTGTAGATACTGTAATGGAACATTATCTATACATTGCACCAAGTATCACTAGAGGGGTATTTGGGAAATTAAAGAATTAAGAAGAAAAGGGTTCACTGTAAAAGGAAAGAAAGCTTACATTAAAAGGGAATAAGTTTGTTCTAAAGAAATGCAAATATGCCTTAAATAAAATATGTGGTTTTATATGATGTATGACCATTGAATATGCCTATATGAAGCATGTCAATTGTATGATGTTTATTATATCAAATAGTTATGAAGTTTTTATAAAACAACATGATGCATGGTTTCAGGTAAAATGTCCCTTTTATATGAATGTTTTTGCATGGTTGGCATACTTAGTGTACTATTGTACTAAAACCATTCTTATTTAAACTTTACACAAAGTTTAGGTTATTGATGCTTAAAGTATGTCTCAAAGGTAAAGGGATTGATATGTGATTCCCAAGCTTAAAGAATGGAATCCTTAACTCCATGGGTTTCCTATGTCATTGTTTTAAGTAAAGTATTGTAATAGTTTAGTTGTGATTTATGTTGAAAGGGTCGTCTCTCTATTATACTCTAATGATGTCGAGTCTAAGATGGCGAAGAGACTTTGAGTCAAACTACGTACTTAGGTTAATTTATATATATAATGGAAATGGTGTTCTAGCATATGATGTGTTGTGAAAGTTTTAAATTTTCCGTTAAATTTACCTATGACAATGTGATGAATGATAACTATAGGCTTGTATAAGACCTCCGAGAGGTCAAGTAAACCATGTTACATCCAGGGGGTGCTCCCGGGTCGTGACAAATGTGGTATCAAAGCATGAGGCTTATGAAAGTAGTTTTAGGTTCCAAAAATATCGTATTTCCATATCAAGTAGAGTCTTGTTCATTGGTGGTGAGTCGTGAGACATCTATGATCTATAGGCTATAGGACCATAGAGTTTCCCTTCTTCATCTTTCCCATGTCGTTCCATAGAACTTAACTCGATAAGATCTCTCTCTTATGTTTTCTTGTCCGGTGGTCTTTCAGATGTTATTTCTTAGATGAGATGTATCCTTATGATTGAGGGAGATAAAGATGAGTTTTGATGGTTTTTTGGTTTTATGGTTTGATGAGTATGTGTGAAGGTGAAATCTTGCATGCTTTGTCGATGTTATGCCATTTATGGTTATATATTTGATATATGAGAAATGATATGTTATGTAATGATTTAAGTTATAATAAGGTTATAGCTTATTAAAGAAGTTGTTATATTTGAATTGAGCTTTCTTTTTGGATTTTTCTTTATGGTTTTTCATAATGATAGTCTTATAATATGGATTAGAATTGAAATGCTTTGAAGAATATGTTAAATGGTAAGGATGCATGTTGCTTTATTATGTGTGTAATGCCTCATGGTTCCCTTATATGGATTGGAGTCTTTTGGATAGGCCTGATCCTAGAATTCAAGGTAGTGCGCTTACCTTGTAGGGTGATGATGTGGGTTGGAATGACCTAAAAGTTACCTTACTCTAATGTTGAAAGAAAAGAAAAAGACCTTATGTCTAATCATCCTCTATTATTCCCCCCAAAGGTTTTATCACCCTTGGTATTCATAAAATAGTTGAGACCTTATGTGGTTGGGTAAGTATGACCTAAATTGAATGTTCTAGATTCCCTTTAAGTGTTGAACTTAGAGGGATGATGATGTTTGAGGTATTATCCCTTGATGTTTGAGTTTGTAGGTTCTTTTATATGAGATTAGGAGTAAGAACCCTCAATGATGTTTAGTCTTCATGAGTGGAGAATATGAAAGGTTTGTTTTGATTTTCCATTACCCTGGCGTTTAAGGGAAAGATATGATTAGGCATACCACAAGTGGGGGATAGTGTGCCTAATTTGTAAAATTTTATGTTCCCTTGATGCCTTATGTTGATTTACTGTAAACCCTTTTTAGGTTGGGAATCACCTTCAGATGATGATGATGAAGGTTGATAACTAAGATCCATTTGGCGTTGAGTTAATTTGCTGTTAAGGGGGTTTACCTAAGTTGGGGATTGTGATGTGAGTAGTAGGGATTATAGATATTTCTATTTTGTCATTTTATTCTTACTTTATATTGAACTAAAGAGCTCCTAGAATCTTGTTCATGATAATAGTTTTGTGTAGAAGTATGTGTTGCATGTTCTCCATATGTTAAGTATGTCTTAGTTACACTATGTTATGCATGATTTCAAAATTCTAAATTTAATGAAAAAGGAATTTTGATCAAATTCATGTTTTCTCATGTTAATTGTGGATCCTGTTATGTTAGTTGTACATTTAACTTCATGATAAAAGGTAAGAAGCATGTTGATGTCACTTTAATGTGTGGTGATTCAAACCATTAATGAGAAATTTATCTTCCTTACAATGAAAAAACTGATGAGTCTCTTGAAAATTATATGGCTTTTATGATTTGGAAAGTATGAATGTAGGGTCACTCTTGAAAAAATAAAGGCATGTCTAGCTAGTGTCTTTGTATGTGCCTATTGTAAGAATTTTAACTAAATGATGCATGTTTATGAAACCTAATGTTATCCTAGGAATTGCAACTTTGTGAAATGACTTCCTTGTGTTGTGACGTGTGTGGTGTGAATTACCATTTTGACTTCATTATAAAGAAAGTATGATCATGCTTTAGTTAAAGTTGAGAAATTCTCATTTAAAATGAATTGACCTTTGTGCATGGCTTGTGTATGAACTCATGGGACATAGATGTATGTTGAGGAGAAGGACATTCCTCCGTAAACATAACTAAGTATCGTATATTTAAGTATGGACCTCATGGTACTATGCCTAAATATTAAGGATCTTTGTTGATCTACATGACACAAGTCTATGTGCATTGAAGTATTAGTTATTAATTGCTTCTTGACTAATGATTTCACTTGCCTTTGGGTTTTCACAATCGGAGTCTATACCCTAGAAGAGACCGGCATTGTTGACCTCTTAGAGGTCGTGGACAAGACAACACACGTCATTGTTACTTCACCTAGGTTAATTTTAGTGGAACATTTGAACTTTTCGTTTAATTAGACTTTATAGTGAGAAACATTTAATTCGTATAAGACTATCTACATAAACTCATAAGTGTTTCACAACAACCATCTAATATCAAGATAATCAAATGAAAGACATAGTCATATCTCTATAAAAATATAGAATTGCCAAAATGGCACCAATACAATATCTAAAAAAAACTAGGAAAGAAACACTAGTGGAACATACTTTACTAACTCAAGCCTATATTTAAGTTAGAATATAAAATATAGGCATCCTCGAAATCAAGAGGGCCTAAAAGTCTGTATTAATGCTCCACGTCCAGATAACTTCAGCGTAGTCCCGTAAGCTATAGCGTTCACCTGAACATGCACCTAAAACAAGAGAGTTTATGGGATTAGTACACACTTGTACAAATATGCAGATGTGCAAGAACACATCAAGGACATGCATGATTAAGAATAGCTCTCTCCTAACGATATGAGTTATGGAAAGTCTAGTCAGTGGACTTGGCGAATCGTATTAGGAAAGTCATGCTAAAAGAGTAACATACACCATCATACATATCACTTTGCAAACAACACATAACATATTGCACATATCGTATCACATAGTTCATGTCATTCCTTCATATGCCATGAGACCTTGAAGTAATTGAGTTGACAATAAGACTTCCCAAAATGAAGACTCAACATATGGGACCTCAACTAGGGAGCCTTCATTAGCAAACTCAGAGTCTGCTTCATTCATTCATACGTACTTCATTTTCATTCGTTCGTAAGCTAGTGTAAACACCATCCATACCTAGGATGTAGTTTAAGACTTTCATCGGGTTCGTTGTGCAATGAGAAAGAATGATCTAGTGTCATTACTTAAGTCTAGGTCACATCTTGATTATCCTATCCTAAAACCTTTGGTATCGTTCATTTCATTATGTGCTTTACTTGAGGCTGGCCTTATTCTTTCTTTGGGAACATTAGCCTAACCGACATAGATCGTGTGAGCAACATGAAGTCCACTGTTTAACCCAACACCGAAAAGAGGTTGAATCACAGGCCAAACTGAACAAAAATGTGCTAGCGAATATAGGGAGTCGAACCCTGCTTGAACCTTATATTGGCAGTATAAGTTCAAAGACTAGGAGATATAAGGAGACCCATACCCATCTGGACGGACTCTCATCTCATGAGAATTACACGAACCTCTTCCTTCCCGAAAGAAGTTATCACAACTCATAGCTAGCCTATCGGTGCTCAGTATAAAGTTGCATTACATTCATATCATACATCATATAAGATGGCTTCTAAATGAGGGAATCACAGCTTATTAGATGATTTCTCATCTCATCATTAGTATTAAGTATGTATAACTTCAATACTTTCCATGGAGTGTTCATAGGGACTGGTCTCTTCATTAACTTTACACTCCCATAGGTCAGTAAGTCTTGGTAACATTTACTTAGGCTCATTTGAGATTCCTCTCACCTTTCGGTTTAGCCTCATATCATGTTGTCACAACATTCTTTAACTTTATCACATTAACTCTTAATAATTACTCACCACTTTACGTGAATGTTCATTTCATTGTATACCAATGCACTTGCCCCTTTAATGTGTGACACTCTTACTTAACCCCTCTGGTGTTTCATTATCTCATCACATAACATCTTAGGTTCACTTACTTTTAAACGTATGATAGACTTATGAGTCCACACATACAAGCCATGAGGCTTCAGTCATAGTTTGTCTAAGTGATTCATATTTATCCAAGATTATGTGGTACAAGACTTGTGCATCTTGTAGATATTTCAAGATATTGATTTTGATCATTGGAGACAACATTCATTATATATTTATTCACGTATGACTAATGTATCAATATGGAATTGTGAAATGGAACCCAATTTCGAATTCCATTAAGCAATACTTAATCTAACATTAAACTTGATGATTTTTTTTCAAACTTGATGATTGCACTTTTTAGATTTGGTGGACCCTAATCCGATCCCCATCACTCCCACAATATTTCCTTTCTTTTCCTCTTCTCTTTTTTCGTTTAAGGCAAGGAGGTTATGGAATCAATCCCCTACAAGCTCTTTTTTTTCTTTTAATTTATATCTTAACTTTCTCACCTATTCAACGGGTTGGGGGTTCAATCCCCACTCTTCACATTTATTATTCTCCTCTATTTTTCTCCTTACTATCTCCTAACTATCTCATCCATTCAATTCCCAATGATCTCACATTTTAAATAAAATTTTAAAACATAATTCCAACTACAAAATATAGGCCAAGACCAACATTTCCAGCAAGCTGGAAAGTTGGTCCTCTTTCAATTCGTTTTTCTCTCATTTTTTATGTTGACTCTTGGAGTATTTCGAATGACCTTTTTCCAGCAACATTACCCTTATATGAACATCACAATTTTAGCATTTTCATAAATGAAAAAACAACATTTTTAACAGACAAATTTCAGGCAGAAAACATAGTAAATTTTCAACACACACATGCTCAAAACAGTCATATACATTTCCGAAATATATTTTTATCCCTCACATGATTTACGAAAACACATTCAACACATAATCACTACAACACCTAAAATTATCTATCAGAATACATACCAACGAATGATTTGAATCTTTCAAAGGATCTCATGACAGGGTCACGCAACGGGGACAACCTTAGTTTCTCGATTAGAATTTAAACAGAACTTAGGGATCTCTTGGGGAAGGGGACAAGAGATAAGAAAATCTATACCTTAGTGTCGTTCAAAACTTGTTCCAATGCTGCCAATTTCCCACGAAACCAAGCCTCAGTACTGAAACATCAAGCACAATCCTGTAAAGAACATTGCTTTTGCTTTATGTTTTTAGACTAATTTTTCTTCTGAGTTTTTAGCATTCAAGTTCTAGATGAACTTTATATATTTGTTGTTATGTTATTTTAGAGATAATCATACATTTAAGTGAGATGAGAGGAGAGAGAAACGTGAGTTTGAGTTGATTAGGATTAGAAGAGTTAGGTGGAGTCTTAGTCTAACTAGGACTCCTCATTATTTATTAATATTAGTATTATTATTATTATTATTTATTAAAAATCTGATTTTCTTTTAAATAAATCATAAAATTCAATATAAATTAAATTAACTAATTCACTAAATACAATAAATCAATTAAATCATTGCTTCCACCAAGGCTCGAACACGGGTGGAGCAAGATTTTGCTTAAAGGGTCAATTTCGGCCACCTCTACCCAAATTGCCCCTTATAAATATGAATTAATTAATTAACTAATTAAAAAGAGTCATTATAATACAATCCTTATCCTGGAAAAGAGCATTTTACCCCTAGCCCCTCTAAACTTAAGATTACCCCTTTTTAAGTCTGGTTAAGACTCATCCAGGTAAATATTCATATTCGGGTGCCCTACATGGCTGGAACAAGCCTTTCCTATATTAAATAACAGACCAAGTTAGTTGGCTTGCTATTGCAAGGGTTCAAAGGTCTGGTTCTATGCGCATCAATCCGTGTGAATCCGGTCTAATCGTAGGCATTCTAGATACATTAAGCATTACTTAGCATTGTCATTTTAGGATTGTTACATGGATGACTTAAAGGATTTTTGATAACGAGCTCTTAATTAATTGAAATATAAATACCATGTTATGATTAGGATAAGTATATTGCTACTATGAACATGATGAGAGCCTATGTGATTAATGCATTAAAAGGTGAGTGAATAAAGGTTTTGCTTGCTTTTGTTGCATTAAGTGATAAATGGTTCAAAGTTTGTGTTCCTTGTAAGTTTTGTGCATTGACTTCTATGCAAACTTATTTTGAATTCTATGAGCTTTCCTATGGGTTATTGAAGTCCTTTAAGTTTTTAAAAATGTTCTAAGTGTCATTTGAAAACGAATGTCCCAAGTGGGGGATATTATAAGGACCTAAAAATTAATTACAGTTATAAGAGCCTCACATTGTAACGACCTGTTTAGTCATTTTGAGCAGCAAATTTTATTTCTGGAAAAACTGTTTGAGTCGACGGATCCCACGACGGACCATCATGGGCACGACGGACCGTCGAGGGGGTCTCGTTCCAAAACACTTGGAATTCTGAAATTTGGGTGCTGAAATCGACTCTCTGAACTTCGTGACGGAATGGCAGGACGGACCGTCGTGGGCACGACGGACCGTCACAAATCTTTCCACAGAATTAACTCTCTGAACTTTGTGACGGACCTGCAGGACGGATCGTCACAGCCATGACGGACCGTCACAGGTTGCGTAACCCTGACTGGGTCAGATTTCTATTTAAAAGTTTAAGGGGCGTTTCAGACAATTCATGCTTATAATTATAAAGCTAGTGGATTAATAATAATAATTCAATTTCTTGGGGGTTAAAGGAGATAACCTTGGAATAATTAGTGGGTTATTTTTACCATCTTTTATACTTAATTATATGACAATTAGGGTAAAAGAAAAAGGGTATGAATAAGAAAAATAGAAAGAACAAAGAGAGGGAGACCCGAACGATCAAGAGAGAGAGAAAACAAAGAAGAACGCAGCTTTGGGAAAGTAGATTGCTTGATCACAATTCTTCGGTGGAGGTAGGTTATGGTTTATGCTTTTTTATAGTAAACTCTTAATAGCGAATGATATGTCTTGGGTAGTATTATAAAGTCTTCTATATGCTTAATTGTATGCTTGCATGATGTGATTACATAATTGTGATGAATTAGCATGATGAGACTGTTCAATCTAAAACCCTAAAATTACCTTGCTAATGATGATGCCTTAGGATAAAAGAAGGCTTGATGAACTAAAGTAATGAGATTAGAGGATCGGGTGTCACGTTCCGACACCAGGATAGAAATAGAGGATCGGGTGTCACGTTCCGGCACCAGGATAGTATATGGATCGGGTGTCACGTTCCGGCACCAGGAATGTATATGGATCGGAGTGTCACGTTCCGGCACCAGGATAGTATATGTATCGGAGTGTCACGTTCCGACACAAGGATAGTATATGGATCGGGTGTCACGTTCCGGCACCAGGATAGTATATGGATCGTAGTGTCACGTTCCGATACCAGGATAGTATATGGATCGGAGTGTCACGTTCCGACACCAGGATAGTATATGGATCGGAGTGTCACGTTCTGACACCAAGATAGTAGTAGTGGAGCGGAGTGTCACGTACCGACACAAGAGGAATAAAGATAATGAATCTTGAAATATGTTAATATACTCAATCTAAAGAACATGTTTCCCTTATGAGTATGGTATGGAGGCTTGAGTCCTCATAGATGTGCTTGGAGTTGTGACCAATGGTTATGGTAATTGTTCTTGTCGCCTGTTAAGAGTATTAGTTGATTTTATGTTATTATCTGATATATACTGTTTTCTATTTTGAGTTGGCCGATGATACCTACTCAGTACTTGTGCCTTGTACTGACCCCTATTTGTATTTGTTTTTCTTTGTTAATTGTGGAGTGCAGCAAACATGCCACTGTCTTCAACTCAACCGCAACTCTAGCCAGTCTTCATCAAGCCAGATTTCAGGGTGAGCTATTGCTTCTAGCTTGGACTGGATCTTCCTCTTCATGTCTTGATGCCTTGAAATTTCCGGCATGGACTATCTTTTTACTTATTTTAGCTTCTAGATACTCATAGATTTAGTAATTTGAGGATAGATGTTCTTGTGATGATGACTTCCAGATTTTGGGGATAATGATTAATAAATTTTAGAAGTTATCTAATTGATTTCGTTAATGAGTTTTAAGTCTTCCGCATTGTATTTTGTTCACTATGGTTGAAATGTTGGGGTTTAGATTGGTTGGTTCGCTCACATTGTAGGATAAGTGTGGGTGCCACTCGCGGCTCGTTTTGGGTCGTGAAAAACTTGGTATTAGAGAATTAGGTTCGTTGGTCTCATCACAGAAGAACGAGTCTAGTAGAGTCTTAAGGAATGGTAGGGGGACGCCTTTAGTTTTCTTTGATAGGCTATAAGACTTTAGGAAAATTCCATTCTTTCTTTCTTTCTTCGTGCTATTACTTGGATCCAATTGGTATCTAGGTGATACAAATTGGTATCTGACCATCTTCACTCTATTTAGCAGATGGTCAGAAGTAGAGATCGCGGGAGGACGTCCTCTAGAGGAAGAGGACAAGCACCTAGCCCATCTAGTACTAGGGCGGTGACTCCTCCAACTACTGAGGAAGTAGTAAGATAGGGTGAGGAAGGGGAAAGTGAGCAAGTGCAGAATGAGGAATTACCACCCCAACCTACCCCAGAGATGATTAATCAGGTTCTTGCTTATCTTAGCGGGTTATCTGATCAAGGCCAGACACCTCCAGTGTTTTCTGCACCAGCACCTCAGGTTCCGGAAGTACGAAATGCCGCTGCTGAGGCTCCCCGCATGGATGCCTCATTGGAAATAGGCACGTTTCCTCGTTTCACTACAGGGCCCATAATGACAAGTGATCAGCATGAACTTTTCAGTAAGTTCTTGAAATTGAAACCTCCAGTCTTTAAGTGTGCTGAATCTGAGGACGCTTACGATTTTCTGGTTGAATGTCACGAGTTACTACATAAAATGGGCATAGTGGAACGATTTGGCGTTGAGTTTGTAACCTATCAGTTTCAGGGAAATGCCAAAATGTGGTGGAGGTCACATGTTGAGTGTCAACCCTCACAGGCACCACCTATGACTTGGGCGTCATTCTCTAGCTTATTTATGAAGAAGTATATCCCCCGGACCTTGAGGGATAGGAGGAGAGATGAGTTCTTGAGCCTAGAGCAAGGCAAGATGTCGGTGACTGCGTATGAGGCTAATTTTCGTGCATTATCCAGGTATGCCACCCAGCTTGGTTTCAGTCCACAAGAGCGGATTTGCCGTTTTGTGAAGGGGTTGAGGTCAGATTTGCGGATTTCAGCCTTACAGGTAGAGGCTACAACAAAATCCTTTCAAGAAGTGGTAGACTTCGTGATAGAGGTGGAGGGAGTGAAGCCAGATGACTTCACCATGGCATCGACATCTAAAAGGTTTTGTAAGGGAGGTGAGTGTAATGGTTCTTACTACAGAGGGCAGGGTTCAGGAGGTTATCCAGCCCGAACTATTCAGTCTTCACTGCAGACAGTAGTTGGGGGTCCACCGCAGACCGGTCAACACTTCTCTGAGTTTGGAGGTTATCCCCAGACTTCGTCATTCTCATAGAGACCTATGCTTGACTCCAGAGAGTGTTATGGATGTGGGGAGACTGGACATATTTAGAGATATTGTCCAAAACAGAGTTACAGACCCCCAATAGTCAGAGGTAGAGGTGGTCATGGAAGAGGCCCTCATTCTGGAGGATGTGGTGGCCGAGGTAATGGTGGTCACCAAAACAGCCGGGGTGACGGGCAAACTGGATCCACTATAGTACAACATGGTAGGGGCAACGGGCAGACAGGTGAGAGGGCCCATTGTTACGCTTTCCCCTGACAGTCTGAAGCGGAGACATCTGATGTTGTTATCACAGGTAATCTTTTGGTTTGTGATTGCATGGCTTCTGTATTATTTGATCCTGGCTCCACATTTTCATATGTATCTTCCTCATTTGCTACTGGTCTTAATTAACATTGTGAATTGTTTGACGTGCCTATTCGTGCTTCTACTCTGGTGGGTGAGTCTGTGATAGTTGAAAAGGTATATAGGTCTTGTCAGGTGACTTTTGTGGGGAGCAATACTCATGTAGACTTGGTTTTTTTAGATATGGTTGATTTCGATGTAATTCTAGGTATGACTTGGCTTTCTCCGAATTTTGCAATCTTAGATTGTAATGCTAAAACTGTAACGTTGGCCAAGCTTGGGACAGATCCGTTAGTGTGGGAGGGTGACTACACTTCCACTCCAGTTCATATCATCTCATTTCTTCGTGCTAAGAGAATGGTTAGTAAAGGGTGTTTAGCGTTCTTGGCACACCTCAGGGATGATACTATCCAAGTACCTCCAATTGAGTCGGTTTTGATAGTCCGTGAGTTTCTGGATGTGTTCCCTGCAGACCTTCCTGGTATGCCACCGGATAGGGATATTGACTTTTGCATTGATCTGGAGCCGGATACTCGCCCCGTTTCCATACCCCCTTATAGAATGGCTCCAGCAGAGTTAAGGGAGTTAAAGGCCCAACTTCAAGAGTTGTTAAGTAAAGGCTTCATTAGACCAAGTGCATCCCCTTGGGGTGCTCCGATGTTATTTGTGAAGAAGAAGGATGGGAGTTTTTGGATGTGCATAGACTACCGGCAGTTGAACAAGGTAACTATTAAGAACAAGTACCCCATTCCTCGCATTGATGACTTATTCGATCAGTTACAAGGTGCTTGCGTCTTCTCTAAGATTGACTTGAGATCCGGTTATCATCAATTGAAAATACGGGCAACGGATGTGCCAAAGACTGCTTTTCGAACCAGGTATGGGCATTACGAATTTGTAGTAATGTCTTTTGGTCTTATGAATGCCCCTGATGCTTTCATGAGCTTGATGAAAGGGATTTTTAAGCCATATCTGGATCTCTTTGTGATCGTATTTATTGATGATATACTGATATACTCCAAGAGTAAGAAGGAACATGGAGGAGCATTTGAGAATTGTGTTGGAAGTATTAAGGAAGAAAAAGCTTTATGCCAAATTCTCCAAGTGGGAATTTTGGCTAGATTCAGTGTCCTTCTTGGGGAACGTGGTTTCTAAGGATGGAGTGATGGTGGATCCTTCTAAGATTGAAACAGTGAAGAATTGGGTAAGACCTACTAATGTGTCAGAAGTAAGGAGCTTTGTTGGTTTAGCTAGCTACTACGGTCGATTTGTCAAGGGATTCTCTTCTATTGCTTCCCAATTGACAAACTTGACTAAGCAGAATGTTCCATTTGTATGGTCGGATGAATGTGAGGAAAGCTTTCAGAAACTCAAGGCCTTGCTGACTACTGCACCTATCCTTACCTTGCCAGTAGAGGGTAAGAACTTCATTGTTTATTGTGATGCATCCAATTCTGGTTTGGGTGCAGTGCTAATGCAAGACAAGAATGTAATTGCTTATGCTTCGAGGCAATTAAAGGTGCATGAACGTAACTATGTGACCCATGATTTGGAGTTGGCTGCGGTAGTGTTTGCATTAAAGCAATGGAGACACTATCTATATGGGGTCAAGTGTGAAGTCTACACAGATCATCGTAGTCTACAGTATGTCTTTACCCAGAAAGACTTGAATTTGAGGCAGAAGAGGTGGATGGAACTGTTGAAGGACTATGATATTACTATTTTGCATCACCCAGGAAAAGCAAATGTTGTGGCAGATGCCTTAAGTTGAAAGGCAGGGAGCATGGGTAGTTTAGCCCAATTACAAGTTTCTAGACGCCCATTGGCTAGAGAAATCCAAAACTTGGCTAACGACTTTATGAGACTGGAAATACTAGAGGGAGGAGTATTTTTGGCCTGTGTGGAGGTAAGATCTTCTTTTTTTGACAAGATCAAGGGAAAACAGTTTGATGATGAGAAACTAAGCCGAATTCGGGATATGGTGTTGCGAGGAGAGGCTAAAGAGGCAATAATTGATGAGGAAGGTGTTTTGAGGATTAAGGGAAGGGTATGTGTGCCCCGTGTTGATGATTTAATCCACACCATCCTCACAGAGGCTCATAGTTTCGGATATTCTATACATCCTGGTGCAACCAAGATGTACCATGACCTAAAGCAACACTTTTGGTGGAGTAGAATGAAGCGTGACATTGTTGAATTTGTTGACAAATGTCCAAATTGTCGGCAAGTAAAGTATGAACACCAGAGGCCCGGAGGAACACTTCAGAGAATGCCCATTCCTAAATGGAAGTGGGAGAGAATTGCAATGGACTTCGTGGTTGGTCTTCCAAAGACATTGGGTAAGTTTGAATCTATTTGGGTAATTGTGGACAGATTACCTAAGTCTTCTCACTTCATTCCGGTCAAGGTGACTTACAATGCGGAGAAGTTAGCGAAACTCTATATCTCAGAAATTGTTCGATTGCATGGAGTTCCACTTTCCATCATATCAGATAGAGGTACGCAGTTTACTTCTAAGTTTTGGAGAACATTGCATGCTAAATTAGGTACTAGGTTGGACCTTAGTACTGCATTTCACCCTCAGACCAATGGTCAGTCTGAGCGAACGATTCAGGTATTGAAGGATATGTTTTGTGCATGTGTGATAGAATTTGGTGGTCATTGGGATAACTTCTTACCCTTACCGGAGTTTTCATACAATAATAGCTATCACTCAAGTATTGACATGGTTCCATTTGAGGCACTGTATGGGAGGAGATGTAGGTCCCCCATTGGTTGGTTTGATGCATTTGAGGTTAGACCTTGGGGTACTGATCTGTTGAGGGATTCATTAGAGAAGGTGAAATCTATTCAAGAAAAGCTTTTAGCGGCTCAAAGTAGGCAAAAGGAATATGCAGATCGAAAGGTTAGAGACTTGGAGTTCATGGAGGGTGAACATGTCTTGCTGAAGGTTTCACCCATGAAAGGGGTGATGCGGTTTGGTAAAAGGGGTAAGCTAAGCCCAAGGTATATTGGACCATTTGAAGTACTTAAGCGAGTAGGGGAGGTGGCTTATGAATTAGCCTTGCCTCCAGGGCTGTCAGGAGTGCATCCGGTATTTCATGTGTCTATGTTGAAAAGATACCATGGGGATGGAAACTACATCATTCGTTGGGATTCAGTTCTGCTTGATTAGAATTTGACTTATGAGGAGGAGCCTGTTGCCATTTTAGATATAGAAATTCGCAAGTTGAGATCAAGGGAGATTGCGTCCATCAAAGTTCAATGGAAGAATCGACCAGTCGAAGAGTCCACTTGGGAAAAAGAGGCTTATATGCAAGAAAGATACCCACACCTGTTTACAGATTCAGGTACTCCTTTTCGCCCTTGTTTTTCTTCTTGTGATCGTTTGAGGACGGACGATGGTTAAATTGGTATCTATTGTAACGACCAGTTTAGTCGTTTTGAGCAGCAGATTTTATTTCTGGAAAAACTGTTTGAGTCGACGGATCCCACGACGGACCGTCATGGGCACGACAGACCGTCGAGGGGGTCTCGTTCCAAAACACTTAGAATTCTGAAATTTGGGTGCTGAAATCGACTCTCTGAACTTCATGACGGAATGGCAGGACGGACCGTCGTGGGCACGACGGACCGTCACAAATCTTTCCACAGAATTAACTCTCTGAACTTTGTGACGGACCTACAGGACGGACCGTCACAGCCATGACGGACCCTCACAGGTTGCGTAACCCTGACTGGGTCGGATTTCTATTTAAAAGTGTAAGGGGCGTTTCAGACTATTCATGCTTATAATTATAAAGTTAGTGGATTAATATTAATAATTCAATTTCTTGGGGGTAAAAGGAGATAACCTTGGAATAATTAGTGGGTTATTTTTACCATCTTTTATACTTAATTATATGACAATTAGGGTAAAAAAAAGGGTTTGAATAAGAAAAATAGAAAGAACAAAGAGAGGGAGAAGAGAACGATCAACAGAGAGAGAGAAAACGAAGAAGAACGCAGCTTTGGGAAAGTAGATTGCTTGATCACAATTCTTCGGTGGAGGTAGGTTATGGTTTATGCTATTTTATAGTAAACTCTTAATAGCGAATGTTATGTGTTGGGTAGTATTATAAAGTCTTCTATATGCTTAATTGTGTGCTTGCATGATGTGATTACATAATTGTGATGAATTAGCATGATGAGACTGTTGAATCTAAAACCCTAAAATTACGTTGCAAATGATGATGCCTTAGGATAAAAGAAGGCTTGATGAACTAAAGTAATGAGATTAGAGGATCGGGTGTCACGTTCCGACACCAGGATAGAAATAGAAGATCGGGTGTCACGTTCCGGCACCAGGATAGTATATGGATCGGGTGTCACGTTCCGGCACCAGGATAGTATATGGATCAAAGTGTCACGTTGCGGCACCAGGATAGTATATGAATCGGAGTGTCACGTTCCGACACCAGGATAGTATATGGATCGGGTGTCACGTTCCGGCACCAGGATAGTATATGGATCGGAGTGGCACGTTCCGACACAAGGATAGTATATGGATCGGAGTGTCACGTTCCGACACCAGGATAGTATATGGATCGGAGTGTCACGTTCCGACACCAGGATAGTAGTAGTGGAGCGGAGTGTCACGTACCGACACAAGAGGAATAAAGATAATGAATCTTGAAATATGTTAATATACTCAATCTAAAGAACCTATTTCCCAAATGAGTATGGTATGGAGGCTTGAGTCCTCATAGATGTGCTTGGCGTTGTGACCAAGGGTTATGGTAATTGTTGTTGTCGCCTGTTAAGAGTATTAGTTGATTTTATGTTATTATCTGATATATATACTGTTTTCTATTTTGAGTTGGCCAATGATACCTACTCAGTACTTTTGCCTTGTACTGACCCCTACTTGCATTTGTTTTTCTTTGTTAATTATGGAGTGCAGCAAACGTGCCACCGTCTTCAACTCAACCGCAACTCTAGCCAGTCTTCATTAAGCCAGATTTCAGAGTGAGCTATTGCTTCTAGCTTGGACTGGATCTTCCTTTTCATGTCTTGATGCCTTGAAATTCCGGCATGGACTAGCTTTTTACTTATTTTAGCTTCTAGATACTCTTAGATTTAGTAATTTGAGGATAGATGTTCTTGTGATGATGACTTCCAGATTTTGGGGATAATGATTGATAAATTTTAGAAGTTATTTAATTGATTTCATTAATGAGTTTTAAGTCTTCCGCATTGTATTTTGTTCACTATGGTTGAAATGTTGGGGTTTAGATTGGTTGGTTAGCTCACATAGTAGGATAAGTGTGGGTGCGATTCGCGGCTCATTTTGGATCATGACACACATGTGCCTAAAATGTTGACAATATGTTAATTAAGTGTTTTAGTATATGATGATTCATTCGAAGTCATTTGGAGGTCAACCGTCAAAGAACGTCTGGTTACGTTCGATAGTTAGCCTAGAGACGTCTATGTGTTGTAGTATGCTTTTGCATTTTTTACGTGTTGATTTTGCATCCGATGCAATATCCAATAATATTTCCTAAAGTAGAAGGAGGTTGGCATCAAGGAACACAGAAATGTCAAAAAAAATCAACAATAGCCAAACATATAGCATGAAAAGTACTGTAACCAGTAGATCATCATAGACAACTACAGTGGAGATGTTGGCCAACGAAGCACAACGTACGCACTTTCAAATATAGCCATGAAAAAGCAATCTTATGTCATATCATATATTACGAGTTGCTTAAAATATAAACCTAATGCAAACATTTTATGTATAACTATTCTAAGCCTACTTTGTCGAAAGTAATGTAGGTATACGCCGCAACACAAAAGGTTGTGTTTCCTTTAGGGAGTACTACTGCTATAAACTACAAGCATCAACAGATGACAAATCAATATTATTACTCTACGGGAGATTGTTGCAACAACTTGTTGTGGACATGTACATTAAGATGAAAAAAAACAAGACTTGGATATTGTTTATTCGAGCAATCATATTATCAAATGGAAATACTACCAGGTATTGTTGATAGTGTAAGTGACGGAGAGTGTAGAGGAGAAAAGGTTGGTCAAAGGGCATTACTACCGGGATCATTTAGTTGAGGACCAAAGGATATAGGGTGACGGTATATGGATGTCATGGCTTTGATTAAAGAGTTTTGAAGGCCAAATCTATTAATGACCATGACATTTAAGCCATATTGGTTTTGAGATTTAGGAAGAATTCCATCCAAGACAACTACCTCAAGACACATCAATTTTGGTTACTAGAGTGTTTCGAGCTAAATTACATGACTTGAAAGATCAAATTTTCAAGAAAAGAAATATTTGGACCTATTTCACCACATGTTTTTGTGGTGGAATTTCATAAGAGAGCCTTATCACATATACACATACTTCTATATTTAAAGAAGGCAATAAGATTTGATTAGAAGATGAGTTTGATAGATAGATTAGTGTAGAAATCCCTTATAATGTCACACATCTGGAAATGAGGGCATTAGTTATAAAGCATATGATACATGGACCTTCTGGGGAGTAATGCGAGACAAGCCTGTGTGTGAAAAATGTATAGTGTCAATTTCACTACCCCCGATCATTCAGTGATGAAAAAATGCCAGGAAAGGATGGGTATCCAATTTAAAAAAGAAGAAATGATGGGAAAACAAGTGAGGTACGTGGAATAAAGATGAATAACCAATGGGATGTACCATATAACCATATTCGTCAATGCAATATAATTGTCACATTAATGTTGAGATCTGCTCTTGATTTAAAGCCATAAAGTATCTTTACAAATAATATTTATATATATATATATATATATCTATATATATATATATATATATATATATATATATATATATATATATATATATGTATGTATGTATGTATATATGTATGCATGTATGTATAAATATAAATATATAAAGGTCACGATAAATATGTAGTATATATACAAATTGGCGATGGTGAGAAATTGGTTGATGAAATTAGAATTTTCAAAGATGTACGTTAGGTGTCACCATTAGAAGCAATGTGGAGAGTATATGAGTTTAACCTATCCAAAACGCAATTGTGGTTATCAACGTACAATTACATCCTGCACGGAAACAAGCAGGTATTTTTCATTATTTGGACAAATAACATAGATATTAAAAAATTCCAACACAAAAAGTAGACTTTATATATCTTTTAATCGACAATATGTAGTGTGCTACTGAAACAAGGAAAATGTAGAAACTATCATGGGATAAGACTTTGTAAACAAAACAATGCTAACCGAGTCCTTTAGGACATACTCTATATATATTGAGGCACACAATTATCTTTATTGAGAACTCCGGAGCATAATGTATGTAACTCCTAATAAAAAATATAGACGAAAAGAAAATCGTGCATGGTGATTTGCCGCATAAATATTTGTAAGACAACTACAATTAAAATACATCTTCCTTAATCTCACAAAATTAATATACTAAATAAATATACTCAATATTGCAGAAAATCCTAGAGAAGGATTTACGAAAGACTATTATTGAATCTCGGTAGAGGGTCCACTTCATTTAAATGTTTACTCTCTATTGATGGAAAGTAGTGTCAAACTTTTAAACAGGAAGCTAAAGAGAGAGGACTATAAGAATCATATAAAAGATTTCATAATGTTTACGAGTGGCTGTCACCTTAAAGATTAAAACCTCTCTTCGAAGTTTGTTGGATACAATATTAGTGCATTGCAACCCAATAGATGTGTGAACTTTGTGGGACACATAGTACAGTGATATGTTAGAAGACTTTCAAAGGAACCATAGAAGCACAACTAACGCACAACTCCAAGGTACACCCTAAATAGTATAAATTATTACATGGAAAGTATGGGACAATATATTGACAAATATGATATCCCGCAAATCAATCACCAATTTCAACAAATAGAACTACAGGAATATAGAGAAATAATGGAAGAGATGAATGTGAATGTGCTAGTTGAAGATATTGCTGACCAATGTAAAATGAATCAATATCAAACCAAAGCTTTCAATACCATTCCCAAAAGGGTCAACTCAGAGGCACCAAGTTTGTACTTTGTAGACGGTCGTAGGGGAACATGGAAGAAATTCCTTTATCGGGAATTACTTGTCAAGTTTAGATCAAAAGGTATGAAAACATTGGCATTTTCAACATGTACTATGGCAGTGGCAATATTTCCTGGAGGTCGTACAACACACTCAAGATTTGGCATACGCTTACAAGCAAATGAAAAAACAATGACAAATATGTCAATGCAAGGCGGAGGTGCTAAACTTATTAGACTAGACGAAATAAAATATGGGCTGGAGCGCCCATGGATGAGAGGCACAAAATTGAGACAGTCAACATATTCTTTCGCGATATAATAATGAAGATGCACCTTTTGGAGGGAAGATATGGTTTTTGGAGGTCACTTCCATTTAGTTCTGATTTTTGTACCAAAATCAACATGTGTGGAGACGGTAGCTGCAAATTTGGTGAGGTACTATTTGTGGCCTTTAATGGAAAAGATACAACTTTCTAAAAATAGCGAGCAAGAGGAGATACAAGTTTCATTTAAGTGTTGCTTCATATATGTAGCGGTGAGGAAACCATAATTAAAAATAATTTAATAGAACTTCCAAAACAAATGATTGTTCAACCAAGTGAAGGAAGTAATCTAATAGAATCATTTGTCAGGGAAATATTTCCATCGCTTTAAGATAATTATGAATCGGCAAAGTGTATAACAGAATGGGAAATCTTAGCAAGTAGAAATGAATTTGTAGGTAACTTGAATGAATTAATGATTGGAAAATTCCCAGAAGAAACAAAAGCATACATCAGCTTTGACTCATTGGAAGATAATACCAACAACTAATATAAAGAAGAATATTTTAACACATTAACATCAAATGGACTACCGTCGCATAAGTACATCATCACATACATTAAATATAACACATATGTCTTATTATTATGAATCAGATTTTAGCGATTGTTACATCGATCATACATTTTGAATGATGAATGCTTACATGGTATATTGTAGGTTAGTACTTGAAGAAAATGCACCCATAATGATGTTGAGAAATCTAGACCCCTTAAATGGTTTCGGAAATGGTATGCGGTTGATTTTTAGGGGATTCGACAAGAATGTCATACATGCCGAAATAACAATAGGTAAATATGCCAGAAAGCAAGTATTTATTCCAAGAATAAAACTATCATCCGCCCGAGAATGAAGGTTATCCTTTCAAATTATTCAAAAATAATTTCGAATACTTCTATGCTGCAATGACAATAAATAAGGCACAAGGACAAACAATACCAAATGTTGGATTGTACCTACCACAACATGTTTTCTCAAATGGTTAACTGTACATAGCACTATTTGGAGGAATATCTATGTCAAAAACAAAAGGATTAGTCATGATTGAACAACCGGAGCGACACACGGGGACATACACAAGACATATTGTATACAACGAAGTTCTAGGAGAGATTTGATTACAAAATAAGACAATATTTTTTTTTTGTATTACAATATGAAAATTTTAAGTACAATTAGTAAATAATATTGAATAGTGGACCGGCTGTTCAGGACAAAACATAACAAATACCGCCAACAATAATTTTATCTATGCGTGGTTGCGAAGAAATATGGTATTAAAACATTAACAGGACGACAATCAACTGTACATGTCCAACAACAAAAACAAAGTACAGTTTTTGATTGCTCAACATGGTGTAATGAATATGAAGTTGTAGCATCTATATTATGTAATATTGTAATGCAGATTAACAAAAATCTTACTCGTGAAAGAGGATCTAAATATGTCACATCTACGTGCCCTAATTGTGAACAAAACATAAACATAACGCTTAACAAATGACACAATTCACACAAACACACATAACTTCAAAGTCTCTGATTGTTAACATTAGAAAACAACTATCCACAAAAAGATGAAGCAACTCGCTCTACAATCATTAAAACATATGACCGCAGATTCAACAACAACCACACAACCAGTATCATAATTCAGCAACAAATAAACAACTACAGCCAAAAAAATAGGTTGGCCCAGTATAGTCACTACGCACAATTATATCCTTAGTATAACATGAAGTCATCGGAGCCTTTGAAAAACTAAAGTCGCAACATCAACCACAATACCAGTTGAAAACAACACTTCCGAGTTTAAAAAAAATAATAAATGAAGAAGACAACCTAATATATATAAATGGAAGTCAAATGAATATTGATGGGATTTAGTTTATAAGGACTATTCTAGGTAAGAAACTATAGAAAGGGGTTCACAAGGAAAAGAGCAAAAATTGAGCTAAACACACAATTTCAAGGAGAAAATAAAAGGCTAGATTAGTGCAACAGAAAAATAAGAACCATACAAATACTTTTTTTATACATGTGACAATATCGATACACAATAACTACGTGCAATGCACGTGCGGTAGACCTAGTATATATATGTATATATAATATGACTGTTACATATTAAATTTTTGTTATGACCCAATCCCTTGAGTAATGATAAAACCTACCATATATATATATATATTATATATATATATATAATATATATATATATATATATATATATATATATATATATTATATATATATAATATGACTATTACCCATTAAATTTTTGTTATGACCCAATCCCTTGAGTCATGATAAAACCTACCATAACTCGTCAGTAGGTAAGCCAACATGTGCACAGAACGTGAGTAACAGGTATGAGGGAAGAACTAAAATTGAAATAATACTAACAAAAATAAAAGACAAAAACGGAAAGCAAAAAAAAAGCTACATATGATGGAAAACTTCAAAAACCAGGAAATCGTGAGTACAAAGTTATCTAGTATGAAAAATACCAGTCCAAAAAGTGAATCGTACCAAGCTGTCTCAAAGGTTTAAGGCATGCAAAAATATGTACAGAAGGAGACAAGCTAGTCTAGGACGCCAATTTCTCACCCACATCTCAATATATTTAGAGTTTAGGTGTAGTGGATTCACTCCACCCTCCACTGCGACTCGTTTTGTCGATATGGGCAATAATATTTAAGTTGTGCCACCCATGGTGCCTCATTTGATCCTATTGTTGGGCATCAATGCCACTCTTGAGTTTTACGAACTCGGCATGCTATATTAGAGTGATATACATGCAAACCTTGTCAATAGGATCCGTTTTTATATCCTTCCCGTAACTTAATTTTATTTTGCATTGAGGACACTGCATTCTACTTTTTGTGGGGTTAGTGCCGTCATGACAATATTCCCCTTTTGCTTGTATTTTGTTATTTTGAAAATTTTTGTTTTTTAGTTCTTTATATTAGAGTGTTTTTTATAATCGTTTGTTCCTTTACCTCTATATCATTCTCTCTTAATGTCGCAACCCCACATGAGTTCAAATAGTAAATTTTTTGAGGTTTTCATCGATAACAATTTGGGAATTGATTTTTTCGAAATATAAGTCTTCATTAGTACTCAGGATGAGCATGACGTGTAGTGTTTTTGTTGGCAGAACAAATTTACTGTGGTTAAACCTTTGTGGGATCTTTTAAATCTTTTGTTGACTAGGCACGTTTTGATGTGAGACTTGCAAAACATTGATAGTATGTTTTTGATATTTTCGGGATGTGCTAAATGAGTTAAAAGTTTGATGTATGGTACGGTTTTGCTTGACAGCATGAATGTGTAGTCTTAGAATATTACTTGTCACTCAAATTGTATCAAAATTTCTTATATGGAACATGATATGGGGTGAATATTCAATGAGGGAACCAAATCGCATATTAAGCCTTTTTTTACTACCTTGTGAGAGTGTGAATCCATATTGTCACCAATTCAGACTAACCTTTTTGTTGATAACCAAAAGAAGCCTCTTCAACCAAATTATCCTATTCTCTCACCTTAAATCCTTTCTGAAGAATTCCTATAAATAGTCAACTTAGGTCAAAAGCCTATGTTTGAGGTGTGAAGAAAGGAGGATGAATGAAAACCAAGTGAATGTTAAGATTTGAGTTCGCACATGAAAAAGAAGAAACACAACATAAGAAGAGGTGAATATGAGTGCAGCAATACATTGAAAAAGGTATAAGTCACCAATCTATATTTACCATGCCTAAGCCCTAAACCAAGTTACAAGCCTAAAAGGCCCTTGAGATCTGACACAAACAAGACTGTGTAATGATTGGAATATATAGAAAACCAATGGGACAAAGTGTGTATGTGTTTATCCTTTGAGAGAGTGAGGGTTTCATTGATTCATATTACCTTCATTCATTTTCTTTCTTAGATCATAGAATCTTTCTTGAAGTGAGGCATTTGAATGGATTTGTTGAAACATGTTCTTGCATTAGAAACAAAGCTAAAGTGCACTTGAGTTTGTGTTGAGACAACATAGTCATCATTTTATGCTTTTAGATCATGATTCAGGGTAATATTCTATATAAAATAGTATTGGAATGGTGATTGCATGACATTTTTCATTGAGTACTCTTGACACCCTTATTGAACTTATTGTGTTCTTAATTAACTTGAAGACAAGTAGAATCATAAGTGGGGTGTTGATGAGTGGTATATTTTCACTCATTTAAGTTTATTTTTTTCTCAGTAGATAGTGTCCTCAATGCCTAACCTGGTCCTTTTCTAATCAAATATATAGTACTTTTCAGCTAGGAAGGAAATTTGGAGAAGGCACATGCTTAACTTTGAGGGAATAACAAAAAATACAAAATGAAGTTAAAAGTTACAATTATTTATCACCTAAAATGAAGGGACGATCCCCAAGTGAGCACGTCCTTGCCCAAGCTCACAGTCCAAGAAACTTGTGACTATAAAAAAAATGTCAAAGTACACCACAAGAGAAAGTGATGCACCGAGTTAAAACGGTGGTCCTGCTGCATATTGCCCAAAGTTATAGTGTGCAACGCAAATATTTAATGCTCCAAAGGCGGACTAAGGTGGTATTATCGATTCTCAGAATGTGAAAGGATGGATTGATTGAGTTCTCCAAGTGAGGTTCAAACACCTCAAAGTATATAGCATCACATGGAGAGTTGAGGAGTGGAGGTTGATTTTCCAAGTGTGTTTGGATAGCTCAACTAATGTCATCAAGTTTGATATTAAGTGGGTTTGGGACAAATTTTCAACAATTATAAATAGCACAAAGAATATAATTTTGGCGATGTTTAAAGGGCTATATTCGAGAAGTTAGATTAGAGAGTTAAAAGGAGAGAACAATTTACATTTGAAAGAACACTTTTCTAGTTGTTGGGGTTTTACAATTTGAGACTTGAATTTGATAAATTTAAGTTTAATGGTTTTACTCCTAATTTCTTTATTTCAAATTACCCATGGCTTCTTTCGTAGAAGGTATAATTTCTCTTTTTGTTATGAAGGTGTCTAAATCCTCAACGTTGAGGGGTTCTCAAATGGGGCAGAGTGTTTATTTAATGTAGTGGGTATTGTTATAAGCTCTGTTTTGTTACTATTTATGCATTAATTTTGTTTAAATACCATTTGTTTAAATTATGGGTTAAAGTTATAAAATTAATTCCTACTTTCGAGGCACTAAAAGTTATAAAATTAATTCCTACTTTCGAGGCAGTAAAATGAGGCAAATTTGGTGAAGAGGGATATCAAATTTCTTTTTTCATACCCACATCTACATCTCAACTCAACTAACTCATTTAATCAAATGTAGAAACTACAAATCTTCTTGTATAACTATTCTAAAAAACATGAATTACATATTATATGACTCTCATGGGACCGAGATATGCAATCACCTTGAAGTCAAAAATTTCGCCATCACTTTTATTTTTTATTAAAAATAATTAGTTCTCGTAATCTTCAGGACATTCATATAAATTGCTTACATTGAAATTTCATTTATTATATGGGACAAAATAGGTTACTGTGTGAGCTGCTTTGCCCGAAAATATCTTTCATTGTCTACATTCAAAGAGGGGGCAAGCTATTAACACCATGCTTTGTCGCTCCTTTCTTTTAATTCATTCTATTGGTTTTCTAAAATATTAACAACTAAAGTATTTGGTATTTAAGCACTATTTTTGTTTATTACAATTATCTTTATATTACTCAAACTTGTATTATTCGTTTAATTTTTTTAAAAAAATAAGTAATTTTTTATCATAAACATACTACTATTACATTATTGTCGTCTACTTAAAGATACATTGTTGTTACTTCGTCTCTAGTTTTTTTTACTTATTATACATTTTATGCAATACATATAATATATTAAATTAGAAGTTCAAAAGAATAAATTTATAGAAAAAAATTTCCCAAATACTGCATTTATTCGGCCTGATCACAGCCCATCAGGCGAAGACCATCTTATAATATTTATTTAGTCCAAGTGAAAAAATGAGACTATCCAAACTAGGGTTCCCGACTCTTCAGTTGTTGTACACCCCTATCTTGCCATTTCCATTTCTACATAAGAAATCACTAAATTACAACCATGGACAATTCTTGTCCGAGCATTATTTGTGCAAGAAGTTTCTCTCTCCTCACGTGAATTGGCATGCCCCAACACTTTTTTCCCATTTCATTATTTGTAGGCATTCAAATATTGAATGAAAAGGAAAAATCTCTCCATTTCAATACACATCTCAGAAAGTGTTGACATTAACATCTCCATTTTACAAAGATTAAAAATCTAAATCAAAATCCCAACAAAAGGCAAAACTTGAGAGACTTCAACTTCATGCCCTCTTAGGCATTTTTTGGGATGAGATTTGGTTGCCAAGAAACTTACCTGACACAATTTACATTCACAAGAACAGCACACTAGTGTTTGAATATTGCTTACAAATAATTTTTGAATCTTCTCTCTATTGCACCTGACTTTATTTTATGGACGAGGGTAGATTTGAGTCTGATAACGTCCCTAATCCACTGTACTTTAAAAGGCAAAATGTTATCCTTCTCTTTAATTAAAAATTTGCGGTTTTTTTAGAAAATATTGAGTTACGTATTTTTTGTTGCATATATTTTATATTATAATGTATTAATATATTTTGGTTATTTACTGTGATATGATATATTATCTCTCCTTAGTTGTGGGAGATCTGATTTTAATAATAGAAATGGAGTTATCATGTACAACTGTATGTTCTACTAGATTAAAAACTACCCCATGCTAATTTAGTCTTAAAAATGATAAATGGACTAATTTGGTTAAGAATCAGATATGCTACTACCTAGAAATATTATTTACTAGCACATGCTAAACTAAGGATCTTGAACTATAGTTTGATATAATAACAGTGAAGTGAAATGAGAACTTGCTCTCTATTGCATAAATTTAGGGATATATATTTATGCGCGATGCTTTGTATATACTTAGTTTGTGTTAAGTACGTGAAATGTCATGTTTGGTTAAGATTAGAATGTAACCTGCTCCTTGGGATTGATTGATATAATTTTCAAATGAATATTATCCTCTTTCAGACAATATCAATAATCAAATTTCCCTTTCTAAATCATTCGTAATGTTTCTTTTATATGAAAATTGGAGCCGAGAGTCTCATTTTGAGGCTCAACGAAGCCTCTACCGCCTGGATCTTGCATATCCCGGAGTACGCACAACCTTAATCTTTCCCTCTTGATATCGTTCAAACGTTGAATAACAGAGGAGATTCTTTCCTTCTCTTAAAACCGTGCATAACTATTAACTACCTCATTTATCTCATCTTGTTTTATTTACTTGTTTTGATGTGAATAACGTTTTCATCTCTATTTATGTTTTTCCTGATATATAAATAAATTCTTTTACCCTATACACTAGATATGAATATTCACTTAACTTTCAAGTAATTTTGTTAACAGCAAAACCAAAACAAGGTTTCTTCCCAACTCTTATTGGTTTAGATTTTAATATTGTTTATTTTTAAGAAAAAAATCTTTAACATGTAAGTTCTTGAATTTATTTGAGTCTTATGTTTTTACTTCTTAATCTAGTGAAGTTCACTAGATCTTCTTTTACTACTTCTAATGCTTCAATTTATTTAAAAAAAATCCTATATCTTACCAACTTCAAGTGGATTCAAGGATTTATTATTTCTCTAAACAACAACTTTAATGTTTACAACACTATTTACTGTTAATCTATTAATTAATTAATTATGTTCAACCGGTTAGCCATTTTTAATGGATCTTAAAAGGGTGCTTAATACTTTTCATGTAGATTAGTGGAACCCTTACCTAGAATCTTATGTTTAGTAGATCTTAAAACGGTATTAACTTTAGAAAATTCTATAAACAATTTTTGGTGTGCTAATTCTTCGTATTTAATTAGGTGGTGGCTCCTTAAGTTAATTCATTAATTTATAAATCATCAATATTGTTGTGCACTGTTTTGACCCGGTTAAAATGGGGTATAATAGAACTTTAAGAAGAATATCAACTTAATTTATAATAGGTCCATGAGTTTACTTGGCAAGTATATTGTCACATTATTTAGCCTTTTTCCTATCATGAGTTTATTTACATGTATATCACATTATTCAATGATTTCATATTATTAGTATATTTTTTATGGGTAGTATCATATTAATTAATATTTTTATATTACATATATCTATCACGAGTTTATAGAGTATTTCAATAATAAGTGAATCGATTACTAGATTGACATATATAAAGTTATATCGGGAGGGAGAGCCTTGAAAACATAAATTTATCTATGTGTGACCTATAAGTCATGATTTAAGCCATGGAAGAAGTCATTAGTTCGGGCACTAGGGTAGTCTATTTTAATCACACCTCTAGGGGTGTGGCCTTCCAACTTACCCGGCTAAAATTGAATGCTTTATGCACTAAACTTCTATTGTTTTAGTATAATGTTAATTGTAACTATGAATGAAAAGGAATTATGTCAAATAACTAGTTTACTTTTTCAATTACACGTACAATTTTTCCTAATATAATTCAAGAGAAATATCTCAACAGCTTTATCTTAATAAAATCAGAGAAGATGATTTTACACATCTAATTAATAAACCACACGTTTTAATTTGTGTGTCCTACTTTTTATTTTAAGTCTGTTTAAAAAGAGAATGTCTCTTTCCTTTTTTTGATAATTCATTGTTTTTAAACTTTCCACATGACATATTTTAGAATAGAGGATTTAGTAAAAAAAATTATCTTGACATATATTTAATTTAAGATTATAAGATTCAACTTTTGTTTACTTTTTAAAACTTTGTGCCAAGTAAAAATAGGAAAAAAATTGAGTCTAACATAATGACATTTATTGTTACTTTTAAAGCTTGATTAGCTTAATTAAAGTTATTAAACTAATTAGGTCCATTTAGGAAATCATTGTTATCACTTTTTATGTTATTTCCATGTTTTGTTGTGGTGTACAGTAGGCGATCAAGTACATGTACGATGAAGTGAAGACGAGGGTAAGGATAGTAGTTTGATAATCAGAGAACTTCCTTTGTGATGGGGCCACACTAGAATCAACACTTATCATGTTTTCATTTGCTTTGATGATAGATGAATTGACACAGAGAATCCAAGGTGATGTATCATTGTATATGTTACATATCAATGACATCATTCTAATTGACAAGAATTGCGATGAATTAATGTTATGATAGAGGTTTGGAATCGGACCCCAGAGTCGAAAGGGTTAAGGTTGAGTAGGACAAACACAGATCACTTGGAGTGTAAATTTCATGATGTAATGTATGAAGCTGGTGTAGAGTGACGATTGATGCATAAGCCATCCAAATGAAAGAAATTTTTTTAACATTTTGGGTTTATTATCCAAGAAAACAAGGATATTGATTATGTCACAACACACAATGGTGCAGAGTGGATGAAATAGAGGCTCACATCTAGAGTATGGGTGTGATAATTAAGAAAGTTCCACAAAAAACATAAAGGTATGTTTTACGATTGTTAGACCAACTATGATGTATAGGGTGGAGTGTAGGATAATCAAGAAGTCTCATTTTTAGAGGATAATAGTTTTGAATATGAGGATGTTGTGGTTTATCTGTTTTCATACTGGGACATACAATATCAAAAATAAGGATCGATAGGATATGAAGGAGTGATTGTGGTAGTGAAAATTATTGGGGAAATGAGTCTGAAATTGTTTGGAGTATGAAAAATGAGATGCATGAATATTAGTGAAGAGTTGTGAGAGGATGATTATGGATAGTCTTAGTAGAGGTAGGGGTAGATTCAAGAAATATTGTAAAGAAGAATTACTAGACAACATGTCCGTGCGGCTAACAAAGGATATGACCTAAGATATGGGATTATGCAAGACACAAATTAGGTTAGAAAGTTAATATGTAGTGGAATTTTTCCTTGGTCATAGCATCATCTGTTAGCAAACAAAATTATATTAAAAGTGACTCAAATAAAATCAATGCCTAGCACAACTAGACTTAAGGTTATACTTGATAACAGATAAGCTTCGGAAACCCTGTAAGATTGCAGCTTGTAGATGAAAAATCTGATGAGTTTATCATGGTTTTGCAGTAGACTGCATATGACAATTTTCTGTTATAGTGCAATTATTAAGGACCTAGTTCATCATTAAGTAAGTTGTCCTTTTATATCTAGAAGAGATAAAAACGACAAACAAATTGATGGTACCGTTGAAGTTCCTTTGAAAGGTACTAGTATATTAAAAAATAACAAAGTGATGTGAGAGAAATATTATGTGAAAAAAGGAGCGGTGTAAGTCATGATGAAGTTCGCTGACCTTTGATTTCGCGAAGAAATCAAATGAAAAACAAACAAATGATACTATCAAAGTTTATTTGTAAGGTACTAGCATTAATGAAAAATAACATGGTGACGTAAGAGATATATTAAATGAAAAATAGACTAAGAGTTGATCCTAGTGTGGCCACATCACATAAGAAGTTCTCTAGGTAACCTCCTATTGTCCTTACCTGAGTCTGAACTTCATTGTATAAATCCTTGATCGTCCTAGTGTAAAACATAAATATCTTGGAAGTAACACAAAAAGTGATAAAGATGATGTTAAAAAGGAAAGTAATTAGTTCTATCAGTGTAATTAAGATAATCATGCTTTAAAAGTAACAATAAATGTTATTCCTTTAGTTTTAATTCATTCGTTTTTTTACTTGGCACAGAGTTTTAAAAGGTAAAGAAAACTTTGATTCTTAAGGTCATAAATTAAATATATCTCAAACATATCAAAATACATTTTAATTTTTTGTTCTTAAATATGCCATGTGAAAATTTAAAAGTAATGACTTGTAAAAGTAGGATAGAGACATTTTGTTTTTAAAAGGATTTAAAAGAAAAGTAGGAAAAACAAATTAAAATAGAGGGCGTATTAACTAGACGTGTAAAATCATTTTGTATGGTGTTATTGAGCTATATTTGTTAAGATTTTCTCTTGAATCATGTTAGGAAAAACTATATATATAAATATAAAAATTAAACTAGTTATTCCGCATATATTCTTTTCATTCATAGTAGAGAATTAACATTATATAAAAATCAACTGTAATTTGGTACACAAAGTATTTCATGTTAGCGGGGTCTAAGGAAGGTCATACCCCATAGGGTAATTGTAAATAGACTACCATAATTCCAACATTAATGACCTCTTCCATCGCTTGAACTAACGACCTAAAGGTTACACATAGATAACTTTATGTTTTTTCAAGACTCTCCTACCAATATATAACATTGCATATGTAAGTCTAATTATAGATTCAGATAGCATGAAAATACTAAATAAACATCAAAATACTCAATAAATATGGACTTATATTATGAATACATTAAATATATTGATAATACACGTGACAAATAGACTCATAATATGAAAACATTAAATAATGTAACAATAAATGTGAAACATAAACTACAAGTATATATTAAAAAATAATGTGACAATACACGTGAAAAATAGACTCTTGGACTTACTATAATTTACTTTGATGTTCCTCCCAAGGTTTCTTAGCTTATTCAACAAAACATCTTCTTCTGCTTTGTTGCGATGGAAAAGTGGACCCGCAGATGGTAATCAAATCATGAGAAATTGCTTTTGGAAGCTGGTAACTGCTTCAAATCATGAGAAATTGCTTTTGAATTTTAGTTTAAAAAGTTTTAAAGTCGGCAGTCAAGGGATGACCATGACATCAAGAAATTAGTCATTTGAAGTTAATGTGGGTGGTGTCTTGTAGTGGACTTTTGGAGTGTCATATGAAGGTCAAAATTAAGATAAATGGCTTTTGTACATTGAACAACATTGTTAGGTTAGACGTCCACGTAAGAGTCCCCAAGGACCACCAAATTGGTCGTTGAGGGGGACCCTATGTTAAACCCCAAAAGTTGCCAAAATGGGGTGAACTAGGAAAAAGACGTACGATTAGTAGCTCAAGCAACGGACTGTAGGTACTGCTCTGTAGGTTCTGCTTTATTCTAGGGATTAAGTCTCCAACTTTTGAGCCTAAGTCACTAATGACGGATTGACAAAATCCCCAATAACCCCACCTACGGTCCGTAGGCCGTAGGTTGTAAGTCATACCTTCAACCTGTCTTTCCAATCGGCCAAGTGAAGGGTGGTTTAGTAAAATACTCCTTTGCTTGAATAGGTTTTTGGATGGTTGTTTAACGTCCTTTTGTTATTTAAAGAGTATTAACACATTTAAGTCCCAATTTAGATCTCATTTTTCAAAATCAAACCACTTATCTACAAAGTTCTCTCTAGAAACTCTCTTACACTCCAAGCTCAAGTTGGGGCTATGGTTGAAGATTTCAAGTGATTTCTTCCTCTTTTACGTAAGGATTCTTCAATATTAAGATTTGGTGGCTCTTGGTCTAGAGTTTTCCATTCATCCTAAAGTCAATTTCAAAATAACTTTTCAAGCTTTCAAGTTCATGAAAGTTAGGGTTTTCCCCAACTTCATGGGTTCTTGCACTAAAATGTTTTAAAAGGTTTCCAATGACATTGTATGGTTGTAATGTTGTTATACTGGTGAAATAAAGTGGATATACTCCATGAACTCATGATTTATCTGTATTCACAACGTATGCCTATTTAAAGTGGGTTGTCTTGACAATGAATTCATGTGAATATATGTGCGTAAATGGTCTTGGATTGTTGAAAAATTCTATTGTTTATTCTTATGCATAATTAAATTGTTTTTTTGTTCATACATGAGATTATGGCCTTGAAGGAAAGATTTCAGAAATTTACTTGTTTGAATAGAATTTTCTAGCTTGATGTTGATCCACTTGTAAGGTGAAGGTGTTTAACTAATGCATCTATTATGAATATATTTGTGATATCTCTATGGTTGTGTCATGGTTATGTCTCGCATGAAATGGAGTTGTAAGTGAGCTCTTGTTCTTAAATGATATTGATGAATGAACATGAAGTTTCTAAGGATATGTTAATGAATGTGAAGTCTATTGAAAGTGTCACGACTCAAAACGAGCCGCGAGTGGCACCCACACTTATCCTACTATGTGAGCGAACCAACCAATCTAAACCCCAACATTTCAACCATAATTAACAAAATACAATGCGGAAGACTTAAACTCATTGACGAAATCAATTAAATAACTTCTAAAATTTATCAATCATTATCCCCAAAATCTGGAAGTCATCATCACAAGAACATCTATCCTCAAATTACTAAATCTAAGAGTATCTAAGAAGCTAAAATAAGTAAAAAGCTAGTCCATGTCGTAAGTTCAAGGCATCAAGACATGAAGAGGAAGATCCAGTCCAAGCTAGAAGCAATAGCTCACCCTGAAATCTGGCTTGATGAAGACTAGCTAGAGTTGCGGTTGAGCTAAAGACGACGGTACGTTTGCTGCACTCCACAATTAACAAAGAAAAACAAATACAAGTAGGGGTCAGTACAAGGCACAAGTACTGATTAGGTATCATCGGCCAACTCAAAATAGAAAATAGTATATATCAGATAATAACATAAATTCAACTAATATTCTTAACAGGCGACCACAACAATTACCGAAACCCTTGGTCACAACACCAAGCACATCAATGAGGACACACGCCTCCCCATCATACTCATTTGGGAATTAGTTCTTTAAAATTTAGTATATTATCATAATTCAAGATTCATTATCTTTATTCCTCTTGTGTCGGTACGTGACACTCCGCTCCACAACTACTATCCTCGTGTCGGAACGTGACACTCCGATCCATATACTATCCTGGTGTCAGGACGTGACACCTGATCCATATACTATCCTGGTGTCGGAACGTGACACTCCGATCTATATACTATCCTGGTGTCGGAACGTGACACTCCGATCCATATACTATCCTGGTACCGGAACGTGGCACCCGATCCATATACTATCCTAGTGTCGGAACGTGACACTCCGATCCATATACTATCCTGGTGTCGGAACGTGACACTCCGATCCATATACTATCCTGGTACAGGAACGTGGCACCCGATCAATATACTATCCTGGTGTCGGAACGTGACACTTCGATCCATATACTATCCTGGTACCGGAACGTGGCACCCGATCCATATACTATCCTAGTGTCGGAACGTGACACTCCGATCCATATACTATCCAGGTGTCGGAACGTGACACTCCGATCCATATTCTATCCTGGTGTTAGAACGTGACACCCGATCCTCTATTACTATCGTGGTGTCGGAATGTGACACTCCGATCCATATTCTATCCTGGTGTTGGAACGTGACACTCCGATCCATATTCTACCCTTGTGTCAGAACGTGACACCCGATCCTCTATTACTTTAGTTCATCAAGCCTTCTTTTATACCAAGGCATCATCAATCTCATTACTTTAGTTCATCAAGCCTTCTTTTATACCAAGGCATCATCAATCTCATTAGTTTAGTTCATCAAGCCTTCTTTTATACCAAGGCATCATTATTAACAAAGAAATTTTAGGGTTTAAGATTCAATAGCTTCATCATGCTAATTCATCACAATTATATAATAACATCATGCAAGCACACAATTAAGCATATAGAGGACTTTATAATACTATCCAACACATATCATTCGCTATTAAGAGTTTACTACGAATAGCATAAACCATAACCTACCTCCACCGAAGATTCGTGATCAAGCAAGAAAATTCCCCAAAGCTTTGTTTCCCTCTTCGTTCGTCTCTCTCTATCGCTTCTCTGTTTCTTTGTTCTTTCTATTTTTCTTATTCAAACCCTTTTTGTTTACCATAATTGTCATATAATTAAGTATAAAAGATGATAAAAATAACCCACTAATTATTCCAAGGTTATCTTCTTTAACCCCCAAGAAATTGAATTATTAATATTAATCCACTAACTTCATAATTATAAGCATGAATAGTCCAAAATGCCCCATTAAAAACTTTAACAGAAATCCGAGCCAGTCTGGGTTGCGCAACCTGTGACGGTCCGTATGGCTGTGACAGTCCGTCCTGCAGGTCCGTCATAAAGTTCAGAGAGTCAATTCTGTGGAAAGGTTTGTGACGGTCCATCCTGCCTGCGACGGTCCGTCTTGCCATTCCGTCACGAAGTTCAGAGAGTCGATTTCAGTACCCAAATTTCAGAATTCTAAGTGTTTTGGATTGAGACCCCCTCGACGGTCCATCTTGCCCATGACGGTCCGTCCTGGGATCCGTCGACTCAGACAATTTTTCCAGAAATAAAATATGCTGCTCAAAATGACTAAACAGGTCGTTACAATAGATACCAATTTACCCATCGTTCGTCCTCGAACGATCACAAGAAGAAAAACAAGGGCGAAAAGGAGTACCTAAATCTGTAAACAGGTGTGGGTATCTTTCTTGCATATCAGCCTCCTTCTCCCAAGTGAACTCTTCGACTGGTCGATTCTTCCATTGAACTTTGATGGATGCAATCTCCCTTGATCTCAACTTGCGAATTTCTCGATCTAGAATGGCAACAGGCTCCTCCTCATAAATCAAATTCTCATCAAGCAGAACTGAATCCCAACGAACGATGTAGCTTCCATCCCCATGGTATCTTTTCAACATAGACACATGAAATACGGGATGCACTCCTGACAGCCCTTAAGGCAAGGCTAATTCATAAGCCACCTCCCCTACTCGCTTAAGTACTTCAAATGGTCTAATATACCTTGGGCTTACCTTACCCCTTTTTCCAAACTTCATCACCCCTTTCATGGGTGAAACCTTCAGCAAGACTTGTTCACCCTCCATGAACTCCAAGTCTCTAACCTTTCGATCTACATATTCCTTTTGCCTACTTTGAGCCTCTAAAAGATTTTCTTGAATAGATTTCACCTTCTCTAATGAATCCCTCAGAAGATCAGTACCCCAAGGTCTAACCTCAAATGCATCAAACCAACCAATGGGAGACCTACATCTCCTCCCATACAATGCTTCAAATGGGGCCATGTCAATGCTGGAGTGATAGCTATTATTGTATGAAAACTCCGCTAAGGGTAAGAAGTTATCCCAATGACCACCAAATTCTATCACACATGCACGAAGCATATCCTCCAATACTTGAATCGTTCGCTCAGACTCACCATCGGTCTGAGGGTGAAATGCAGTACTAAGGTCCAACCTAGTACCTAATTCCGCATGGAATGTTCTCCAAAACTTAGAAGTAAATTGCGTACCTCTATATGATATGATGGAAAGTGGAACTCCATGCAATCGAACAATTTCTGCGATAAAGAGTTTGGCTAACTTCTCTGCATTGTAGGTCACCTTGACCGGAATGAAGTGAGCAGACGTAGTTAATCTATCCACAATTACCCAAATAGAATCAAACTTTCCCAATGTCTTTGGAAGACCAACCACGAAGTCCATTGCAATTCTCTCCCACTTCCATTTAGGAATGGGCATTCTTTGAAGTGTTACTCCAGGCCTCTGGTGTTCATACTTTATTTGCTGACAATTTGGACATTTGGCAACAAATCCAACAATGTCACGCTTCATTCTACTCCACCAAAAGTGTTGCTTTAGGTCAGGGTACATCTTGGTTGCACCAGGACGTATAGAATATCCGGAACTATGAGTCTCTGTGAGGATGGTGTGGATCAAATCATCAACACGGGGCACACATACCCTTCTCTTAATCCTCAAAACACCTTCCTCATCATGTAACGACCTGTTTAGTCATTTTGAGCAGCAGATTGTATTTCTGGAAAAACTGGCTGAGACGACGGTCACTACGACGGACCGTCATAGACACGACGGACCGTCGAGGGTGTCTCGTCCCAGAACACTTAGAAATCTGAAATTTGGGTATTAAAATCGACTCTCTGTAATCTATGACGGACCTGCAGGACGTGCCGTCACAGCCACGACGAGCCCTCGTAGGCTCCCATTGCAAAACACTTCAACTCTTGAGAATTTGGTACGGGAAACGAGTCTCTGATCGTCATAACAGAAGTGCAGGACGGACCGTCATAGGTGTGACGGACCGTCACAGGCTCCTTAGTGAAAAATGGAGTTCTGGTCCTTGCGACGACCTTCGTGACGGACCGTCGCAGGCACGACGGACCGTCACAGGTTGCGCAAATCCCAGGCAGAATCGGATTTCTTTACACGTTTTAAGGGACGTTTTGGACTATTCTTTCCTTAATTATAAAGTTAGAGGGTTAATATTAATAAGTCTAATTACTTGGGGGTTAAAAGAGGTAACCTTAAGTTAATTAGTGGGTTATTATTGTCACCCTTTACACTTAATTATATGTTAATTAGGGTAAAAGAAAGAGGGTTTGAATAAAGAAAACAGAAAGAACAAGGAGAGAGAGAGAGGGGAATCGATCGAAGAGGAAAAGCACAAAGCTTGGGAATTTGCTTGTTGAATTCAATTCTTCAGTGGAGGTAGGTTATGGTTTTTACGATATTCGTAGTGAACTCTTAATAGTGAATGATATGTATTGATAGTATTGTAAACCCTGCTATGTGCTTAATTGTATGCTTGCATGATTTTGATTATGAAATTGTGATAAAATAAGCATGATGAAGCTATTGAATCCTAAATCTTGAAAGAAACCCTAATTCACTTGTTAATGATGATGCCTTGGTGTAAAAGAAGGCTTGATAAATTATATAATGATATTGATGATGCCTTAGTATAAAACAAGGCTTGATGAATTAGGGGATCGGGTGCCACGTTCCGGTACCAGGATAGAAATAGAGGATCGGGTGCGACGTTCCGGTACCAGGATAGAATATGAGGATCGGAGTGTCACGTTCCGACACCAGGATAGAATATGGATCGGGTGCCACGTTCCGGTACCAGGATAGAATATGAGGATCGGAGTGTCACGTTCCGACACCAGGATAGAATATGGATCGGGTGCCACGTTCCGGTACCAGGATAGAATGAGGATCGGAGTGTCACGTTCCGACACCAGGATAGTATATGGAGCGGAGTGTCACGTACCGACATAAGAGGAAGAATGATAATGAATCTTGAAAGATGATAAATATACTCAATCTTATGAACCCAATTCCCAAATGAGTATGGTATTGAGGCTTGAGTCCTCATGTGTGAACTTGGTGGTATTTATTGATGATTTAATATTTATTGTTGCTACATGTTGAGTATTGTAGTTGATTTACATTATTATTGATATATACTGTTCCCTATTTTGAGTTGGCCGATGATACTTACTCAGTACCCGTGTTTTGTACTGACCCCTACTTGTTTGTTTCTTTCTTTGTTATTTGTGGAATGCAGCAAACGTTCCGTCACCTTCAACTCAACAGTAGATCTAGCTAGTCTTCACTCCATCGGAAATTCAGGGTGAGCTAACGCGTCTAGCTTGGACTGGATCTTCTTCTTCAAGTCTCGATGCCTTGAACTTCCGACATGGACTAGCTTTTCATTTGTTTTAGCTTCTTAGACATTTTTAGTTAGTAATTTGGTTATAGATGTTCTTGTGATGATGACTTCCAGATTTTGGGGATATTAATAATAGTTTTGAATTGTTTTAAGTCTTCTGCATTATTTTCTGTCGATATACATTGAAATGTTAAGGTTTAGATTGGTTGGTTCGCTCACATAGGAGGGTAAATGAGGCTGCCAGTCGCGGCTCGGTTTTGGGTCGTGACAAACTTGGTATCAGAGCATTAGGTTCGTTGGTCTCATCACACAAGAACGAGTCTAGTAGAGTCTTAAGGAACGGTACGGGGACGCCTTTACTTTTCTTTGAGAGGCTATAAGACTTTAGGAAAATTCCATTCTTTCATTCTTTCTTTCGTGCTATTACTTGGATCCAATTGGTATCTAGGCGATACGAATTGGTATCTGACCATCTTCACTCTATTTTCGCAGATGATTAGAACTAGAGCAACGACCGCGCCAGCAGCGACAACGGCAAGACAGGATGCGTCCGAGCCAGCCACTGGGGCTGTAGCTCGAGGGGGATCCGTGGTAAGAGGTCGTGGTAGAGGTCGTGGGAGGACGTCCTCTAGAGGAAGAGGACGAGCACCTAGCCCATCTGATACTAGGGCGGTGACTCCTCCACCGATCGAGGAGGTGATAAGGGAGGGTAAGGAAGGGGAGAATGAACAAGTGCAAAATGAGGAATTGCCACCCCAACCTACCCCAGAGATGATCAATCAGGTTCTTGCTTATCTTAGCGGGTTATCTTATCAGGGTCAGGCACCTCCAGTGGTTTCTGCACCAACACATCCGGTTTCAGAGATACGACATGCGGCTACTATGGCTCCCCGCATGGATGCATCATTGGAGATAGGCACATTTCCATGTCTGACTACTGGGCCTATAATGACAAATGATCAGCATGAACTTTTCAGTAAGTTCTTGAAGTTGAAACCCCCAGTCTTTAAGGGTGCAGAATCAGAGGATGCCTACGATTTTCTGGTTGATTGTCATGAGCTCCTACACAAGATGGGCATAGTAGAGTGGTTTGGTGTCGAGTTCGTGAGCTATCAGTTTCAAGGGAACGCCAAAATGTGGTGGCGGTCACATGTTGAGTGTCAACCAACAGAGGCACCACCTATGACTTGGGCATCATTCTCTAGCTTGTTTATGGAGAAGTATATCCCAAGGACTTTGAGAGATAGAAAAAGGGATGAGTTCTTGAGTCTAGAGCAAGGTAGAATGACGGTTAATGCATACGAGGCTAAATTTTGCGCACTATCCAGATATGCCACCCAACTTTGTTTCAGTCCACAAGAACGGATTCGCTGTTTTGTGAAGGGGTTGAGGTCAGAATTGCGGATTTCAGCCTTACAGGTAGCGGCTACGGAAAAATCCTTCCAAGAGGTGGTAGACTTTGTGATAGAGGTGGAAGGAGTGAAGCCAGATGACTTCACCACGACATCGACATCAAAAAGGTTTCGAAAGGGAGGTGAGTTCAATGGTTCTTATACTAGAGGACAGGGTTCTGGAGGTTACTCGGTTCGACCAATTCAGTCTTCATTACAGACTGTAGTTGGGGGTCCACCTCAGACCGGTCAACACTTCTCCGAGAGACCTATGCCTGAATCCAGAGAGTGTTATGGATGTGGGGAGACTGGACACATTAAGAGGTATTGTCCAAGGCAGAGTCACAGACCTCCCACAGTTAGAGGTAGAGGTGGTCATGGTAGAGGCCGTTATCCTGGAGGGCGTGGTGGCCGAGGTAATGGTGGTCACCAAAACGGCAGAGGTGATGGGCAAACTGGAGCCACTACAACACAACATGGTAGGGGCAACGGACAGACAAGTAATGGGGCCCATTGTTACGCTTTCCCTGGGAGATCTGAAGCGAAGACATCTGATGTTGTTATCACAGGTAATCTTTTGGTTTGTGATTGCATGGTTTCTGTATTGTTTGATCCCGGATCCATATTTTCTTATGTATCTTCTTCATTTGCTATTGGTCTTAATTTACCTTGTGAATTGCTTGACATACCTATTCGTGTGTCTACTCCGGTGGGTGAGTCTGTGATAGTCGAAAAAGTGTATAGGTCTTGTTTGGTGAATTTCGTGGGGAGCACCACTTATGTAGATCTGGTTATCTTAGAAATGGTTGCCTTTGATGTAATTCTGGGTATGACTTGGCTTTCTCCGAATTTTGCGATTTTTGATTGTAATGCTAAAACAGTGACGTTAGCCAAGCCTGGGACAGATCCGTTAGTGTGGGAGGGTGTCTACACTTCCAATCCAGTGCGTATCATCTCCTTTCTTCGTGCTAAGAAAATGGTGAGTAAAGGGTTTTTAGCTTTCTTGACACATCTCAAGGATGACACTACCCAGGTACCCTCGATTGAGTCAGTTTCGGTAGTCCGTGAGTTTTTGGATGTGTTCCCTGCAGATCTTCCTGGTATGCCACCGGATAGGGATATTGACTTCTGCATTGATCTTGAACCGGGTACTCGCCCCATTTCTATACCCCCTTATAGAATGGCTCCCGCGGAGTTAAGAGAGTTAAAGGCACAACTTCAAGAGTTGTTGAGCAAAGGCTTCATTAGGCCAAGTGCATCTCCTTGGGGTGCTCCGGATTTGTTCGTGAAGAAGAAGGATGGGAGTTTTCGGATGTGCATAGACTACAACAACTGAACAAGGTAACTATTAAGAACAAGTACCCCATTCCTCGCATTGATGACTTGTTCGATCAGTTACAAGGTGCTTGTGTCTTCTCTAAAATTGACTTGAGATCCGGTTATCATCAATTGAAAATACGGGCAACGGATGTGCCAAAGACTGCTTTTCGAACTAGGTATGGGCATTATGAATTTGTGGTAATGTCTATTGGTCTTACAATTGCCCCTGCTGCTTTCATGAGCTTGATGAACGGGATTTTCAAGCCATATTTGGAGCTCTTTGTGATCGTGTTTATTGATGATATACTGATATACTCCAAGAGCAACAAGGAACATAAGGAGCGTTTGAGAATGGTGTTAGAGTTGTTGAGGAAGAAAAAGCTCTATGCGAAATTCTCCAAGTGTGAGTTTTGGATAGATTCAGTGTCCTTCTTGGGCCACGTGGTTTCTAAGGATGGAGTGATGGTGGATCCATCTAAGATTGAGACGGTGAAAAAATTGGGTAAGACCTACAAACGTGTCAGAAATAAGGAGTTTCGTTGGTTTAGCTAGCTACTACCGCCGATTTGTCAAGGGATTCTCTTCTATTGCGTCCCAATTAACGAACTTGACTAAGCAGAATATTCCATTGGTATGGTCGGATGAGTGTGAGGAAAGCTTTCAGAAACTCAAGACCTTGTTGACTACTGCACCAATTCTTACCTTGCCAGTAGAGGGTAAAAACTTCATTGTTTATTGTGATGCATCCTATTCGGGTTTGGGTGCATTTCTAATGCAAGAGAAGAATGTGATTGCTTATGCTTCGAGGCAATTAAAGGTGCATGAATGTAACTATCCAACCCACGATTTGGAGTTGGCCGCGGTAGTATTTGCACTAAAGCAATGGAGACACAACTTGTATGGGGTTAAGTGTGAGGTCTATACGGATCATCGTAGCCTACAATATGTCTTTACTCAGAAAGATTTGAACTTGAGACAAAGGAGATGGATGGAACTACTGAAGGACTACGACATCACTATTTTGTATCATCCGGGGAAGGCGAATGTTGTGGCAGATGCTTTAAGTAGAAAGGCGGGAAGCATGGGAAGTCTAGCTCATTTGCAAGCTTCTAGACGCCCATTGGCTAGAGAAGTGCAGATTCTGGCTAATGACCTTATGAGGTTAGAAATAAATGAGAAGGGAGGACTGTTAGCTTGTGTAGAGGCAAGATCTTCTTTTCATGACAAGATCAAGGGAAAACAGTTTGGTGATGAGAAACTAGGTCGAATTCGAGATAAAGTGTTGCGAGGAGAGGCTAAAGAAGCAACAATCGATGAGTAATGTGTTTTGAGGATTAAGGGAAGGGTATGTGTACCCCGCATCGATGATGTGATCACCACGATTCTGACAGAGGCTCATAGTTCCGGATATTCTATACATCCTGGTGCAACCAAGATGTACCGTGACCTAAAACAACATTTTTGGTGGAGCAGAATGAAGCGCGACATTGTTGATTTTGTTGCCAAATGTCCAAATTGTCAACAAGTAAAGTACGAACACTAGAGGCCCGGAGGAACCCTTCAGAGAATGCCCATTCCTGAATGGAAGTGGGAGAGAATTGCAATGGACTTCGTGGTTGGTCTTCCGAAGACATTGGGTAAGTTTGATTCCATTTGGGTGATTGTTGATAGATTAACTAAGTCCGCTCACTTCATTCCTGTCAAGGTGACCTACAATGCAGAGAAGTTAGCAAAAATGTACATCTCAGAGATCGTTCGACTGCATAGAGTTCCACTCTCCATTATATCAGATAGAGGTATGCAGTTTACTTCTAAGTTTTGGAGAACATTGCATGCTGAATTAGGTACTAGGTTGGACCTTAGTACTGCTTTTCACCCTCAAACCGATGGTCAGTCTGAGCGAACGATTCAAGTGTTGGAGGATATGCTTCGTGCATGTGTGATAGAGTTTGGTGGCCATTGGGATAGCTTCTTACCTTTGGCAGAGTTTTCATACAATAATAGCTATCACTCCAGTATTGATATGGCTCCATTTGAAGCATTTTATGGGAGGAGGTGTAGATCTCCCATTGGGTGGTTCGATGCATTTGAGGTTAGACCTTGGGGTACTGACCTCTTGAGGGATTCGTTAGATAAGGTGAAGTGCATTCAAGGAAAGCTTCTAGCGGCGCAAAGTAGACAAAAGGAGTATGCAGACCGAAAGGTTAGAGACTTGGAGTTCATGGAGGGTGAACAAGTCTTGTTGAAGGTTTCACCCATGAAAGGGGTGATGCGGTTTGGAAAAAGGGGTAAGCTAAGTCCAAGGTATATTGGACCATTTGAGGTACTAAAGCGAGTAGGGGAGGTGGCTTATGAATTAGCCTTACCTCCAGGGCTGTCCGGAGTGCATCCGGTATTTCATGTGTCCATGTTGAAAAGATACCATGGGGATGGAAACTACATCATCCGTTGGGATTCAGTTTTGCTTGATGAGAATTTGAAGTATGAGGAGGAACCAGTTGCTATCTTAGATAGAGAGGTTCGCAAGTTGAGGTCGAGGGAGATTGCATCCATCAAGGTTCAATGGAAGAATCGACCGGTTGAAGAGGCTACTTGTATTTCTGGAAAAACTGGCTGAGACGACGGTCACTACGACGGACCGTCATAGGCACGACGGACCGTCGAGGGTGTCTCGTCCCAGAACACTTAGAATTCTGAAATTTGGGTATTAAAATCGACTCTCTGTAATCTGTGACGGACCTGCAGGACGTGCCGTCACAGCCACGACGAGCCGTCGTAAGCTCTCGTTGCAAAACACTTTAACTCTTGAGAATTTGGTACGGGAAACGAGTCTCTGATCGTCATGACGGAAGTGCAGGACGGACCGTCACAGGTGTGACGGACCGTCACAGGCTCCTTAGTGAAAAATGGAGTTCTGGTCCTTGCGACGACCTTCGTGACGGACCGTCGCAGGCACGACGGGCCGTCACAGGTTGCGCAAATCCTAGGCAGAATCGGATTTCTTTACACATTTTAAGGGACGTTTTGGACTATTCTTTCCTTAATTATAAAGTTAGAGGGTTAATATTAATAAGTCTAATTAATTGGTGGTTAAAAGAGGTAACCATAATTTAATTAGTGGGTTATTATTGTCACCCTTTATACTTAATTATATGTTAATTAGGGTAAAAGAAAGAGGGTTTGAATAAAGAAAACAGAAAGAACAAGGAGAGAGAGAGGGGAATCGATCGAAGAGGAAAAGCACAAAGCTTGGGAATTTGCTTGTTGAATTCAATTCTTCGGTGGAGGTAGGTTATGGTTTTTACGATATTCGTAGTGAACTCTTAATAGTGAATGATATGTATTGATAGTATTGTAAACCCTGCTATGTGCTTAATTCTATGCTTGCATGATTGTGATTATGAAATTGTGATAAAATAAGCATGATGAAGCTATTGAATCCTAAATCTTGAAAGAAACCCTAATTCACTTGTTAATGATGATGCCTTGGTGTAAAAGAAGGCTTGATAAATTATATAATGAGATTGATGATGCCTTAGTATAAAAGAAGGCTTGATGAATTAGGGGATTGGGTGCCACGTTCCGGTACCAGGATAGAAATAGAGGATCGGGTGCCACGTTCCGGTACCAGGATAGAATATGAGGATCGGAGTGTCACGTTCCGACACCAGGATAGAATATGGATCGGGTGCCACGTTCCGGTACCAGGATAGAATATGAGGATCGGAGTGTCACGTTCCGACACCAGGATAGAATATGGATCGGGTGCCACGTTCCGGTACCAAGATAGAATGAGGATCGGAGTGTCACGTTCCGACACCAGGATAGTATATGGAGCGGAGTGTCACGTACCGACACAAGAGGAAGAAAGATAATGAATCTTGAAAGATGATAAATATACTCAATCTAATGAACCCAATTCCCAAATGAGTATGGTATTGAGGCTTGAGTCCTCATGTGTGAACTTGGTGGTATTTATTGATGATTTAATATTTATTGTTGCTACATGTTGAGTATTGTAGTTGATTTACATTATTATTGATATATATTGTTCCCTATTTTGAGTTGGCCGATGATACTTACTCAGTACCCGTGTTTTGTACTGACCCCTACTTGTTTGTTTCTTTCTTTGTTATTTGTGGAATGCAGCAAACGTTCCGTCACCTTCAACTCAACAGTAGATCTAGCCAGTCTTCACTCCATCGGAAATTCAGGGTGAGCTAACGCGTCTAGCTTGGACTGGAACTTCTTCTTCAAGTCTCGATGCGTTGAACTTCCGGCATGGACTAGCTTTTCATTTGTTTTAGCTTCTTAGACATTTTTAGTTAGTAATTTTGTTATAGATGTTCTTGTGATGATGACTTCCAGATTTTGGGGATATTAATAATAGTTTTGAATTGTTTTAAGTCTTCCGCATTATTTTCTGTCGATATACATTGAAAAGTTAAGGTTTAGATTGGTTGGTTCGCTCACATAGGAGGGTAAATGTGGGTGCCAGTCGCGGCTCGGTTTTGGGTCGTGACATATCAAGCATTGCCTCTTTAGCCTCTCCTCGCAACACCATATCCCGAATTCGGCTTAGTTTCTTATCATCAAACTATTTTCCCTTGATCTTGTCAAGAAAAGAAGATCTTGCCTCCACACAGGCCAAAAATCCTCCTTCCTCTAGTATTTCCAGTCTCATAAGGTCGTTAGCCAAGTTTTGGATTTCTCTAGCCAATGGGTGTCTAGAAACTTGTAAGTGGGCGAAACTACCCATGCTCCCTACTTTTCTACTTAAAGCATCAGCCACCACATTTTCTTTTCCTTGGTGATACAGAATAGTAATATCATAGTCCTTCAACAGTTCCATCCATCTCCTCTGTCTCAAATTCAAATCCCTCTGAGTAAAGACATACTGTAGGCTACGATGATCAGTATAGACTTCACACTTGACCCCATATAGATAATGTCTCCATTGCTTTAATGCAAACACTACCGCAGCCAACTCCAAATCATGGGTCGGATAGTTACGTTCATGCACCTTTAATTCCCTCGAAGCATAAGCAATTACATTCTTCTCTTGCATTATCACTGCACCCAACCCAGAATAAGATGTATCGCAATAAACAATGAAATTCTTGCCTTCTACTGGCAAGGTAAGGATAGGTGCAGTAGTCAGCAAGGTTTTGAGTTTCTGAAAGCTTTCCTCACATTCATCCGACCATACAAATGGAACATTCTGCTTAGTCAAGTTTGTCAATTGGGAAGCAATAGAAGAGAATCCCTTGACAAATCGACGGTAGTAGCTAGCTAAACCAAAAAAGCTCTTACTTCTGACACATTAGTAGGTCTTACACAATTCTTCACTGTTTCAATCTTAGAAGGATCCACCATGATTCAATCCTTAGAAACCACGTGCCCCAAGAAGGACACTGAATCTGGCAAAAACTGACACTTGGAGAATTTGGCATAAAGCTTTTTCTTCCTCAACAACTCCAATACCATTCTCAAATGCTCCTCATGTTCCTTCTTACTCTTGGAGTATATCAGTATATCATCAATAAATACGATCACAATGACATCCAGATATGGCTTAAAAATTCCGTTCATCAAGCTCATGAAAGCAGCAGGGGCATTCGTAAGACCAAAAGACATTACTATGAATTCGTAATGCCCGTACCTGGTTCGAAAAACAGTCTTTGGCACATCTGTTGCTCGTATTTTCAATTGATGATAACCGGATCTCAAGTCAATCTTAGAGAAGACACAAGCGCCTTGTAACTGATTGAACAAGTCATCAATGCGAGGAATGGGGTACTTGTTCTTAATAGTTACCTTGTTCAACTGCCGGTAGTCTATGCACATCCGAAAACTCCCATCCTTCTTCTTCACAAATAACACTAGAGCACCCCAAGGGAAGCGCTTGGTCTAATGAAACCTTTACTTAACAACTCTTGAAGTTGGGACTTTAACTCCCTTAACTCTGCTAGAGCCATTCTATAAGGGGGTATGGAAATGAGGCGAGTACCCGGTTCAAGATCAATGCAAAAGTCAATATCTCTATCCGGTGGCATACCAGAAGGTATGTAGGGAACACATCCAGAAACTCACGGACTATCGAAACCGACTCAATTGAAGGTACTTGGGTAGTATCATCCCTAAGGTGTGCCAAGAACGCTAAACACCCTTTACTAACCATTTCCTTAGCACGAAGAAAGGAGATGATACGAACTGGAGCGGAAGTGTAGTCACCCTCCCACACTAACGGACCTGTCCCAGGCTTGGCCAACGTTACCATTTTAGCATTACAATCTAAGATTGCAAAATTCGGGGAAAGCCAAGTCATACCCAGAATTACATCGAAATCAACCATTTCTAAGATAACCAAGTCTACACGAGTATTGCTCCCCATAAAAGTCACCAGACAAGACCTATATACCTTTTCAACTATCACAGAATCACCCACCGGAGTAGAAACACGAATAGGCATGTCAAGCAATTCACAATGTAAATTAAGACCAGTAGCAAATGAGGAAGATACGTATGAAAATGTGGAACCAGGATCAAATTATACAGAAGCCATGCAATCACAAACCAAAAGATTACCTGTGATAACAGCATCAGATGTCTCCTCTTCAGACCGCCCATGGAAAGCGTAACAATGGGCCCTATCACCTGTCTGCCCGTTGCCCCTACCATGTTGTGCTGTAGTGGCTCCAGTTTGCCCGTCACCCCGGCTGTTTTGGTGACCACCATTACCTCGGCCACCACGTCCTCCAGAATGACGGCCTCTTCCATGACCACCTCTACCTCTGACTATTGGGGGTTTGTAACTCTGTTTTGGACAATATCTCTAAATATGTCCAGTCTCCCCACATCCATAACACTCTCTGGAGTCAAGCATAGGTCTCTGTGAGAATTTCGAAGTCTGGGGATAACCTCCAAACTCAGAGAAGTGTTGACCGGTCTGCGGTGGACCCCCAACTACAGTCTGCAGTGAAGACTGAATAGGTCAGGCTGGATAACCTCCTGAACCCTGCCCTCTGGAGTAAGAACCATTAAACTCACCTCCCTTACGAAACCTTTTAGATTTCGATGCCATGGTGAAGTCATCTGGCTTCACTCCCTCCACCTCTATCACGAAGTCTACCACTTCTTGAAAGGATTTTGCTGTAGCCTCTACCTGTAAGGCTGAAATCCGCAAATCTGACCTCAACCCCTTCACAAAACGGCAAATCCGTTCTTGTGGACTGAAACAAAGCTGAGTGGCATACCTGGATAATGCACGAAACTTAGCCTCATACGCAGTCACCGACATCTTGACTTGATCTAGGCTCAAGAACTCATCTCTCCTCCTATCCCTCAAGGTCCGGGGGATATACTTCTCCATAAATAAGTTAGAGAATGACGCCAAAGTCATAGGTTGTGCCTGTGCGGGTTGACACTCAACATGTGACCGGCACCACATTTTGGCATTTCCCTGAAACTGATAGGTTAAAAACTCAACGCCAAACCGTTCCACTATGCCCATATTATGTAGTAACTCATGACAATCAACCAGAAAATCGTAAGCATCCTCAGATTTATCACCCTTGAAGACTTGAGGTTTCAATTTCAAGAACTTACTGAAAAGTTCATGCTGATCACTTGTCATTATAGGCCCTGTAGTCAAACGAGGAAACGTGCCTATTTCCAATGAGGCATCCATGCGGGGAGCCTCAGCAGCAGCCTGTCGTACTTCCGGAACCTGAGGTGCTGGTGCAGAAAAAACTGGAGGTGTCTGGCCTTGATCAGATAACCCGCTAAGATAAGCAAGAACCTGATTAATCATCTCTGGGGTAGGTTGGGGTGGTAATTCCTCATTCTGCACTTGCTCACTTTCCCCTTCCTCACCCTCTCTTACTACTTCCTCAGTCGGTGGAGGAGTCACCACCCTAGTACTAGATGGGCTAGGTGCTTGTCCTCTTCTTCTAGAGGACGTCCTCCCGCAACCTCTACCATGACCTCTTGCACTAATCCTCCTCAAGCTACAGCCCCAGTGGCTGGCTCAGTTGCATCTTGTCTTGCCGATGTTGGTGTTGGCGCCATTGTTGCTCTAGTTCTAACCATCTGCGAAATAGAGTGAAGATGGTCAGATACCAATTTGTATCACCTAGATACCAATTGGATCCAAGTAATAGCACGAAATAAAGAAAGAAAGAATGGAATTTTCCTAAAGTCTTATAGCCTCTCAAAGAAAAGTAAAGGCGTCCCCCTACCGTTCCTTAAGACTCTACTAGACTCGTTCTTGTGTGATGAGACCAACGAACCTAATGCTCTGATACCAAGTTTGTCACGACCCAAAACGAGCCGCGAGTGGCACCCACACTTATCCTACTATGTGAGTGAACCAACCAATCTAAGCCCCAAAATTTCAACCATAATTAACAAAATACAATGCGGAAGACTTAAACTCATTAACGAAATCAGTTAAATAACTTCTAAAATTTATCAATCATTATTACCAAAATCTGGAAGTCATCATCACAAGAACATCTATCCTCAAATTACTAAATCTAAGAGTATCTAAGAAGCTAAAATAAGTAAAAAGCTAGTCCATACAGGAACTTCAAGGCATCAAGACATGAAGAGGAATATCTAGTCCAAGCTAGAAGCAATAGCTCACCCTGAAATCTGGCTTGATGAAGACTGGCTAGAGTTGCGGTTGAGCTGAAGACGATGGTACGTTTGCTGCACTCCACAATTAACAAAGAAAAACAAATACAAGTAGGGGTCAGTACAAGGCACAAGTACTGAGTAGGTATCATCGGCCAACTCAAAATAGAAAACAGTATATATCAGATAATAACATAAAATCAACTAATATTCTTAACAGGCGACCACAACAATTACCGAAACCCTTGGTCACAACACCAAGCACATCAATGAGGATTCACGCCTCCCCACCATACTCATTTGGGAATTAGTTCTTTAAAATTTAGTATATTATCATAATTCAAGATTCATTATCTTTATTCCTCTTGCGTCGGCACGTGACACTCCGCTCCACAACTACTATCCTGGTGTCGGAACGTGACACTCCGATCCATATACTATCCTGGTGTCGGAACGTGACACCTGATCCATATACTATCTTGGTGTCGGAACGTGACACTCTGATCCATATACTATCCTGGTGTCGGAACGTGACACTCCGATCAATATACTATCCTGGTACCGGAACGTGGCACCCGATCCATATACTATCCTTGTGTCGGAACGTGACACTCCGATCTATATACTATTCTGGTGTCAGAACGTGACACTCCGATCCATATACTATCCTGGTACCGGAACGTGGCACCCGATCCATATACTATCCTGGTGTCGAAACGTGACACTCCGATCCATATACTATCCTGGTACCGTAACGTGGCACCCGATCAATATACTATCCTGGTGTCGGAACGTGACACTCCGATCCATATACTATCCTGGTGTCGGAACGTGACACTCCGATCCATATTCTATCCTGGTGTCGGAACGTGACACCCAATCCTCTATTACTATCGTGGTGTCGGAACGTGAAACTCCGATCCATATTCTATCCTGGTGTCGGAACATGACACTCCGATCAATATTCTACCCTGGTGTCGGAACGTGACACCCGATCCTCTATTACTTTAGTTCATCAAGCCTTCTTTTATACCAAGGCATCATCAATCTCATTACTTTAGTTCATCAAGCCTTCTTTTATACGAAGGCATCATCACTAACAAAGAAATTTTAGGGTTTAAGATTCAATAGCTTCATCATGCTAATTCATCACAATTATATAATCACATCATGCATGCACACAATTAAGCATATAGAGGACTTTATAATACTACCCAACACATATCATTCGCTATTAAGAGTTTACTACAAATAGCATAAACCATAACCTACCTCCACCGAAGATTCATGATCAAGCAAGCAAATTCCCCAAAGCTTTGTTTCCCTCTTCGTTCGTCTCTCTCTATCGCTTCTCTCTTTCTTTGTTCTTTCTATTTTTCTTATTAATACCCTTTATCTTTTACCCTAATTGTCATATAATTAAGTATAAAAGATGATAAAAATAACCCACTAATTATTCCAAGGTTATCTCCTTTAACCCCCAAGAAATTGAATTATTAATATTAATCCACTAACTTTATAATTATAAGCACGAATAGTCCAAAACGCCCCTTTAAAAACTTTAACAGAAATCCGACCCAGTCTGGGTTACGCAGCCTGTGACGGTCCGTCATGGCTGTGACGGTCCGTCCTGCAGGTCCGTCATAAAGTTCAGAGAGTCAATTCTGTGGAAAGGTTTGTGACGGTCCGCCGTGCCTGTGACGGTTCGTCCTTCCATTCCGTCACGAAGTTCAGAGAGTCGATTTCAGTACCCAAATTTCAGAATTCTAAATGTTTTGGAACGAGACCCCCTCGACGGTCCGTTGTGACCATGATGGTCCGTCGTGGGATCCGTCGACTCAGAAAGTTTTTCCAGAAATAAAATCTGCTGCTCAAAACGACTAAACAGGTCGTTACTGAAAGGTTATTCACTATTAAATTCTAATGAATGAATGAGAGGTGGGTCTTGAAATTGATACTCGCCAATGAGTAAAGGCAGAGTGTTTGGAAGAAATCTGAATGTCTCTATTGATCTATCCAATGGATGAATAAAGGGAGGGGATGGATACTTATGCATGATTTGAGGCGGGGTATACAATATCAATATGTTTTCCATTAATGAATGAATACTCTATGGAAATGTAGGATAAGTACCAAGAGGATTTTGAATGAGATGGACAGTCATCCATGAATTGAGGTGGGGAATCTGGTAAAACGTCTCTTGAGGTGCATACCCATCCATGAGTCGAGGAGGGGTATCTAATACAAACCTCCTTATCCGACAATTATGTTCCCACATAGGTCTATATCTAGTGGATCCACTTAAGCTAGAAAGAATGAGCCTACCTTGGGCAAGTAGGGATCTGTTATCCGGTAAGGGTGATTTCGAAATTCCATGATTTAGGTTGCATGGAATATGTAAGTTAAACACCTATCCCCAATATGTGAGATGTCATCATGATTTCTTGATAAGTTCTACAAAGTGTAGGTATTATTATGTGATGCAACCTATACATTGCACTACTAAGTTTAGAGAGGGTCAAAGTGAGTATCTCTAATTCCTAATGACTAATGAAAGAATGTGGTCTTAATGAACGAATGAGTTTCCATGCAAGCTAATGAAGAATTTTGACTGGAGCATAATTGAGATTATGCATGATCTACATGGACTGGACTCATGTCTTACTTTTCTTTCCATGACTTAATGAATTGATTGTGCCTAGTCTACGGTGGTTCAAAGTGAATACTTAGTGTGAGTAGTATTATGGAATGCTACTTTCACATTGAACAAGTATGACCTAGATTTCATGTCTTAAATGATGGTCCTAATGTGATAATGTGATTTAAGTAATGTTCATGTCTCTTAAATGCTATATTTTGTAATGGAACAAAGGTTTGGAAGGTGATTTCTCTTTTGGTGATCTTAATTTGATGCCTTTGTATGGATTGTGATACGAGTGCTATCTTTACATTGCACAAGGAAATGCCTAAGGATTGGTTAAAGTGAAGGATCAAAGGTAAAGGTAATTATTTCATTGTATTATTGTCTAATGTGAAGTTATGACTTATATGGTATTTGTTCTTGTTCTTGGTATTTTAAAAGTTGCATAATGCGTGATTTCTAATCAAATTGTCCCTTTTGAGCATGTTTTTGCATGGTTATCATACTTAATACATTTTTGTGTACTAACACATATTGTTCATGTGTTTTTGTACAAGTGTAGGTACCGGAAAGTGATACTCCCTCTAGCTGTTCGAAGTGTCGGATTGATTTCATCCAATAGTTGGTAAGTCCTTATGATTTTAGTACAAGACTTTATGTTTTCCTTAAATTATGTACCAGATATTTTAGTAGTTAATTTCTATTGTAATGTTTGGTGTCCCTTGTATATTTATGATTGGTTATAGGATTTCCATGTCAGATTTAGACTTCCTCTATGTTTCAAGTTTAAATTAAATGATTTTTGACTTATAGGAGTGTCACGACCCAAATCGGGGACGCGACTGGCACCCACATTTACCCTCCTATGTGAGCGAACCAACCAATCTAACCCTTAACATTTTAGTACAATATCAACATAAATAAATGCGGAAGACTTAAACTCATTAATAAAACAATTCAAAACTATTATTATATCCCCAAAATCTGGAAGTCATCATCACAAGAACATCTATCTCTAATTACTAAACTAGGAATGTTAAGAACAAAATATAACTAAAAAGCTAGTCCATGCCGGAAGTTCAAGGCATCAAGACTTGAAGAAGAAGACCCAGTCCAAGCTAGACGCATTAGCTCACCCTGAATTTCCGATGGAGTGAAGACTGGCTTGATCTACTGCTGAGTCGAAGTTGACGGAACGTTTGCTGCATTACACAAATAACAAAAAGGAAAACATAAAAGTAGGGGGTCAGTACAACCACACGTACTGAGTAGATATCATCGGCTAACTCAAAATAGGGAACAATATATATCAATAATAATGTAAATCAGCTACAATACTCAACATGTAGCAATAGCAATTACTATCATTAACAATTTCCGTCAAGTTCACACATGAGGTCTCAAGCCTCAATACCATACTCATTTGGGAATTAAGTTCATTAGATTGAGTATATTCATTATCTTTCAAGATTCATTATCTTTCTTCCTCTTGTGTCGGTACGTGACACTCCGCTCCTCTAATTCTATCCTGGTGTCGGAACGTGACCACTCCGATCCTCATATTCATTCTATCCTGGTACCGGAACGTGGCACCCGATCCTCATATTCTATCCTGGTGTCGGAACGTGACACTCCGATCCTCATATTCTATCCTGGTGTCGGAACGTGACACTCCGATCCTCATATTCATTCTATCCTGGTACCGGAACGTGGCACCCGATCCTCATATTCTATCCTGGTGTCGGAACGTGACACTCCGATCCTCATATTCTATCCTGGTGTCGGAACGTGACACTCCGATCCTCATATCATTCTATCCTGGTGGTACTGGAACGTGACCCCTACCCGATCCCTCATCATCAAGCCTTCTTCACACTAAGGCATCATCAATCTTTTATATAATTTATCAAGCCTTCTTTCATATTAAGGCATCATCAATCTTATTATATAATATATTAAGCGAATTAGGGTTCTTTCAAGATTTGAGATTCAATAGCTTCATCATGCTTGTTAATTCATCACAATTTCATAATCATAATCATGCAAGCATACAATTTAAGCACATAGACAGGTTTACAACATCATCAATACATATCATACACTATCAAGAGTTCACTACGATTATCGTAACATAAAAACCATAACCTACCTCCACCGAAGAATTGGAATCAACAAGAAATCTCCCAAGCTTTGTTACTTCTTCCTCTCGATCGATTTATCCTTCTCTTTCTGTTCTCTCTTTTGTTTTATTCAAACCCTCTTTCCTTTACCCTAATTAATCATGTAATTAAGTGTGAAAAAGGACAATAAAACCCCACTAATTCACTAAGGTTACCCCTTTTAACCCCTAAGAAATTAGACTTATTAATGTTACCCCTCAATCTTTATAATTAAGGAAAGAATAGTCAAAAACGACCCTTAAAACGTGTGGAGAAATCCTAAACTGTCTGGGACTGCGTGACCTGTGACGGGCCGTCGTGCCTGCGACGGTCCGTCAAGCAGGTCGTCGCACTGCCCAAAGTCCTATCGTCGCCACGGACACTGTGACGGTCCGTCACGCTGTGACGGTCCGTCCTGCACGTCCGTCATGGCGGTCAGAAACTCGTTTCTCGAACCAAATTCTCAAACGTTGAAGTGTTTTGCAACGGAAACTCACGACGGTTCGTCGTGGGTGTGACGGCACGTCCTGCAGGTCCGTCACAATTTACAGAGAGTCGATTTTCAGTACCCAATTTCAGAATTTTAAGTGTCATGGGACGAAACATCCATGACGGGCCGTCGTGACTACGACGGTCCGTCACTACTTCCGTCGTCCCAGCCAGTTTTTCCAGAATTTCAATCTGCTGCTCAAAACGACTAAACAGGTCGTTACAATAGATACCAATTTACCCATCGTTCGTCCCCGAATGATCAAAAGAAAAAAACAATGGCGAAAAGGAGTACCTGAATCTGTAAACAGATGTGGGTATTTTTCTTGCATATCTGCCTCCTTCTCCCAAGTAGCCTCTTCAACCGGTCGATTCTTCCATTGCACTTTGATGGATGCAATCTCCCTCGACCTCAGTTTGCGAACTTCTCTATCTAATATAGCAACCGGTTCCTCTTCGTAAGTCAAGTTCTCATCCAACAAAACTGAATCCCAACGGATAATGTAGTTTCCATCTCCGTGGTATCTCTTCAACATGGATACATGAAACAACGGATGCACTCCGGACAGCCCTGGGGGCAAGGCTAATTCATAAGACACCTCCCCTATTCTCTTAAGCACTTCAAATGGTCCAATATACCTTGGGCTTAACTTACCTCTTTTTCCAAACCGCATCACCCCTTTCATGGGCGAAACCTTCAACAAGACTTGTTCACCTTCCATGAACTCCAATCTCTAACCTTTCGGTCTGCATACTCCTTTTGTCTACTTTGAGCCGCCAAAAGCTTTTCTTGAATAGCTTTCACCTTCTCCATAGAATCTCTCAACAGATAAGTCCCCCAAGGTCTAACTTCAAAGGCATCAAACCAACCAATGGGAGATCTACACCTCCTCCCATACAATGCTTCAAATGGAGCCATGTCAATACTGGAGTGATAGCTATTATTGTATGAAAACTCTGCCAAAGGTAAAAAGCTATCCCAATGGCCACCAAACTCTATCACACAGGCGCGAAGCATATCCTCCAAAACTTGAATTGTTCGCTCAGACTGACCATCTGTCTGAGGATGAAATGCAGTACTAAGGTCTAACCTAGTACCTAAAACGTGTGGAGAAATCCTAAACTGTCTGGGACTGCGTGACCTGTGACGGGCCGTCGTGCCTGCGATGGTCCGTCACGCAGGTCGTCGCACTGCCCAAAGTCCTATCGTCGCCACGGACACTGTGACGGTCCGTCACGCCTGTGACGGTCCGTCCTGCACGTCCGTCATGGCGGTCAGAAACTCGTTTCTCGAACCAAATTCTCAAACGTTGAAGTGTTTTGCAACGGAAACTCACGACGGTTCGTCGTGGGTGTGACGGCACGTCCTGCAGGTCCGTCACAATTTACAGAGAGTCGATTTTCAGTACCCAATTTCAGAATTTTAAGTGTCATGGGACGAAACATCCATGACGGGCCGTCGTGACTACGACGGTCCGTCACTACTTCCGTCGTCCCAGCCAGTTTTTCCAGAATTTCAATCTGCTGCTCAAAACGACTAAACAGGTCGTTACAATAGATACCAATTTACCCATCGTTCGTCCCCGAATGATCAAAAGAAGAAAAAACAATGGCGAAAAGGAGTACCTGAATCTGTAAACAGATGTGGGTATTTTTCTTGCATATCTTCCTCCTTCTCCCAAGTAGCCTCTTCAACCGGTCGATTCTTCCATTGCACTTTGATGGATGCAATCTCCCTCGACCTCAGTTTGCGAACTTCTCTATCTATATAGCAACCGGTTCCTCTTCGTAAGTCAAGTTCTCATCCAACAAAACTGAATCCCAACGGATAATGTAGTTTCCATCTCCGTGGTATCTCTTCAACATGGATACATGAAACAACCGGATGCACTCCGGACAGCCCTGGGGGCAAGGCTAATCATAAGACACCTCCCCTATTCTCTTAAGCACTTCAAATGGTCCAATATACCTTGGGCTTAACTTACCTCTTTTTCCAAACCGCATCACCCCTTTCATGGGCGAAACCTTCAACAAGACTTGTTCACCTCCATGAACTCCAATCTCTAACCTTTCGGTCTGCATACTCCTTTTGTCTACTTTGAGCCGCCAAAAGCTTTTCTTGAATAGCTTTCACCTTCTCCATAGAATCTCTCAACAGATAAGTCCCCCAAGGTCTAACTTCAAAGGCATCAAACCAACCAATGGGAGATCTACACCTCCTCCCATACAATGCTTCAAATGGAGCCATGTCAATACTGGAGTGATAGCTATTATTGTATGAAAACTCTGCCAAAGGTAAAAAGCTATCCCAATGGCCACCAAACTCTATCACACAGGCGCGAAGCATATCCTCCAAAACTTGAATGTTCGCCTCAGACTGACCATCTGTCTGAGGATGAAATGCAGTACTAAGGTCTAACCTAGTACCTAAAACGTGTGGAGAAATCCTAAACTGTCTGGGACTGCGTGACCTGTGACGGGCCGTCGTGCCTGCGATGGTCCGTCACGCAGGTCGTCGCACTGCCCAAAGTCCTATCGTCGCCACGGACACTGTGACGGTCCGTCACGCCTGTGACGTCCATCCTGCACGTCCGTCATGGCGGTCAGAAACTCTTTTCTCGAACCAAATTCTCAAACGTTGAAGTGTTTTGCAACGGAAACTCACGACGGTTCGTCGGGGTGTGACGGCACGTCCTGCAGGTCCGTCACAATTTACAGAGAGTCGATTTTCAGTACCCAATTTCAGAATTTTAAGTGTCATGGGACGAAACATCCATGACGGGCCGTCGTGACTACGACGGTCCGTCACTACTTCCGTCGTCCCAGCCAGTTTTTCCAGAATTTCAATCTGCTGCTCAAAACGACTAAACAGGTCGTTACAAGGAGATTTTAATTCCCCACTATTTATATATCGAATGCAATGAATGTTAAGAGACTTGTATGATACCCCTTTGGGGTCAAGGAAGCCTTGTTGCGACTCGGGGCTGCTCTCGGGTCGTGAAAAAATTGGTCTTAGAGCACAAGGTTTTGGGAATGGTTTTTAGGAAAAAAAATTTCACATGCCACTTCCAGTAGATTTTTATTAATTGGTGTGAGTCGTGACAGATCTATGAGTGAAAAGATATAGGACATTAGAAAGTCACTTCTTTTATATTCTCAAAGTCATGCCTTATAGTTTAGTTCAATAAGCTTTCTTTCCTAATCCTTCTCTTGTGTTTATAGGATATGAATACAAGAGTAATACCCACAAGAAGAGAAGGAGGGGAGAATGAGGATCAGATAGTTCCTCCCAAGGTCCTCAAGGTAATCAAGTTCTAGTAGAGGTTCGGGATATGATCAATAAAGAAATTAGGGTAGCTCTATTGACCTTGGCCCGAGCCATGACGACTCAAGAAACTAGAGATATGGGTCCTAGGGTGAATGCAAATAAGGTTACTATGGCTTCTAAGTTGAGGGATTTTGCGAGGATAGACCATTCATTGTTTCTCCTTTTAAAGGTGGGAGAGGATCCCCAAGAATTTATGGATGAGGTGTATAAGCTAGTTAATGCTATGGGAGTTACCTTTAGATAAAAAGGCAGAGTTGGCTTCCTACAAATTGAAGGATGTTTCCCAACTTTTTTTAACTCAATGGAAGGGAAATAGGCCGGTGGGAATCGATCCTTTAGAATGGTCGGAGTTTAAGGATGTTTTTCTTGATAGGTTTTTCTATGTTACATGACAGATGCAAAGGTGGAAGAATTTATCAACCTTCGGCAAGGTAACATTAGTGTGCAGGAGTACTCCTTGAAGTTTACTTAATCGTCTAAATATGATCCATCATGGTGTCAAACCCTAGGAATAAGATGACTAGGTTTGTGACCAAGGTGTCTAACCTAGTCAAACAAGAATGTCGTACGACAATGCTTCATGGTGACATCAAAATCTCTAGACTAATGGTGCATGATAAATTTGTGAAGGTTTTAAATTTGGAAAGATGGGTAAGGAGGTGAAGAGGTATAGCACCGATGAACAAGGTCAACTTAGGTCCAAGAAGAGGTTCTACAACCAAGAGGCTCCAATCGTGAGCAAGTGTTGGGTGTCTAACCCTTATTTTCAAGTATAAAATGGAAGTTGTTCTTTTATTAAAAGTCTAGTTGTGCAACATGTAGGAAGAAACATATGGGAAGGTGCTTAGTCGGCACGTATAGATGCTTTGGTTGTGGGAAGAGCGTTCATAAGATGAGAGAGTGCCCAACTCTCTCAGAAAAAGGAAGGGAGACAAATCAAGCTTCTAATGAGGGTGAAGTTTCTATTACTCAAAACTATTGTCATTTCTATGAACTTCAAGACAAGGATGGAAAAGGATCTTATTCGAATAAAAGTATAGGTAAGTTTTTAATTTATGTTGTCTTAGTTGAGTTTTCACTTAAGTGGTGGATGCCACGTGAAGTGTAGGGCCATGAGAGTGTCCTTGTATTTCTCTTCTACTACTATTCAAACTTGAACCTTGAGATTTATTGTGGTTGGTTTCATGCATGGAGTAACCAGTGTTCATGAATTTTCCATGGCTTCTTTCTGTTATGCATGTTCTAGTGGAATTCTTGTAAAATGAGAAAATGAGTTTTCATAATTATGTTCAGCATGTTGATATACATCTATGATAAGTTGCCTAAATGTTTCATGACATTAGATGTAAAAGCATGCTTATGTGGTAATTAGTGAAAAAATCCATGGTTTGTCTAATGATGTTGTGGTAAGCATGGTGTGATATGGAGAGGAAGTTCCTCCAGTGACATGAAAAGAGTGAATTTTCAATGTATAATGAGTTTTTAGATATTGTACCTACTTTTTTGTTCTGTTTTTAGATTTTGATGTGTATTTGGTGGTCCCTCATATTTTTATTTACTCATATTTATGTTCCATGCTTGATTGTGGACTGCTAGTCATGAGTCGTTAATCTTCATGTGTTTTAAAGTTTCATTCGAGGACAGATGTTACCAAATGGGGGTTAATGTAATGACGCTAAAATGAAATAGGAATTACTAGAGCTTCACGTGTTTTGGAAGTTTGCAACTTTTAAAAATCATGAGAAATTTCTTTTGAAGTTAAGTTTAAAGAGTTTTGAAGTTGAACGTCAAGGAACGACCATGACGTCTGGAAACTTATCTTTTGAAGTTAATGTGTGGTGTCTTCTGGTGGAGTTTTGGAATGTCATTGTTCTCATACTTAGAATGGCATGTTTAGGGGTTAAACTTCTGGGCACAACTCCCCAAAGACCACCTAAGGGATCCTTGAGTATGACCCTAAGTTAAACCCCAAAAGCTTATGGGGTGAACTACGACCAAGACTTACGGCTAGTAGCTCAAGCAACAAACCAGAGATACTGCTTCATAGGACCTTCCTTAGTACAGGAAGAAAGTCTCCCATTTTGGAGCCTCAGTCACCAATGACGTAGTAATAGCACGCCGCGTTATCCCACCTGCGGTCCATAGATGGGTGTTTTATAAGTAACACCTGCAACATACCTTTCCAATTGGCCTAGTGAAGGGTGGTTTGGTTAAATACCCCTTTTTCTTGGTTAAGTGTTTGGACGTTTGTTTTTTATCTTTTTAGTTCTTTTAATAATATTAGAACATTTAGGTCCCCATTTAGGCCCCATATTTCTAAATAAAACCATTTCTCCCAAAAGTTCTCTCTAAAAACTCTCTTGGAGTCCAAGGTCAAGTTAGAGGTAGCTCATTTTTATGAAGATTCTTAAATATTAAGGTATGGTGTCTCTTATTTTAGGGTTTTTCTATTCATAATAGAGTCCATTTCAATATAACTTTTCAAGCGTTCAAGTTCATGAAAGCTAGGGTTTACTCAACTTCTTGGGTTCTTCCTCTGAATGCTTTTAAAAGGTTTGCAATGACATCGTATGATTGTATTTTTTTATATATTGGTGACTTAATGTTAAAATAATCCATGAACCCATGATTTCTCTCTATTCTCAATTTATGACTTTTTAAAGTGGGTTGTCTTGATAATGAATGCATGCGAATATATGTGTGATATATCTATTGTTGTGTCAATATTATGCCTACCATGATATGGGATATAAGTGTGGTCTTGCTCTTAAAAAGATATTGGTGAATGAAGTTTCTGAGGATAGATTAATGAATGTGAAATTTATTGAAAGGTTATTCTTTATTGAACTGTAATAAATGAATGAGACGTGGGGAATGAGATGTATATTCACCTATGAGTAGAGGTGGACTGTCTAGTAGCAGTCTCAATGTCTTCATTGAGCTATACAAGGAATGAATGACTGGAGGGTATAGATACTCATCCATGAGTAGAGGCGGGGTATCCAATATTAATATATTTTCCCTTAATTAATGAAATATTGTATAGCAATGTGGTCTAACCACCTACAAGATATTGAATGAGATTGGTATTCATCAATGAGTTGAGGTCGGGTATCTAGTAGAACTCTCTTGAGGTGGATGCCCATCCATGAGTTGAGGCAGGTATCTAATAGAAACCTCCTTATCCCATAACTATGCGCCTTCATATGTATATGTCTAGTGGATCCATTTAAGCTAGAAAGAATGACCCTAACGTAGTCAAGTATGATCCCTTATCCAGTGAGGGTGACACGGGGATTCCATATTATATCTCTAATCTTCTATGTTTTTTTAAATGCCTATTCTCGTTATGTGAGATGTCATTATGGTTCCTTGATAGGTGCTACAAAGTGTATGTAGATTCTAATTATACATTGCACGACTAGGACTGGAAAGGGTCATAGTGTCTCTAATTCTTAATTACTAATGAAAGAATGTCCTTAATGAATGAATGAGTTTCTATGCAAGAAAATGAAGAATGTTTACATGGAATCTAATTTAGATTATGCATGTTTTACATTGATTATACTCATGTCTTACTTTTCTTGCCATGACTTAATAAATTGAATGTGCCTAGTCTACGGCTCCTTAGAGTGAATACTCTTATGGGATGCTACTTTCACACTGAACAAGTATGACCTACAGTTCATGTCTTAAATGACGGTCCTTATGTGATAATGTGATATTAGGAATGCTCATGTTTCTTAAATTCTATATTGTGTAATGCAAGAAATGTATGGAATGTGAATTCACTTTTGGTGATATTAGTGTGATTCCTTGGTGTGGATGGTGTTATGCGACGCTATCCATACATTGCATGAGGAAAGGCCTAAGGGTTGATTGAAGTTAAGGTTCAAAGGTAAAAGTAATGGTTTTATTGTATTATTGTCATCATACTTAAAAAAAAATTGTGAACTGACCCCTATTCTTCATGTTTTTACTATAAGTGTAGGTTTTGGCAAGTAATATTCCCTCTAGATAGTTTGAAGTGTTGGAGTGCTTCTTCAAATAATTGGTATTTCCTCATGATTCAAGTACAATACTTTATGTTTTCCTTAAATTATGTAATAGGCATTTTAGTAGTTAATTTCAATTGTAAAGGGTTGTGTCCCTAGTGTGTTAAAGATTGGATCTAGATGTGCCATGTCAGACTTACACTTCCGTTGTGTTTCAAGTTTATATTAAATGAAGTTATTACTAATTTATACTTAAATAGGTTTTTAGTTCCTCACTATTTATATAATGAATTCAAGGAATGCTAAGAGGCTTGTATGAGACCCCTTAGGGATCAAGTACACCTTGTTGCGACTTAGGGATGCTATTGGGTCGTGATAGATTGAAAGGGAGTTGATTGAAATTAATGAAGTACGCACTGGTACTATCTCACAAAGGATAAAGAAAAACTTGTTCAATGAAATGCATATGCTCAATGGAACAAGATTCATGATAATTCCTAGCCTTTTAAACAAATACCCGAGAATCCTTGAGACTTTATTATTAAAAGAAAATATTTTTTTTGTTTTTATTGTCTCTAAAAAAACTTCCAGTGCTAGTTTTCCGTCAAATGTTTGAAATAATTCAGACCCTATTGTTACAAAATTAGTTTTGCTTAAGTTAATACATCATTGTTCAATTTTCTCAGTCAGTTTAGTTTGAATATACTAGCACTCTATCACGTTTTTGAAGATTATTTTTAAGGGTGAAGTATAATATCTTAATATAAAAACTCAATATATAATGTGTGCCAAACTAAAAATCCTACCCACAATTATCTATAATATATTTTGCATAGCCCTTAGATATGTGGAACCAACCTTCTTCAAACTTAAATGCATCAACTTATAGTTATAAATATTATTAGGCGTAAAAAATGTAGTGAGTTATTCATCCTTTGGTGCCTTGAAAATTTGGTATAGCGGACGGACCATCGATAAATGACATTGCCTCATAACTGATGACAACATCAATCATCAACTCAGTAATGAGAAGACCAAACTCATTATCTTGACCCGTAAATTTAATACAAACTCAAACTTTGTCATACTTATTCGTTACATGAACAATACTTGAAAACAATATATGGTATTTGACTTCACGAGTACAGACTTCCTCAATGATCTTGTCAACTACAATTCGTACCAATGCAACCAAGTCAATCCTAAAATGACTCTAAGCCTCCTTAATAGGACAATAACCATTCCTTACTATCGATTGATGCAATGGTAAATTAGAACTCAAGTTAGGAATTACTTTTATAACTCCAAGGGAAGACATCCTAGTATTCTTTCAGTATATTAATTTAAGTGATTTCTAAATGTATGTGTTAGTTTATAACAAAAATATTTCATGTAATGTAAGTATTACATTATATACTCATGAGATCAATGGATGTGGTGTAGTGGAGGGGACTACTCTGTCCTTAGTCAGAGGTCTGGATTTCCAGTCGTGAGAATGAAAAAATATGTGGTAGGAAGCATTATCCCAAACGGCCAAATCCGACACAAGTTCATACTAACCAAGACACAATACAAATGTCATATGGAAAACCTCACAAAAATCATATCTATAATGCAACAATAACAAAAGGAGAATTCCGAAGAGATTGATGTAAGAAAACTTTAGTTCAATTTGTACTTTATAGTTTAAACAGTTGAAAGCTTAAGGAAGAAGAACTAAATATGAAATGTTAAAAGTTTAGCTTTTAACTTAAGGTCCAATAGAATAAGAAGGTGAATATTCTTACCAATAATGTGTAGTTTAAATTACTAGTTTCAGTTGAATATATTGATGTTATGATTTGCTTATCTTGTCATACATACAATTTATTAGTAATTTAGTTTTATAAATTATAGCTTATTTCTTAATAGACCATAATGAGATGAAAGCCCAAATGATTATTTTCACAATTCAAAGTATACTATGGGTACAACATGGCGTATAGAACTCCAAAATGTCCTATACAAGCCATTGAACATGCGTCGTACAAGATATTAGGAATAAAGATTATAAAAGTAACAATCTTATATCACAAAAGAGTTTGACAAAGCAGAAATCCAACATAGTATTAACAAGCTATCTATACATAAAAAAGAGTGGTTGTGACGGAAGCTATACATCACATAAAATAATAGAAAGACATAAAGCAAGTAAATGTGCCTCGTTCCTCAGAACACTAGAACTCACAAACTGTTTAATCCGGTAGAATGATCAACTAGACACGAATCTAAGAGGTAGGAGCATCGGAGTGTAAACTAATAAGGCCATGTAAGAACAAGTATGTGTCAGTACATAAAATGTACAAAATATGGGGAAATATGAATAAATAGACATTATGACATAGATAGGTTAAACATGTAATTGATGAAAAATATTTGATCCGTTGGAAGCTTTAATGAAACAACATGTAACTCCTCAAATATGGTCAAAACAATTAGAATAAGAGACATAACAAATCATTGAACAAACATACTCATTTTGTGGTACTTAGTTTTAACGGACAATAAGACCACGAGACTTATATCATGTATCCGGTATGTCTCTCATACCGAAAGAATGGAATTCTAATATCCTAGGTAGAATTTGTACACATAATCTTTTGCTTAAGTGGACCAACAAGCTATATCATTTAAGACAATTCCACAGGGGAACACAATTACGGACTAAGGGTTACTACTAGGGACTACCTTATTTGAGTCTCCATCTCAAATCTTCTCAGTCCTATTCCTAAGTCCCAACAGAATAAATGAAGGTGAATTATCATTATAGCATAGGAAAGACAATGATCAATACTAATATACATCTCAAAGTGAAAACATAAAATAACTCATTATATTACAAGTCAAGCATAGATGAGAAACCTTTTGCATGTGATAACAATTCTTAGGGGGAACGCAGTTAGGGACTAGAGGTTGCTACTAGAGACTACCCTATTCGAGTCTCCATATCAAATCCTCTCGCTCCTAAGTCTAAATACCAATGGAATAGATAAAGCTGAAATATCATTATAGCATACGAAAGAAATGATCAATACAAATTTACATCTCAAAATCTAAACATAAAATAACTCCATAAATTAAAATTCAACCATATATGAGAAAACCTTTCACAATCATGATCATATTCATATGTGAGAAAATCTTTCAGATTAAATTTATACTTTCATCTAAAAGTGTCTTATCATCATAAACATCATTTTCATAAGATAATCATAATCCTTCAAAATTCATATTTCATGGGTTCATCATAACTTCAAATTGAAATTTAATGATCATGCTAATATTCATATATTACATAAAGAATATGAGCGTCAACATTATTAAAATTATAATTGAATGAAAGTCATGTTAAATTATGAAAAAACACTAATTTGATCAATTGAATTGAGAAATTGAAAACCTTGGGGACCCCATTAAAGAATGGACTCCATTGGTAAATACACAAATACCTTGTTCCTCAAAGATCAATATGAATTTTGAATTGGAAACCTTGAAATGCACCCAAAGTTCTTCTTCTTCCATAGGTGAAGAGGGAATTTGGGAGAATAAATTATATTAGGGTTTGTGAAAATAGGAGAATGGATTTAAAGTGAATTGATAAGAGGATAAAAGACATTCAATAAGTATTAGGATATATGAAAAAACGACATAGCATAGGCTTCAAACACATAAAGAAAAGACCCAAAAAATCCTTAACTAACTACCGGAACTCTTTATGGTTAGTGCATGCAATCCACATGAGTTTCTATGGACCGTCCTAGTCAACAATAGAAATGTTCAGCAATTTTAATTTGGACCATTTCTAACTTAATTTTTCTACGATCTTCTTGACTTCTTACTGTACCTATACACCAACTGTAGAACCTAACTATAACCCCAAATTTTGACTAAGTCTAGATTGCTTCTATATAACCTCTCTACCAACCAACGTTCATTCGACATACTGTCGTGTTCAATCTTAGACTCGACATAAGAAACTTGATTTTCAAAAAAAGAACTTCCTCTCTAGGGACTGGTCTACAACCCATAGAAAATTCGACAAACCATTGACTTGTCTCATAGACTTGAACCAATACAAAATTCATGCAACATATTCCCTTTTCAAAATATAAGGTTTACCAATATCTCCCCCTTGGAAAATGCTTCGTTCAATGAAACTCAAGGAAACATAAAGAGGGTGGGGAAAGAGATCGAACACCCCACCATGAATGCATTCAGATAAATGCACATAATCAAGACAAATTGATTCCAACCTAACATAGATTTTAAAACTTATTTTCATATAACATACATGCATGCATAAGAAAACATGAAAATAACTATGACACATTAATCCACAAGAATAAACCATGTGAGAATAAACATCTCAAGCTAGATTAATATAAGAGGTGTGAAACCTCGAAATTTAGTAGTCTAAGATAGGGGCTATGTGTTAAGGCATGAGAAGGAAGTTTGGACCTTGACGCCCTCCAAGAAAGTCCCCACGAGTCGTGGTGGTGTCCATAGACCTCAGGAAGTGTTTTTCAAAGCTTCCTCACCTACCACAACCACTTTCATGCATCATGGTGGAGACCACCGATCATGGTGAAAGGCGTGGGGGCTAGGAAGTATGCTCTATAAGTCTTCCCACACAAGGGACACTCTCACGAGCCACTTAAAGGCTTGTGAAGGCTATTACGACCCTTGGGAGTTTTTGTGAAGGTGAGTTAATTTTTAGGGTTTATGGGGAAGATTAACTAGCTGTTAGATCAAGACCATGAGAGAAAGACGACTCGCTGAGCCTCAGGTAATGGGATTCTTATTCGACATAAAGTTTAGGGTCAACTTCAAATGATCATATCTTTCATATTAAAACGAATTGAGTATTTTTTCCATTACCACTAACTTTGCTAAATTGCCATCTCGGAGTAAAACTTCTTCCTAGAAATAATAAAGCATTGCCAAGTAGAAATTCATCACGACCTATGTGATGGGATGTAGGGATGATGAAGAACCGTTTTTGCCTCCATCATGCCATTTTGACATTTCCCAGTCAGGGTATTTTGGGTCTTTCCCCCAATTATTTTAACTCAATATTAAGTCATTTTTACTTCTACCTAAATCCCTATATAAATATTCTAAACTTCCAAATCACCCAAACTAAATTCACTATCTTAAGTTTCCAAATAAAAGTTGCTCCTCTCAAATATTTCTCTATCTAGAAATTGAAGAAGAAGAAGAAGAAGATGATGATTATGAAGAAAGGATTAAAGCTAGTATCAAGGTCAAGCCTCAATTTTGTCACACCCCGATCCTACACCATTAGAAAGATTGAAAATAGAACACCACTATTTGTCTAAATTGGACACTTGGCCTAACTTACCTAACTCGGTAGAATACTATGCATATTTATAAAGATTAATAGCATAAATTGAATTGAATAATAGAATAATCTATGTATCATCGAATACTAAATATTTAACTTGCCTTAACATGGTTAGTCGGAACTTTAACATAATAGAGATAATTTAAAGGCTACTGAACTACTAAATGTCTATGAATCTTTTAAAAAACTGCATTGGATGTTGGGACAAAACCCACAATATCCTAATGATCTAAACTAGAAAGTAGATAAAAAATTCCTCCATAATGCAAGAAGGCTCACCAACAGGCTCTGAATGCTCAACCTGGATCAACGCGGTGCTAGACAATAATCCTAGTTACCTGCCTTTGCATCATAAGATAATACAGGCCAACTTACATCAATACATTGAATGTACGAGTATGAAAGTCTGAATGCTAAAAGAAAATAGTCTTGAAAGTGAATTTGAAAAACTTACTTGTTTAAAACATGAAGTCTACTTTGTTTATATACAAGGATTCAACATAACTCTCAAATTTATGTAAAAATCCAAATAGATATGGATTTAAAAATAAAATAAATCCTATGGGATTTTGTCTAACCGAAAACCATCACACAAGAGCTATACTGATGATACGACGGTCTACCACACGCTGCCAGCATATCCTATACCCAGCCAAAGGTATAGAACATGAACTACTAAGTGGATTTACAAGTCTATTGTGAAAAGGATTCATCTAAAAGTATGAGCCTTTTATACCCATAGTGACTATATGGTTTTATGGAGACATGAATTATTTGAACTCATGCTCGTCCCCAATTCGGTGCTCAATACTACTCCAAAAATAAACTAGATCATATGTCTTTAAAAATATATTTCTTCTGTTATTTTAGACTAGTGCTCAAAACATAGCTCCATAATAATCTTGGAAATCTTAGTTTCTCTTCTTGCTTTATTTAGAAAGTCATTACTCTTTTCTTTAGAATTAGCCTGAAGGCTCTTTAAAAATGTCAGTTTCCTATCTTATTTAAATGTGAAAACATTTTAAATATTTTTGGGAATACATAGTCCCCATATAATTCTTTGCAGAACATAACTTCAATTTTAATCGAACTCAAAACTCAAGTCTTAAAACAAAGTTAAATCGTTTGTGAAGACATTGGAAAACTTTATGAACTTCTTTACTTTCATCGTAAATTTTAGACTTGCCTATTATCATCTTAATTGAGCTCTTAACTTTAATTGAATAGAATTATAGATTCACGACTACAATTTGTGTTTTGGTGTGATTTCTAGGTTTTTAGATATCAATTTAAGTAGTTAGAATCAATGGAAGTTAATACACTTGACAAATGCTTACAAAGATTGTATGACGAAAACTAGATGAAAACACATATTAGGGTGCATCTTGAGTGTACCACACCAGCCCCAAAGTCATGAGGCGCACTGCAGGCGCGCCGGTTAAACCTTCCTGGCACTATGGGGGAGCGACGCACCTAGCTCTCCCCAGGTGCGTCTGACAAATTCTTCCCCTCAGTGTATAATTTTAAATCGTTTTAACTTGATTCCTTTATTCGAATTCTTCAGATTCATGTACCCACATCATATACACAAGTATTTAATCCAATGAACTCAAGAAACAACACTTTCACATCAAAAAATTTCTAAAAATGTCAACTCATGTTCAAGAATGAAAGCAATTCAAGCAGAACCATCAAGAACAATCAAATTCCAATCTTTCAAGAACAAATTCGCGATAAATCAAACATACTTGCCACGGGGATGAACAAACACAACATTATATAAGGCACACATATATTGTGGGTAAAATCCTTGTATAAATCCTCAATCAATTTTATATGAAGCGACGAATCTTGCTTTCTCTCTTCTCTTTTTATCTTGCGTTCTTTCTAAAAAAAAGCTAGCGTAAATTTTCAATTGTCTAAACTTAACTAATTAAGTTAAGAACCCAATTTAATTCCTAAATATGAATTAATCAAGTTCTGTATCAAAGAGACCAAACTACCCCCTCAAAATCCGGATTTGACTTTTCTCATCCCAACAGCCCAACTTCCAACGAACATATCTAGCTCATACTAACTTGGAATTGTTCATACATGGCAGCGTTAGAAAGATCATTCTTAATATGCCGGGAGGTACACCTAACTCATTTTGACTTTGAAAATATGGACGTTTGAAGTTGACCAAAAACTATATTTCCTAACTTAAACAAATTTCCAAATTGGTCATTATTTCAAAAAATGAGTATTTCAAGTTTTTAGCTTCTTCCTAACTATTTAAAATGGAAAGATGTTACAATATCTCCCCCTTTGGAACTTTCATCCTTGAATGATATAATCAATACTATGCTAAGGGTGGTAACATCAATTTCAAACACCCAACAATAAACAACCAACATGCTCACTCATAATTTAAAGAGTACTTAGAAGAGAATTAATTCCTAGGTCTGCATATTCACCGGATTCAAAGAGATATAGATATCTCTTTTACATGTCCTCTTCTACTTCCCAAGAAGCTACTTCAACAAATTGGTTCCTATGAAGGACCTTGATTGATGCTACCTCCTTTATTCTGAACTTGCGAACTTGGTGATATAGAATCTGAACAAGAACCTCCTCATAAGACAACCTATCCTTGATCCAATATTTTCAGTTGGAATGATCAATGAAGAATCGTCCATGCACTACTTCAACATGGAGATATGAAACACTGGATGAAGCGCTTCTAATTCTATGGTAGCTCCAACTCATAAGCTACATTTTCGATCCTCTTGGCTATGCAACAAGGTCCATATAACGGTGAATAAGCTTCCCCTCCTAACCAAACCTCATTAAACCCTTCATGGGTGAAACTTTCTGATATACCCAATCATCTACTTCAAACTCTAATGACCTTCTCCTTTTATCATTATAGAATTTTTAACGACTCTGTGTTGTTTTCAACGTTATTGAATGACATCACCTTCTCCATAGCCTAGAGAACTAAATCGGTCCTATCAATGTTGCTTCACCAATTTCAACCCATCTTATCAGATATCTGCATCTTCTCCCATAAAGAGATCAATAAGCCGTCATTTGGATGCTAGAGTGGTGAATGTTGTTGTAAGAAAACTCTACAAGAGATAGGTTATAAGCCCAATTCCCTTAGAAATCAATCACAGGCCCTTAACATATCTGCTAAAGTATGAATAGTGTGCTATGCTTGGCCATCAATATGAGGATGAAAGGCAGTACTTATGTTTACCTTTGAACCAAAACATTTCTCAACAGATTTCAAGAATTATGCAGCAAATTGTGCACCTCTATCTGATATACTGAAGACTTCAACTTCGTGACATCTTACCACCTCCTGAATATTGGCATACTCTTTTACCGAATGAGTAGTCTTTACTGGTAAAAACTGAGCTGATTTGAGCGTGCCATCCAGTATCACCCAAAATGAATCATGTTTTTTTGAGAGACCTTGGTAATTCTGTGATGAAATCCATTGTAATCATCTCTCACATCCAATCCGGAGTTCTATTTTATGAGCCAAACCACCAGACTTTGGTGATCTACTTTATCTTGTTTGAAATTTAGGAACTTAGCAACAAGCTTCGCATTGTGTTTCTTCATACCATTCAACCAATATGCTTCTCTAAAATCACTATACATTTTTGTGGAAATCGGATGAATGGAATATCTGGAGCTATGAGATTCTTCTATGATTCTCTCTTGGAGTCCATCCACCATTGGTACACATAATCAACCTTGATATCTCAATACATCATCTCTCCATTGTTCAAAATCTAATATTTTTTGTTTTTTGAAATTTTCCTTAAACTCAAACAAAATGGAATCTTTGTATTGTTTTTGTTTAACTTCTGACACTAGTGACAATTCAACCCCATTTGTCACCACTATTTCTCCTTCTGTGGTATCAATAAGTCGAACTTCTAAGCCTGCAATACAATGCACAACTTTTTCTAGTTCTTTTATCTCATCCTTAAGATGGATAGTGTTTCCAATAAACAACCAACTTAAATCATCAACCACCACATCAGCCTTACTTGGGTGGTAAAGAATAATCATGTCGTAATCCTTGAGTAATTATATCCATTGCCTATGTATGATATTAATCTCCTTCTGGGTGACACATATAGCAGGATCTTATGATCAGTGAGTATATCAAAACGAACACCATACAAATAATGTACTATATTTTCAAAGAAAATACTACAATATCCAACTGTAATTCACGAGTTGGGTAGTTTTTTCTCATGAACTTTCAACTGTCTAGAGACATAAGCTATAACTTTCCTCATTTTCAATGTCGAAAAGCTTTTTTTGATAAGATTCAGATTATTGACACCTCACCTTTTTCTGACTTAATTTCGTCAAAGGAGACAAGATGGATGAGAACTCCCTACAAACCTTCTATAATAGCCAGCCAAACCCAAGAAACACTCAATGTTAATTCGTAACATGGGTCTAGGCCAATTCTAAACTACCTCTATTTCCCGAGTATCGACTTTAATTCCTGTCCACACACAACATGGACTAAGGATGCCATAGATCAAGCCAAAACTCATACTTAGAGAACTTGGCATACAACTATCTTTCCAAGTCTCGAGAACTATTCTGAGATGCTTAAGATGATTTTATTCATTCATTGAATATATTCATATGCAATAAATGAAGACGATAAAAATATTTCTAAATAACGTTTGAAAACCATTTTCATTAGCTTCATTAACACTACTGGTGCATTACTAAAACTGAACAACATGACCATAACTCATAATGACCATAACGGGTCTTGAAAGTTGTCATTCTACTATCAAATTCTCTCACTCTTAACTGATATTAATCAGACCTGAGGTCTATTTTTAAAAAAAGTGGCACATTAAAGTTTATCGAATAAATCATCAATCCATAGAAGGTGATACTTATTCTTGATGGTAACCTTGTTCAGTTGAAAAAATATTGGAGCGCCCCAAAGTGAGTCACTTGGATAAATGAAACCCTTATCTAATAGATCCTTCAACTGCTCTTTAACATCTTTCGATGTTGCTGGTGCCAGGCGAAATAGATATAGGAAGTGTATTTGGAAGAACATCTATACCGAAGTCTATTTCTCTCTTAGGATGGACTCTGGGAAAATCATCTGGACAGACTTCTGGGAACTCTTTTACAACTAGAATTGACTGAATAGGATGTACATCAACACTTAAGTCATTAACTCATACCAAATAATAGACACACCTCTTAGACACTGAATTCTTTGCCTTAAGGTATGAAATGAAACGTTTCTTAGGCACTAATGAACCATCTTTGCATTCTAACATTGGCTCATTTGGACAGTGAAACTTTACTAGTCGAGTCCTACAATTAAATGAGGCATAACAGTCATCAATCTCATCCATACCAAGAATTACATCGAAATCCACCATGTATAACTTAATTAAATCGACCGTGGTACTCTTGTGATTGATAGAAATAGGACAATAACGATAGATTATTAGTGTTAGAAGGGACTCATCAACAGATGTAGAAACACTAAATAGTTCACAAAGTTGCTCAGGAATAATACTAAAGTTCACACCAACATATGGTATAGTGTGAACAAACTAAAATAAATAAATTGATAAATAACTGTTGTGGAAACTAAGTCATAAAAATGAGAATGATGAGGAATACCCATATACTAATCAAATTAATGATAACTAAAAGTATACTACTAAAGAGAAATCAAAATATAATACTAAAGTTGAAACTATCTATGACTGAAACAACCTTTGAAATGGTCTAGAAATATTGGGACATGCGCTACTCGATATAACAAAACTAATACTAAATGGATAAAAATATTGAAATTGAAACCATAAAAAGGACTCTACTTAGTGCGACTTTTCAGACATCTTAGCACACTTAAACCTAATTTATTGATACAAAGTTTTTCACGCCTCGAGCTACCTCTGTGACGCGGACACGGGACCTAGGATCAAAGGTGATCCTAAGATAAACCTACTGGCATGATGTGAGCAAACTAAAGGAAATAAACTTATAAATAACTATTGCAAACACTATGTCATGAAAATTAAAATGATATGGAATACCCATATACTGATTTGAATAATGATAACTAAGAGTTTAATGCAAAAGAGTAATAAAACTCTAATAATAAATATAAATTAACTATGTCTAAAGTAAACCTCTAAATTAACTAGAAATGTTGGGATATATCCCAACTAAATTTAGCAGAACTGAAGCTAAAAGATTGAACAACCTAAAATGAAACTCTTAACTATCATTCTTCGAAGAATAAGGGGTCACCACTGAGTTTGGTGAACCAGAGATCGAGAATGGATCTATAATTTATATGGATGCTAACGACGTGAACCTACATCACGAGAAGATGTAGCGCAAAGTATACATCCGTACTTGAAACGTACCGAGCATGAAATGTAGAATAAAGATGAATAGAAAAAATAATTAAAAAAGCAATAAAATAAGAACATAATGTAAACATAATAGAGATATTTAATATTTATCTAATTGAATGCAAGGACCACATTTATAACATGATGATTGATTGATTGAAATGTAAATATGGTCAATGCTATAGAGTTTAACAGAACTGTGGGAGATACTAATAACTGACAATAAACCCACATGAACTAAATATGGAGTCTTATGTATACACCCCATTGAGAGGACCCAATACACCTCGCCAAATGTGTAAAGGCATGTTGGCATCATCACTAAAAGATGCCCACATAGGGGACTTACAACCAACATGGATAGTACTTCTGGGACTATATGGGTATGATGAACCCTAGTCAAACTTGTTATTATGCTACTCCCAATTAATTATGTGGTTTACACATCATTACTGAGTTTATGTAATATAGAATATCTCAAAACTGAACATGCAATTTGTGAATGCAATAGTTAATCTGATAATGATTTCTTAATAACTGAGGTATGTATAACTGAATAAGTGAAATATCTTACCTAGCATGTATAATTCAATAACTTAAGAAAATACAAATATAGGGTTTTGAAATTCATGAAATAATCTGTCTAATAACATGAAAATATGATTTGGAACATACACATATGTAGTTCATGATGATATGTTGTCGTTCTAGAAATCATAATTCTAGTCATAATAAGGAAATGAATAAATTAACTAATTGTACAGACCTAATGGATGAAAGGAACCCACTAGGAAAGTCCCACATCCATGGTGACGAATTCCATGAAGAGATCTTTAGATTTGGGGGCTAAAAATAATGGAATCTTGATACACACTTGGAGGTAGGGTTGGTCGACTTTTACTCCTCTCTTGCCTCAAATTTTATATGTTTTAATTAATTATTTGACTTAGGTATGCCCTATTTACGTTTCTAGTCCTAAAGTGATTAAAACCTCATAGTTTAGGGTCTAAACAACGTGGTATAGGTGACAAATGAACAAGGAAAACACTAAAAAACTCCTGACATAAAAGCTGTCGGAGTCAGCGAGAAAGCTGACTAATAGGCAATGAGTCGATTGGTAGTCCGCAGTAGTCGACCATCATTCTCGACTAAAGGCAAAAATTTGGGGTATGATACTAAAAGTTGATTGGCCCATCGAAGGAGCTGACTGATGTGCCATTAGTCGACTAATTGTCTGTAGGTGGCTTCCATCGGTGGCACCTGCATTTCTGAAAATCATGATTTTTCCCTTCTCGAATCTGGGATGTTACAATATGAAAGAGTTATAAAACATAAGTCATAAATCATGGTCAATGCAATTTAACTTAATTTATAAAACCCTTGAAGCTCATATGTCACAGTACTTAAAAGTAACTTTAGATCTTTATTACTTGTGGAGAATTAACCTTGACCAACATGAGACCATGTGACCTATAACATGGTCCAAAAGTGTTTCCAACACTGAAAAGGTTTGTCCTACTTCCCAAGGTATAACCATGAACATCTTGCTTAAGTGAATCCACTAGCTAATCAACCTATGGGGGAACATTGTTATGGGATAAGGAGATTGCTTCTAGAAACTAGACCTTTACTGACCCGAGGGCTTCCATCTTATGAGATTACTTTGGATACCTGACATCTAATGATGTGAGAGCTTCAATATGATAATTAATATCCACTTGTTCCTTCAGCGATTGGATATATCACTATGGCATCCAACCACTTAATAATTTCTTTTTTCACTACCTCTTTCATAGGTGGATTTAGGCGTATCTGATGCTCAATAATTTGCTTATGATTAGGCATGAGTTGGAATTGATGAGAACAAATACCGGGAGGGATCCCAATAATATCTGCAATAGTCCACCCAATAGCTCTTTTGAACCTTTCTAACACTTTCACCAAACTCTCAAGTTTATGTATATTCAAATATGATGCAATAATAACCGGCAAAGTGTCATCTTTTCACAAGAATACATACCTCGGATAAGGTGGTAGAGGCTTAAATTCTAATTCTATAGCCTCCTCAATAGAGGGTTTAGCGGGTGGAGATTCGCAATTTTGCATATCTAACTAAAATTTCTTTGGGTTAAAAATGAACTTTATCTCAATCAAGTGTCGCGACCAATTACCCGTACTCTTCAATGTCATCACTATAAAAATTCATGATCACTGCCGCCAATGCTTCTACACCTAGACGCTCTTCTTTGTACCTCAGATGACTCTTCAACTCTGTAGGATATAGCAGATACCGATTGGAGCTCACCACTATACCTAATGAACCTAGAATTGTTGAAGGTTGCTTCTTCATTATTCAACCATAATTTCATCTGCCCCATTTCCATATCAACTAAGGCTCTAGCCATAGCAAGGAATGACCTCCAAAGAGTAATAGGCACTTCAAAATTGACTTCACAATCAAGAATAACAAAATCTACTGGAAATATGAACGACTCCACTTTTTCTAGCACATGGTTGAGTATCCCTATAGGCCTTTTCACTGTTCGATCGGTCATCAGTAGCCGCATCGCAGTGGGCTATGGGTCACCCAAACCCAACTTCTTGTAAATCGAGAGGGGCATAAGATTTATGCTTGCCCCCAGATCACATAATGCATTTGCAAAATGTAATGACCTGACTATACAAGGAATGGTGAATGCACCTGGATCTTCTTTCTTTTGTACAAGAGATCTTGTAGCAATAGCACTACAATGTTGTATTCTATCATCATCCTTGAAAGTGACCGTTATTTTCTTTGTAACCAGATCTTTCATAAACTTGGCATAATCAGGCATTTGTTCTAGAGTTTCTACCAAAGGGACATTGATAGAAAGCTGCTTCAACATTGTTATAAAACGTCGATATTTACCATCCTCGGTCTTTTCACTAATCTTTGAGGAAAAGGGGAGGGGGATCTAGGCATGGTAATTACTTTTTTTAGGCACTTCAGCATCTTTTCCAGTGTTATCTTCTACTTCACCACTACCCTATACCACCTTATCATTATCTTTTATCACCTTTTCCTCCTTCGACGGCATAGGTGTGTCAATTGTCTGCTTACCACCCTGAGTAGTGATTGACATACAGTGTCCATCATTTTTCGGATTTTGGAAAGTGTTGCTCGGAAAAGTGCCCAGTTGTCGTGTGTTCACAGTCCCTAAAAACTGGGCCATTTCAAACTCAAGCTGCATAATCGATATTGCATGTGTATCGACTGTCTGCCCAATACCTGTTCAACCACTCATTTACTCTTTTAATGTGTTCATCACTAGCATCGAACCTCCTCATCATTTTATTCAACATATCCCCAACTCGCACCATACTACCTCCACCATCCCTAGGATTAACTTCACGATTTTGAGGAGGAACATATGGCCCATTCCTATCATTTCTTTTACAATAGTTACCCATGTTGAAGTTGTTGTCGTGGTTGTAATATCCATCTCGGACATAATGACCCTCACGGTTATAGTTACCATAGATCCAACCTTGGTTTCCTTGACCTTGGCACCGATTCTACTGATTTGATCCTTGAGCACTCGGTCGGAACCCCCCTCCCCACCCACCCACACCCCCACCCCCCACCCCCGTATACTCATTTGCCGCATAGGAATCCTCCTCATAATAACCTTCATCATTTTGTGGTGGTGGTTTAGACAAGTAGTTTACTGCATTTATCTTTTCTGTACCCCCAGTGACTTGTTTTAATACCAACCCAAGCTCAGTTTACATCTGAGCCATCTCTTCAGAATCTCACTTGTGGCTAGGTTGTGAGTGGATTGCACTGCAAAGGTATTTCTTCAAGTATATGACTTCCTAGTACTCCAATATTTATTATTCTGAGTGATTTTCTCTAACTTTGTAGCAATCTCCGCATAAGGAACACTCCCCAGAACAACGACCCGATATAGTATCCAATATCGCTTTATTATTATCATCATTTCCCCGATAGAAGTATTCTTTCACTGAATCATTACCAATGTGGTGATTGGAGACACTTCTCAAAAATGAAGTGAATCTATCCCAAGAAAAACTAACTGACTCTCCTTGTAGTGACACAAACTTGTTCACTGTGTCTTTGTGGTTTAGTTTCTTGGAGACCGGGTAGTAACGTGCTAAGAAAACGTCCTTTAGTTGGTTCCAAGTGAAAATTGAGTTATAAGGGAGCTCAGTGAACCAAATAGCAGCCTCTCCCGTTAGTGAGAGAAGAAATACTCTTAGCCCTATTATATCCAAATCAAAATCAGGCCTCCCTACACAACTTTTACACATTGCCCTTACCTTAGCTATATGGGCATGTGGGTCCTCAGAAGGTAGCCCTGAAAACAAACCTCTAGAAGTGAGCATTTGCATCAGACTACTAGTTACCACAAAAGTGTGGCCTTGTGGTAGAGGGGGCAAGACAAGTGGCCGATCAGAGTCTGCAATATTATCATAGCCTCAGTATTCTTGAGGACGTGGAGCGGGATTTTTTCCCCTTTGTTGATTTTCACCCGGATCATCGGGTAATAACTGACCATGAACATCAATTGGACCTGGGATGTTCTAGTTTGGATCATCATCATTAATACTCAAATTTTTTATTCAACAATCAAAAACAATAGGAAAGTAAAATCAAGAAAATATTGACTAAACTATAGTAATAAGTTTAAGTTAATCTAAAAGCTACTTTCCCCGGCAGTAGCGCCAAAATTTGATACGCTCAAACTTACTTCTCAAATAAGAAGTAAAGCGGTTGTATCAAGTAAAGAACCCAACTAATGAGGTTGGGATCGTTCCCACGAGAAAAATAGTTCAGACTTAACTTTAATCTATTATTACTATTATTTGGTCAATTATTTCCTTCAAAAACCGAAGGCAGTAAAAGGGGGGGGGGGTTTATTTCTAAATTAAGGAAAATAACTAAATAAATTATAGTAACCAACTAAAAGAATCAAATTTTGGAGTTTAATCAATTAATAAAAGTAACTAGGGTTTACGTGTTCCCCACAGGTTCCTAACTTGATAATTCTAACTATAAAAATTCTTTCCTAGTATCTTGCATGTAAACTGATAAGTTATGTATTTCTAAATCTTTGGTCCGGCATCTAGAAAATTTCACTCCGCACCTTGGTCCGGGTACGTGCGTTTCTATACTAACCCTTACCTTTACCTCATATTAAGCATTGTATTCGATATTTGACTAAGTTATTACCTTGTACCAATCAATACTAGCTTATTAGATAGTATACACTAAATCTATGTTGATAATTCTTTTCCTATTATCGACCTCCTTGGTCCGGCAAGTAGCATTAAGGCGATTTCTAACGTTGGCCATCCGTTAAAAAGACTTCTAAGCAAAAGAATTATCCATACATGCAAGACACTATTCTAGAATTGTTATTTTAGTTAGATTTTACCTCACCCATGGTTCCACAACCCTAGTTATGGAGTTTAGTTATCCAAAGTCATAGTCACAATATTCATATATGTAATATAAGAATTCATGCACTTACTTCAATGAGAATAATAAAATCCTGAAGTTCACTTTATTAATCAACAAATGCACCAACAATCAATTCCAGAAAAAAGTGTATCAATTACTGAAATTAATCGAGGACTAAAGATTCTCCAAAAGTAAAACAATCAAAAAGTCTAATAACAAAGATTCTACTAACAAAGAGTCTAAAATAACCAAGAGTCTAACATAAGAGAATCTAACCCCAAAATTGAGGTTGTTTGGACTATTCATAAAAAAAACCTAATAAAAGAATGACTCTAATTGCTGAAAATCTGTCAAAATGCATCAAAGTCGACGGACCTCGTGATGGGCCGTCGAGGTCACGATGAGCCGTCATGGCCTCCATCATCCTATACTTTACAAATCCTTCCGCTGCTTTCTTCATTACCCTCAAGGAACAGGTATGACGGATCGTACCAAGCATAACGGTACATCGAGGGTCTCCGTTCTGTAACACTTAAACTTCTTGGAATTTGGGTACTAACTACTCTCTAATCATCACGACCAACAAGACTTCCCTATCTTTCTTCATCAACTTCACTATGATGCCACCTACGGACCGTCACAAGCTCGACGGACCGTCACAATCTCCTTAGGTTGTAACATTTCAACATTTCTTGCTCAAAAACTTCCCCGTTCATCTTTAGACATATTTCCTTCAAATAAAGAATTAAAATCAATTCTAAAAGGCTTTTGGACAAAACTAAACTTAAGGAAAAAGCGTTAAAAGTACCATGAAACCACGGTATATCAACTTGAGTTTTCCTGGAAAATAACGCAACCTCGAATTGAATAATAGCACCGAATTCCCAACAAGAAAATTGTGTTTCTCAATCTTTTGGTCATGGTACTTCGCTCTTCTTCTTTTTTTGTAGAGGGCTGAACTTTCATAAGCTTTTAGGAGACATTCATCAAGCTCATTCAATCCATTTAACCTCTGTTCAACAGCTTCACTACAAACCATTTAAAACTTTTGCATTACCCACAAGGCTTTATGCTCTAATTCAACCGGTAAGTGACAAGCCTTCCTATATATAAGTTGATAAGGGGACATACCTATGGGAGTCTTGTATGCTGTCCAGTACGCCCAAAGAGCATCATCAAACCTCCTTGACCAATCCGTTCTACTAGCATTCACCATTTTTTACAAGAGTTGCTTAATCTCCCTATTTGACACCTCAACTTGCCCACTAGTTTGAGGATGTTAAGGAGTGGCCACAATATAACGAACCCCATATTTCTCCAATAATCCCTTAAACAATTTCTTGCAAAAGTGGGATCCCCCATCACTAATAATAGCCCTTGTGGTGCCAAATCGGACAAATATATTCTTTTTCAAACACGCAGTGACACTCTTCCCTTCATTATTTGCGAGTGCGATATCTTCCACCTATTTAGACACATAATCGAACACTAATAGAATGTAATTTATCCCATGAGAACTCACAAAAGAGCCCATAAAATCATTACCCCACACATCAAATAGCTCAATAACAAGAATAGGATTTTAAGGGAGCGCTTGATTTCTCGATATGCCACCATCTCTTTGGCATCTATCACATGCCTTACCGAATTCATGAGCATTTTGGTAGATAGGTTGTCAATAGTATCAACATTGAAAGATCTTGTGAGCCGTCCAGATACCACTATGATATCCACCTACGGGTGAAGAATTTCATGCCTCCAAAACACTCAACATCTCAAATTTTGGCACACAACACCGAATAATCACATCGGCACGACTCCTATACAAGTATGGATCCGCTCCAAAGAAATTTTTCACATCATACATGAACTTTTTACTTTGATGAAAGGACATGTCCGGTGGGACGTTATCGCTAATTGATCATTCTCAAATCTGCAAACCAAGGAATAAATTATTGAGAGGCGGCAAATACATGGTCAATGGGAAAAGTATCAAAAATTTCAGTCTTATCCCCCAACTCTCTCATTGCTTCATCTTCTGAACGGGACAAGTGATCAGCAACTTGATTTTCGGTCCCCTTTCTATCAATCACCTCCAACTCAAATTCTTGCAATAGTAATACCCAATGAATCAACCTCAGTTTTGCATCCTTCTTTTCTATCAAATTTCTCAAAGCAGAATGTTCAGTATGCACTATAAACCTAGTGCCAAGCAAATAGGAGCAAAATCTCTCAAAAGAAAAGACTACTACAAGGATCTCTTGCTTAGTCATGGTGTAGTTCTTTTGGGCCTCATTTAGGGATTTACTAGCATAGTAAAATGGAGTGAATGATTTTGTCCTTTATTTCCCCAATACCAAACCTAGAGTAACCCCACTAGCATCACACATTACCTCAAATGGCTTGCTCAAATTTGGCGAAATAATGATAGGTGCAGAGACCAAATTTTCTTTTAACTAAGCAAACTCCTTAAGATAGGATTCATCAAAATAAAATTTAAACTCTTTCTCAAGAAACATGCACAAATGATGTGCAATTTTTGAAAAGTCCTTGATGAACCTCCTGTAAAAACTTGCATGCCCAAGAAAGCTTCTCACACCTTTTAGAGAGATAAATAGGGGAAGTCTCTCTGTTACATCGAATTTAGCTCGATCAACCTCTATACCCTTCTCTGAAATGTGATGACCCAATAAAATACCCACTTTTACCATAAATTGCAGTCTTCACACCTCTTAAGAACCTTAGACAAATGACTCAAAACACAACTCAAAGGAGTTACCAGCCACACAAAAATCATCCATAAACACCTCAATAGTGTCCTCCACCATAATGGAGAATATCGACATCATACATCTCTGAAATATGGCGGGTGCATCTCACAACCCAAACGACATTCTCTTGAACGCAAAGGTCCCATATGGACAAGTAAAGGTGGTTTTATCTTGATCTTTCGGTGCAATAGAAATCTGATTACACCCAATATAACCATAAAGAAAATAGTACCACCCTTTTTCGGCAAGTCTATCCAACATCTGATCCATGAATGCATAGGAAAATGGTCTTCTTCGGTCCATGCATTTAATTTCCGACAATCCATACACACCCTCCAACCAGTCACCGATTTCATTGAAACAATCTCATTTTTCTCATTGGGGACAATAGTCATTCCCCCTTTCTTAGGTACACACTGAACAGAGCATACCCAACTACTATCACCGATTGGATATATAACACCGGCATCCAACCACTTAATAACTACCTCTTGCATAGGTGGATTTAGACGTCTCTGTGGCTCAATACTTGGCTTATGATCGGGTACGATTTGGAATTAATGAGAACAAATACCAGGAGGGATCCTAATAATATCCGCAATAGTCCACCAAATAGCTCTTTTGAACCTTTTTAACACTTTCACCAAACTCTCAACTTGATGCACATTCAAATATGATGCAATAATAACCGACAAAGTGTCATCTTTTCCAAAGAATACATACCTCTGATTAGGTGGTAGAGGCTTAAGTTCTAATTTTTGAACATCCTCAATAGACGGTTTTGCGGGTGGAGATTCGTTATTCTGCATATCTAGCTCAAATTTCTTTTGTTTAAAACAAACATTAGCTCGATCAAGTGTTGCGACCAATGACCCATAATGTTCAATGCCATCACTATCAAAATTCATGATCACTACTGCCAATGGTTCAATAATCAGACGCTCTTTAGTGTGTATCTCAGATAACTCTTCAACTCTGTAGGATATAGCGGATATCGATTGGAGCTCACCACTCTGCCTCATGGACCTACAAATGTTGAAGGTCACTTCTTCATTGTTCAACTGGAATTTCATATGCCTCTTTTCCACATCAACTAAGGCTCTACCTGTAGCTAGGAATGGCCTCTCAAGAATAATAGGCACCTCAAAATCAACATCACAATCAAGAATCATAAAATTGGTCGGAAATATGAATGACACAACTTTTACTAGTACATCATGGAGTATATCAATGGGCCTTTTTACAGTTCGATCGGCCATCAGTAGCCGTTGTGCAGTGGGCTTTGGGTACAAAAACCCAACTTCTTTTAAATCGAGAGAAGAATGAGATTTATGCTTTCCCCAAGATCACATAATACTTTCGCAAAATGTAATAACCCAATTGTACATGGAATAGTGAAAGCACCCGAATCTTCATTCTTTTGCAGTAGAGATCTTGTAGCAATAGCACTACAATACTGCATTCTATCATCATCCTCAAAAGTAACAGATCTTTTCTTTGTAAACAAATCTTTCATGAACTTCACATAACAAGACATTTGTTCAAGAGCTTCTACCAAAGGCACATTGATAGGAAGATGTTTCAACATCGTTATAAAACACCGATATTACAATCTCGGTCTTTTTTACTAACCTTTGTGGGAAAGGAGGTGGTGATCTAGGCATAGGGGTCACTTTTGGTGGCACCTCAACATCTTTTACCGTTTTATCTTCTACCTCACCACTAAAATCCCCCACCTTATCATCATCTCTTATCATCTTTTCTACACCAGATGGCATAGGTGGGTCAATGATTTGCATACCACCCTGAGTAGTGATTGACATACAATGACCATCATTTTTTGGATTTTGGACAATGTTACTAGGAAGAGTGCCCGGTTGCCATGTGTTCATAGTTGTAGATAATTGGGTCATTTGCAACTGAAGATGCTTAATCAAGATTGCATGTATATCATGTTTTTGCCCTATACCTGCTAAGTCATTCCATAACTCTTTAGTGTGACCATCACTAGCATCGAACCTCCTCCTCATTTTATGTGTCATATCCTCAACTTGTGCCATACTACCTCCACCATCTCGAAGAGCAACTTCACAATTTATAGGTGGAACATAGAGTACACTCCTATCATTTCTGTTACCATAGTTACCCTAGTTGATGTTGTTGTCACGGTTGTGATTCCCATTTCGTACATAATGGCCCTCGCAGTTATAATTACCATAGTTCTGACCTTGGTTTCCATGACCCTGTCGCAAATTCTCCTTATCAGAGCCTTGGGAGTTCGGTTGGAAACCCCCCATCTTATCATTCACTGCATAGGAGTCCTCTTCATAGTAATATTCATCATTTTAACGGTGGTGGTTTAGACAAGTAGTTCACCACATTTACCTTTTTCGCACCCCCAGCAAAATGTTTCAATACCAACCCCAACTCAGTTCTCATTTGAATTATCTTCTCACGGAGATCATATGCGACTGAGTTATATGCGGATTGGAATGTGAAGGTGTTTCTCCCAGTATCTGACTTCCTCGTACTCCAAGCTTTATTCTTTTGGAAGAATTTCACTAAGTTTTCAGCAATCTCGGAATAAGGATATTCCCCATAAGAACCACCCGCTATCTTAACCAACACCGCTTTATTATTTTACTCTTGTCCCCGATAGAAATACTCTTTCAGAGATCATCATCTATGTGGTGATTTTGGAAACTTCGCAACAATGAAGTGAACCTATCCCAAGAACTGCTAGATGGCTCTGCAGGTAGTGACACAAAGTTGTTCAGTCTGTCTTTGCTGTTTACTTTCTTAGACACCGGTTAGTAGCGTGCTAAGAAAGCATCCCTCAGTTGATTCCAAGTGAAGATTGATTTATAAGGGGAGCTCACTAAACTAGATAGCATCCTATCCTATTAGTAAGAGAGGAAAAACTCTTAGCCCGATTACATCCATATTCAAAATCTGGCCTCCCTACACATCTTTTGCACAGTGACCATACCTTAGCAATGTGGGAATGTGGAGTGAGCATTTGCATCACACTACTAGTTACCAGAAAAGTGTGTCTGTGTGGTAGAGTGGTCAAGACGAGTGGTTCATCAGAGTCTGTGATATTTTCATAGCCGTATAGTACTCTTGAGGGCGTGGAGCGGGAGGTTGTCTCTGTATGTCACCTTCCCCAGGAATATCAATTAATATTGGGTCATGAGCGTCGACCAATAATGGCATTTGCGGGTCGACCTCTTCACCTTGGATGGACAAATTCTGATTCATTCTTCTTAACGTATGCTATAGTTCGGAGTCAGATTCAATTACGGGTATTTCTCTACTCCGTTTGTTCTCCATATAAGGAAGTTAGCCCTGCATTATACAACAACAAAAAGAAAAATTAAAATTAGGAAAATATTGATTAAACTTCAGTAATAAGCTTAAAGTTAATATAAAAGCACCTTTCCCTGGCAGTGGCGCCAAAATTTGATACGCTCAAATTTACTTCTCAAAACAAAGTAAAAGTGGTCGCATCAAGTAAAGCTCCCAACTAGTGAGGTTAAGATCGTTTCCACGAGGAAAATGGTTCACACTTAACTTTATTCTATTATTACTTCTATTTAGTCAATAATTTCCCGAAAAAAAATAACTAAAGCGGGGTTTTGATTAATGAAAGCAATTAGCTAAATTAAAGTAAACAAGTGACACATTCAAGTATTAGAGTTAATCAAGTAATGATAGTAACTAGGGCGGAAATGATTCCCACAGGCTCCTAACTCGGTAATTATAGCTAAAACAATCCTTTTCTAGTATCTTAAATGCAAAGTGATAATTTAGTTATCTCTAAATCATTGGTTCGGCATCTCGAGAATTTCACTCCTTGGTCCGGCTACGTGTGTTGCTTTACTAAACCTTATCGTTACCTCATATTAAGAATTATATTCGATTTTTAACTAAGTTATTACTTCGTACCAACCGACACTAGCCTATTAGATAGTATACTATAAATCAATGTTGATAATTCTTTTCCAATTATCTACCTCCTTGGTACACTAAATCTATGTTGATAATTTTTTTCCTATTATCTACCTTCATGGTCCGGCAAGTAGCAATAAGGCGAGTTCTAACGTTGGTCATCCGTTAAAAAGACTTTTACGCGAAAGAATTATCAATACATGCAAGACACTATTCTAGAATCATTATTTTAGCTAGGATTTACCTTGTTATTTACAATGGTTCTCACAACCTTAGTTATAAGGTTTATTTATCCATGCTAATAATCACACAATTCATAATAATAATTATGTAAGAATTCATACACTTACATTGATGAGAAAGAACCAAATCAAGAAATTTACTTGAATAAATTCAAAAACACCAATAATCGATTCCGGAAAAGTAATATCAAATCCCAAAATCGAAAGTATAATACTAAGAACATAAAATTGAAAATTATCAAAGAGTCTAACCCAAAAAACGACATTTTTCAGACTATTTATAATAAACAAAACCTAATAAAAGAGGGAAATCTATTTGAGGAAGAATCTTCCCAAAACGCATCTGAGTCGACGACCCTTATGACGGACCGTCGTGGTCTTCTGTCGCTCCATACTTAGCTCATTTTCTGCTGCTTTTCTTCATCAATTCTCTATTACCGTCGACAGACAGGTGTGACGGACCGTTGCAAGCATGACGGTTCATCGAGGGGCTTCATTCCACGACTGTCAGAATCTTCTAAAGTTGGGTACTGGACTACTCGTTGTTAGCATTGGCGAATGTGCTGGATGGACCGTCATGGCTATGACGGTCCGTCGTGAGCTTATGTAGTCCAACACTCGGTAAGAATTCCCCAACTTCCTTCAGCAGCCATTTTCTTCTCACGACGGTTGACCCCTACAGACCTTCACAGTAACGATGGACCGTTGTGGGGTCCATAGGTGGTCACTTCTACAATTTCATCTCAAAATCTCTGCATTCTCCTTTGGACAAATTTCCTGGAAATAAATAGAAACTACATCAAATATCAATACAAAAAGGATTTAGAGACACACAAAACATAAGGAAAAGGAATGGAAGGTACCGTGAGACCACGGTACGTCAACACCTTTAACTTAAATTCATTGTTTGTCGTCAAGTGATGCACAATGACTCACTACAAAATCTTTGTACAAGAGTATCCGTATTTTAGATTTCGCAATCATTTGACTATTAATACTGATTATTCTCATTATATTCATGCATGTTATCATTATTAGGATTGAATTATATGGATCAGATCATGACACGGACTCACCACAGATTTTTGCACCGTTGCAAGAGAAAGTGGCTTTTAGATTAACTTTAAGCTTATGGTCAATGTTTAGTAAACATTTTCCTTACTTTATTTTTTATTTTTGTATTTGTCTCCTGCAGGTCCAACTTACTTATATGTCAAACACATGGAGTATAGGAATACCCTTAATTGAACCTGACCCCAAACTAGAGCGTACTTTAAGAAGAATTAATTAAAATTTGGGCATTCAAGGTGATGAGGATGACCCGCAAATGCCACATTGGTCGACGCTCATGAACCTGTATTACCTGATATTCGTGGAAAGGTGAAATACGGAGACATGATCCCGCTCCACAACTCACCTCAACTTAAATTTGTTATTTGTCCTCAAGCGACGCACTATGACTCACTACAAAATCTTTGTACAAGAGTATTCGTATTTTAGCTATCGCAATCATTTGGCTATCAATCATTATTATTCTCATTATGGCCATGCATGCCATTACTATTAGGCTTGAATTATGTGGATCAGACCATGACAGAGACTCACCACAAACTGACACCTATCCTCTTCGATCTCTCACCTAGGTGCTAATATTTTTGGTATTGCAACTAGTGTCCTCACTTAAAAATAACATCCTCATTTTTCACATAATGATTACAGTTTGAGTATAGGAATTACTTTTCAACACTCGCTCTCAGAACAACTTCACAACTCATTTACACATATTGCCATAGGCTTTCCCTTATTTTCACTTTTTCAAGTTCGCCATAAAAACTCTTAGGATCACTATAGGACTTTCTTAGCTTGTAATATAGGCTCAGGGTCAGGTTGGGTATATTTTGTTATATTTTAGTGACTTGTTTCCCTCCTTGACATAACGGCTAAGCGTCCTACCTTTTAATCATCTTATTTCACCCTATTTCTCAATTTTCTTTCACCTTCATGTTCTCCCTTTCTTCTCCTTATATGTAAGTGACTTCTCTTTTCTTGTGTTTATTTTGTTTTTACTCTTGAGGTACTGTTGTTTTGTTCTTTTTCCCTCTTGTACTATCAACCCAACTTTTCCAGAGTATTCCTCATAACATCCACCCTCAACTCATGGCTTGTCCATGAGTCAAGGTTCACAATACACAAGATTGGGTCACGGACATGACACGGTTGTTTTCTGCATTAGCCACCCTCAACTTATACTTTTGGCATAGGTTGAGGTTCACATGTCAAAGTAGGGACCAGGGCCAACACATTGTTCTTAGAAAAGATCAGATAGGGTAAAGAAGAAAGATCTATTTTAAGCTCAATTTATTTTAACCGGACATTTGTTCAAGAGCTTCCACGAAAGGGACATTGATAGAAAGTTGTTTCAACATCGTCATAAAACACTGGTATTTACCATCCTCAGTCATTTTTACTAACCTTTGTGGGAAAGGAGGAGGTGGTGGTCTAGGCATGGGGGTCACTTTTTTGGGCACCTCAACATCTTTTACCGTTTTATCTTCTAACTCACCACTAACCTCCACCACCGTATCATCATCTCTTATCACCTTATCTACACCAGACGACATAGGTAGGTCAACGGTTTGCTTACTACCCCAAGTAGTGATTGTCATACAATGCCCATCATTTTTTGGATTTTTGACAGTGTTGCTAGGAAGATTGTCCGGTTGCCGTGTGTTCACTGTTACAGACAATTGGTCCATTTGCAACTAAAGATGCTTAATTGAGATTGCATGTGCATCAACTTTCTGCCCTATACCCGCTAAGTCAATCCTTAACTCTTTAGTGTGCTCATCACTAGCATCAAACCTCCTCATCATTTTATGCATTATATCCTCAACTCGTGTCATCCTACTTCCACCATCCCTAGCAGCAACTTCATGATTTTGAGGTGGAACATAGGTCCCACTCCTATCATTTATGTTCCCTCAGTTGATTCCAAGTGAAGATTGAGTTGTAGGGGAGCTTAGTAAACCAGATAGCAGCCTCTCCCATCAGTGAGAGAGGAAAAACTCTTACCCCAATTACATCCATATTCTTCAGGCCTCCCTAAACAACTTTTGCACACTGCCCTTACCTTAGCGATGTGAGCATGTGGATCCTCAGAAGGTAGCCCTGAAAACAAACCTCTGACAGCAAGCATTTACATTAGACTACTAGTTACCACAAAAGTGTAGCCGTATGGTAGAGGGGGCAAGATGAGTGGCCCATCTGAGTCTGGAATATTTTCGTAGCCCCTATTGTACTCTTGAAGGCTTGGAGCGAAAGGTTGTCTACATATTTAACTTTCCCCAAAAATATCAAGTAATACAGGGTCATGAGCGTCGACCAATGGTGGCATTTTCTGGTCAACCTCATCACCTTGGACTCCCAAATTATGATTCACTCTTCTTAAAGTACGCTCTAGTTAGGGGTCAGGTTCAATTATGGGTATTCCTCTACTCCTTGTTTTTGGCATATAAGGAAGTTAGACCTGGAGCAGACAAAAACAAAAAGAAAAACTAAAATTAGGAAAATGTTGACTAAACTTCGGTAATAAGCTTAAAGTTAATCTAAAATCGACTTTCCCCGTCAACGGCGCCAATTAGGTATCTCTAGTTCTTTAATAGTCCTTATGGATATAGGACCTCTAGCTGCTCTTCCTGGAGGCATGATGATCTGAAACACGTGCAAGCACAAATTAGAGAGAAATTTTTTATAAATAAACTATAATGCACAAAAAGGAATATTAAAGGAATGATAAATTATTAAATGTTATAGATTCCTAATTATAGATGTGGCACGCCTCACACCAATTACTAGGAGTGTACAGACACAGTTTCATAGACTCCTTAGGACTTTTGAACTTTGTGCTCTGATACCAAGGTTCTCACAACCCGAATCTACACCGTGGTCGTTGTCGACACCCAATAGCCATTTTTTGCCTTGAACGGACCCTTGGTCTTGCTTTCTTAACTCAACGGAAGATTAACTCAATCTAAAGCAAGAAAACATTCTCATTATGTAAGGAACCTCAAAATGAACTAAGGTTATAAAAGACTCACGTGTGCATAAAAAGGTTATTAACGTATTAATTAAGTGTTTTAGAGTTTGAATGGTTAATTTGAAGTGGTTTGGAGATCAAACATCCAAGACATTCGAAACTTAGTCTTTAGATGTGCTAGTGTTTCCTTAAATGTTTGCCTTGTTTTTATATGTTGTTTGGAGTCTAAAACTGCGGAGGTGACCCAAGTGTCTTAATAAACATGTTTAGGGTCAAAATTTCTGAGCGCGAATCTCCAAGGACCGCCAAGGGTTCTTTAAATAGGACCCAACCATTGACTAACAAGCTACCTAAGTTAGTAGAATTTGCACATTAAAGGAACATGTCTTCATCGTGGACTTGTTACTCACAAAGACTACTTCTGCCTTCACGTCATAGTCATCCACACTAGTTGCATGATCTAGGTGTGTGGACGATGTTTTGTATATGTGATGATCATGTTAGTGTCAGGTGTGGTCTAGATGAATAATGACGATGAGTACTCTTAAAGCATGTAGCTATTTGAACCGTATATGAATGTGTGATCAAAGTATGTTAGGAGTCTTCTATTCTAGTGTTGGATATAATCTTGTCTCCTCTGATGTAATTTGAGTGTGTGTAGCCTATAGTGCTTAATAATGTGTGTATGAATTGATATTTGAGGAATGTTGTACATGTGTTGTGATGTTTAAAAAGTGGCTTCCTCCGGGTTTTGTCATATCCATCATGTGATCATGCTGACCAATGTACACACACTTCATGCATGACTATGAATAGGATAGATTCATGATAATTAAGGAAATGATAGTTCTCCTATGCATAATTACCTATTTCTATGCATGTGAAGTATATGATAATGAAGTTATGAACATGTGCGATTAGAAGTGTTTATGTGAAGGTAGATCTCACATTGTATGAACATACACAATGATGTATGATTGTAAGAATATGTGGAAGGACATTTTTACATGAAATAGGTCTATGATGAAAGGAAATTCTCATCTTAGAAACCTTTGAGCAATATAATGTATGTAGGAGCAAGCTCTTAAAGCTTTCTTTATGCATTAATGTATTAATGGCTTAAATATATCTAAAAGGGATTTAGATCCTAGCACCGAGTGAACATGACAAATGAGAGTGGAGATTCATGTTAGTAAGTCCGGCTTCCCACAAGAGAACCTTCACGTTTAGCAAGTCTTGGATCCCAACATAGATATTATCTCATGAGACGGAAACCTCCACCCTAGTAAGTCAAGGTTTGTAAAATCAATTTCCATGTTCCATAACTACGTGCCCCAGTAGGTTATAGCCTGTGGATAACACCTAGATAGCTATATATCATTGGTTACACCTTAGGGAAGTGTTAACCTTCTCTTTTAAGTGTGGGATGAGAACACTAGATTCCATGTAGCTCACATGGTCTATGTCGGTTATGGCTAAGTCTCCCAAAATAAGAAATGAGATAAGATTATGTACTCTAATCATAAGTTTGTGAGAATATCACTTAGTATAGGTAGGATTATGGCGCCTACCCATGCATTGCACTAGTGAACTCCAAGAAAGGAAAAGATTAGTACACGTATGAAAGTAACACTTATGTTATGCATTAATTGTATGAAAACATGTTAACTGACTTTGTATGTCAAGACATGAATTATGTGTATGTGTGTGAATTGTGCTTATGGCTTCTCAAATGAGTTTACTTAGCATATGTGTGGGTATATGACTCCATGTGTACATTATTCAACAAAGTTTTTGAAGGGGTTATTAGGGTTGTGTACCTATGGTGTGAACTAAGTGAGTTATGACTAAGGTTGTAGTAAATGAAAGAGTTCTTATATTGTCCTATGAAGTATATGACTTATGTCTAGTTATAAATGAAAGTGGTATGACTTGTTAAGTATGTTATGCCTAGTCTAAGGTGAATTTTTAGGTACACTTGGTGGAAGTAGTATTATGGGATGCTACAAACACATTGCACTAGTGTGACTTAGGGGTTTTCTTAGATGGTGATGCTTATGTGAAACTTATATTTATGAGGTGCTTATGACTTTTTGAATATATGTGGTTATGTTTATGAAGCATATCTATGAAATACTATTTTAAGATGACCTCAAGGTGATACATTGTACTAAGTACACTTGACGGTAACATAAGGAAAAAAGTAATATAAAAGAGAGAAAATATGTTATATGCATTGAATATACCTCAAAGTATAATAAATGACTCTATCTGCTATTATGAGTAGCATCCATGTCTATATGATGTGTTTGAACTATATTATTCTTATATGTGCCAATGTTTCATGAAGTTTACCGAAAAGACATGTTGCATGATTTCAAAATGAAATGTGCTCTTTAAATGTATGCTTGCATGGTTGCCATACTTAGTACATTCTTGTACTAATATCATTCTTCTTCATCTTTTTACACAAATTGTAGGTGTAGATGTCTAGAGGATGTCGCCTAAGTGAAGACCTTGGATAGATCTCTAGAGTTAAAGTAAAGGAATCCTTATGATTCAAGGGTTGCCTATATCAAGATGTTTATTTGAGTAAATGTAATAGTTTTGACTTACATATTATGTTGTTAAGGGTAGTGTCCTTATTCTATTCTATTTAGTTGTGTATAAACATGACAAAGAGACTCAGAGTCTACTTATGTAATTATGATATTTTTTATATATATAAAGTTATGATTCTAGCATATGATGTTCTATGAAAAGTTCTAAATTTTTTGCTATTTTTTTATTACGATTGTGAAATTAACAATGTCGATGGTCTTGTATAAGACATCCGAGAGGTCAAGTACAACGTTTTACTTATAGGGAGTGCTCTCCGGTCATGATAAACTTCATATCAGAGCATAAAGTTTTGGGATTATTCCTTGGGTTTCAAAGTCTCATATGTCCACGTCTAATAGAGCCTCATTCATCGATGGTGAGTCCCAACACATCGATTACGAAAGTATATAGGACGATAGAGTTTCACTTTCTTCACTACTCTTCTGTCGTGCCATAAAACTTATCTCTATATGACTTCTCTCTTATGTTTTCTTGTCCAGTGGTCTTTTCGATAAGATAAGATTATAGACTCTAATCATAACTTCTAGAGAAGATCAGTTAGTATAGGTAGGACTATGGCCCCTACCCATGCATTGCACTAGTGAATTCCAGGAAAGGATAAGATTAGTACATGTATGAAAGTAAGACTTATGTTATGTATTAATTGTATGAAATCATGTTAACTGACTTTGTATGTCAAGACATGAATTATGTGTATGTGCGTGAATTGCACTTATGGCTTCTATGTGAGTTAACTTAGTGTATGTGGGGGGTATAAGACTCCATTTATACATTATTCAAGTAATACTTTGAAGGGGTTATTAGGGTGGTCTACCTATGGTATGAACTAAGTGAGTTATGAATAAGGTTCTAATAAATGAAAGAGTCTTTATATTGTCCTATGAAGTATAAGACTTATGTCTAGTTATAAATGAAAGTGTTATGACCTGTTTAGTATGTTATGTCTATTCTAAGGTGAATTCTTAGGTACACTTGGTGGAAGTAGTATTAGAGGATGCTACCAACACATTTCACTAGTGTGACTTAGAGTTTGTCTTAGATGATGATGCTTATGTAAATCTTATGTCTATGAGGTCCTTATGACTTTTGAATATATGTGGTTATGTTTATGGACAATATCTATGGAACACTATTGTAAGATTACCTCAAGGTGATACATTGCACTAAATACACTTGAGGGTTACTTAAGGAAAAAGGTAAGATAAACGAGAGAAAATATGTTGTATGCATTGAATATGCCTCAATGTATAATAAATGACTTTATTATATATTATGAGTATTATGCATATTAATATGATGTGTTTGAACTATATTGTGCTTATATGTGCCAATGTTTCATAAAGTTTACTAAAATGACATGTTGCATGCTTTCAAATGAAATGTCCTCTTTATATGCATTGTTGCCAAACTTAGTGCATTCTTGTACTAATACCAATTTTCTTCATCATTTTACACAAAGTGTAGGTGTATATGGCTAGAGGATGTCTCATAAGTAAAGAGCTTGGATAGATCTCCCACGTTCAAGTAAAGGAACCCTTATGATTAAAGGGTTGCCTATATCAACATGTTTATTTGAGTTAATGTAATAGATTAGACTTATATATTATAATGTTAACGGTCGTGTCCTTATTCTTTTCTATTTACTTGTGTCTGAAGATGGCAAAGAGACTTACAGTCTATTTATGTACTTATGATATTTTTTTATATATATAAAGTGATTATTCTAGCATATGATGGGGTATGAAAAGTTTTAAATTTTTTCGATATTTATTTATTACGATTGTGCAATAAAAGATGTCTAAGGGCTTGTATAAGACCTCTGAGAGGTCAAGTACAACGTGTTACTTCTAGGGGGTTCTCCCTGGTCGTGACAAACTTCGTATCAGAGCATATGGTTTTGGGATTACTCCTTAGGTTTCAAAGTATCATATTACCACGTCTAGTAGAGTCTCGTTCATCGATGGTGAGTCGCGAAACATCTATGAGAGAGGCTATAGGATGACAGAGTTTCATTTTCTTCACAACTCTTGTGTTGTTCCATAGAACTTATCTCTATATGACTTCTATCTTATGTTTTCTTGTCCAGTGGTCTTTTAGATATGATAACTTGGAAAGGATGATGTCTCAAAGCTTGAGGGAGAAAAAGTGAATTTTGATGCTTACCTTGGTTTTGTGGCTTGATGAGTATGTGTGAAGGTGAATATGAATATATGTTATTGTGATTCCATTTATGGCTACATATGTGATTTATGAGGTTTGAGTTATTATATTATGTTGAGAAGCTATATATGATATGGTTATACCTTGTTAAGAGATGTTATAGTTAAATGAAGTTTCCTTTGAAATGATGGGTTGTTTTATAGTTATGTATGATCATGGTACAATGTATGGTATAAGTTTGAATTATTTTGGAGAAAGTGTGTTAAATAGTTAAAGATGAAGTTTGTCGTTGTATATATGTAATGCCTCATCGATATCCCTTGTGTGGATTAATGTTTTTGGTGTAGACTTGAGGGACTATGAGTGTTGAACCCTTTAAGGTGATTGTGAAGTGTGTTTGTTAATTGGAGAACCCTTATGACTAGTTGGTTTGTTCCCTGATGAACCTATTCTAAGAGTGGGGAAAAGGGGAGAAAACGGTTTTATTCCCTAGGTTAGGATTATGGTTTTCCCTAGGGATGAGTTAGAGGGTAGTATGTACCCTTAACTCTGAAATATATGGAGAAAAATTGTTGTTGGCCTACTTTGAAGCGGTTAGTTGTCTTTTAAGTTTGATATTGAGTACGGTCATTTAATAAAGTGATCAGGTTGTACCTAGGGATACTTGGTTAGAAGTTTCCACCAAAGGTGATGATCCTTATGGGCTTTGATCTGAAACTACTACCCTTTTAATGACTTGGTGGTAAGAGGTGATGAGATATGGAATTACCCTTGGTACTCATGGTGTATTTAAGGCCTCATGTGGTTGTATAGTATGACCTAACTTGATTGTTATGAGTTCCTTTAGATGATAAACTTTTAGGAGAAATGGTACTTGAGTGTTACCTCTTGATGGTTGAGTTAGTAAGATCCTTGAGATGATATTAGGAGTGGAAACCCTCAAGGATGTCAAACCTTCTTATGTGAGAACTATGTAGGCTTGGTTTTGACTTTCCTTGACCTTTGTGTTTAAGGGTATGATGTGATGGATAATTTAGTAGGCTTACCCCAAGCGGGGAATAATGTGCCTAGTAATACTATGAATGCCCTTAATGTACTTATCATGAGTTCACTTGAACTTACCTATGTTTAGAATAGCTTTGAGTGATGGTTACGGAGTGGAGTAAGTTAGCTACCCATTTGTGACCTTTTCAATTCCTCACCTAGTAAAGTGTGAGTGATTAACTAAAGGGAAATGGTTTGAGAGGAGGTGAGGTTAAGCAAAGTTAATAATCTTAGGAATATTTATATGCCTAAGTGGTCGATAATTACCCATGTTTTAGTGTTGTTAAAGGACGATCTTTAATTATTAGCTTGATTTAGAGGTTGATTGTGTTGATTAAGCACTTACACAAATGATTAGTAATTTCCTGACCTCTCAGAGAAATTGGAGCTGAAGCAAAGAAAAAACAACGAAAAAAGACGGACGTGAAAGATGACTGTGGAAGCTCCTGGACTAGGCGCCCCACACCACGGCTTGTCGCTCAGATCCATTGTTGAGGAACTCTGCACGACACGACGCGCCAAGGTTGTATGCTCATAGAAACTATCAAAGAGCCATGATGGTGCGCAGCGCCAAGAGGTGAAATCTCCCAGAATGTGCTAGGTGTGTGGAGGTGTACTGCCCCAAGCGTATTACGACTTTTCCAAGCTTTATACATTAATTAGGAGTTCTAATTTGACTAGGATTTGTATTGAACTTTAGCTACTACTATAAATAGATCCTAGGGCTGCCATTGTGGGGGTTTGATGTTTGTTTAGTATACAAGGAAAAGAATCAACTTTGTAATCATCTTAACTCTTCTATTTTACGGATTCTTTTATTAAAAAAATTATCTTTTCTTGATTAGCATGAACATGAGTAGCTAAACTCCCTAGTTTTGGGGATGCAACTACAAATCAATTGTTAAATATTTGAAGCTTTATGAATTAATCTTCGGTTGTAAATTCAAATTACTTTTATATTATTGTTTTACTATTTATTGATTGTCCATCTATGAATAAATTTACTGTATAATCTTAAATTAATATGGGAGAGGTTAGATAGACTAGAGAATATAGAGAGCTCGATCAACCCATTAACTTGAGGCAATTAGTTTTCAAAAGTGATACCTAAAAGATGAACTCCTTACTTGGTTACAAATTAGGATGAAATATAAATGATCGCCAATTACTTTATTTATCCCCGCTCAACTATTGGAGTGTATCTAACTGGGGTAGGTGTCGAGAGGTCATTAACCTGGATTATACTATCAACCCTATACACCATAATTTTGACAACTAAAGTTAGTTCTAAGTCGATCTTATGATGCATGACATTCGTTATACGTTGTAGCTCAGGAATTGCTTTTAATCTTGCATGAAACATTATATCAAACTAGTTCACCATTGTTTACTTTAAATTTAGTCCACAATAGTCTTAGATAACCATAAAACAATCAACCTGCGAAGTAGTTACTTTTCTCTTTAGTTGTGGAATTGATTGTGAATATAAATTGATCATAAGTCCCTTGGAAAAGATAACTCATTTCAAGAAGAAATTATATTACTTACGCTACCACATACACTTGTGCGTATACGGGGGAGTAACTAGTTTTTGGCACCGCTGCTAGGGACTTAAAAATTGGTTTATATTCAATTTTCTTAAGTCTACAATTAGAATATTTAGGTATTAATTACTTGATCCTAGCCTTGTTGATGCACGCATTTGAACTTCAGGTCTGGTTCAAAAAGGAGATCTGGTTAGTTCTTAAAACGAACCTGAAAGAGTTTTACATCAGCTAAGAAAATGGAATCGAGGGGAATTAGGGTTAGGACATCATAAAAACCGTGGCAATGATCATCAAGACAATCCGGAAGATGTGAATAATCCTAGGGATCCAAATATTCCAGAAAATGTTGATGACCACAGAATACCCCCTGATGTCCCTATCATTCCGGCAAGACAAGCACGACATATGGCACTGCCACACACCGCTAATTTGGCATCGAGTATGAGAAAACCTCCACCGGGGGGAAGGTTTGAATTAAAGATTTGAACATACTTCAAATTCTCCATGCGAATGGGCAATTCACTTGTCTCCCACATGAAGATACTCAACCATATATCAGGAAAGCATAGATATCACTGATACATAATCCCACTTGGAGTCCTACCGGACTGTGAGACTAACATTGTTCCCATACTTGTTGCTAGGATCCGCAAGGCGATGGTTAGACTCTGAACCACAAAACTCCATTACTACTTATGATGGTCTGACAAAGAAGTTCTTAAGTCGATTTACCCATCAAATAAATCCACCAAGTTGAGAGGAAAAATAACAAACTTTTCTCAGAAGCATGGGGAAGACATGTACTAAGCGTTGGCACGATTCAAACAAATATTGATTGCTTTCCCACACCACATGTATACTAATAGGGTATTCTCTCATGCTTTCTTTGAGGGATTAGACTATAATGCCTGTGCAAGTGAATCATTCTTCAATTTACTTGATAAACTGTAGGAAGGGAACCAAGGGTATGAGAGGGATATTTGTTGAACCACAACCCAAAAGGTTGTAGATATATTAGATGTTGACCAAGTAACAGCCTTGAATGCCAAAATAGGTTCAATGCAACATACCATGATTTTGCAGTTTAAGCCTTTGGCTTCGAATCAAGTATCAGTGAATGTGGTAGAACAAGCAACAAATTGGTGTAGGGTAGGTGATAGTGGAACCTGTGACACTGAGCAATGTGAGGCAAACCCGGATTCCGTGAATTATCTAGTTAACATAAGAAGGGGTCAAGGCCATCAAAATTATAGTAATAGTTACAACCCAAGTTGGAGAAATCATCTTAACTTTTCTTGGGGTGGGAACCAAAACCAAAATTAGGCACAACTTGTAAACCAATACCGTAATCAAGGGGTTTGGCAACAATACCAAAATCCTAACCAAAGTGTGTCAAAAGGTAGGATGACCAATGAAGAATTATTCCAAAAACTCATGAATGAAATGGGGACCAAGTTAAGTGCTAGAATAGATAAGCAGCACGAGAACAGCTGAAACATCCACATGTCCCAAATGAGTTTAGAGAAACAAGTTGCGCAAGTGGCTAATTCTTTGAACTTGCATCCCCAAAGGGGGGATGTCTTTTGATACTGATCCCAAACCTAAGAAACTACATGTAGTAAGTACGAGAAGCGGGCTGTAATTAGAGGAACTAGCTCCAAAGAAGAGAAAATAAGGTAAAAAAACATAGATAAGAAAGTGGAAGAGGTAGTAAAAAGCTCTAATGTTGAGGCACCCACACCCCAAAAGAAGTTACCACCTCTATTTCCGCAGAGGCTAAAGAAGTAGAATGAAGATGAATGCTTTTGGTAAGTTTTATCTCTTTTTAAATATGTTCATATTAATCTACCTCTAGTTAACATTTTGTAGGGTATTCTGAAGTATGCTTAATATGTGAAGGACATTGTGGCAAACAGGAGTAGGCTCACAGAGTATGAAACTATTGTACTTAATGAGGAGCGCAGCTCATCCAAAATAGACTGCCCAAAAAGTTAAAAGATCCAGGTAGTTTTACTATGCAAATAATTATTGGGAAAAGTGTTCATGCTCGGGTGTTATGTGATATAAGGGAAAGTATAAATCTGATGCCTTTTTCTTTTTGCCAAAATCATGGGTTGGGTAGTACAAAAAGAAGAACTGTTATTCTCCAACTCGCGAATAGATCCATTGCTAGGCCGAATGGGGTGGTATAAGATGTGTTAGTGAAAATACGGTCATTGATCTTTCTTGTAGATTTTGTGGTCTCGGATTTTGAACCATATTCTAAAGTCCCATTAATTTAGGGAAGACCTTTCTTGGCCAAGGTTATGGTGTTGATTGATGCAGTAGCTGGCCAACTAACAATAAGGGCACATGATAATGTTGAAGTATTTGATGTTTATTGCTTTTTCAAATTGTCTGTTGTGTATGAAGAATTGTCTGCCGTTACAACGGTTGATCACATAGTAGATTCACATGTACTTATGCCAGAAGATTCGTTAAACAAAGTGTTAGGAATTCATGAGTTATAGGGAGATATGGAAGCTCAAGAGATGAATCATTCTTAATCTAGCTCCAACAGAAACTCGTAGAACTCAAGTGGAGCCATTAGTTGGCGAGTTGGATCCTCCACAAAAACCATTAATGGAGAAAGCGCCTAAGCTGGAGCTAAAAGTTCTGCCGGCTCACCTAAGGTTTTCTTATTTGGGTACTAATGAAACTTTTTTAGTTATACTTTCTACATAATTGTCAGATTTATAGGTTGAGGTTGCATTGCGGATATTAAAGCGTAGGAAGAAAGAAAATGTTAGGAATATGGTTGATATCCATGGGATTAGTATGGCGTTGTGTATGCACAAAATTTATATGGAAGAGGATCACAAACCCATAGCACAACATCAATGCCTTCTAAACCCTGTAATGAGAGAAGTGGTAAGAAAGGAAGTTATAAAGTGGTTAGATGTTAGAATTTATATCCCATCTCTGAAAGCAAGTGGGTATGTCCGGTACAATGTCTTTACAAGAAAGGTGGTATGACTATGGTAAGGAATGAAAAGAATGAGTTGATTCCCACTAGAACAGTGACTGGTAGGCGTATTTGCATGGATTACCGAAAATTAAATGATTCTACCCCGAAAGATCACTACCCCATTCCATTCATTGATAAGATGCTTGACCGACTAGTAGAGGAAGAGTACTATTGCTTTTTAGATGGGTATTCCGGGTATAACCAGATCTTGATTCAACTTCAAGACCAAGAAAAGACCATATCCACTTGTCCTTATGGCACATATGCTTTCAAATGCATGCCTTTTGGACTTTCCAATGCCCCGACGACTATTAAAAGGTGTTTAATGGACATTTTCTATGACATGATAGAGGATTTTGTGGAGGTATTTATGGAGGATTCTCAATCTTTAGGAAGTCCTTTTAGGTATGTCTTCGAAATCTTGATAAGCTATTTGCTAGATGTGAAGACACCAACTTAATGTTAAACTGGAGAAGTTTCATTTCTCGGTTAGAGTGGGGATAGTTTTGAGACAGAAGGTGTCTAAATCTAGGTTGGAAGTGGATAGGCCAAAGTGGTCATTCAGAAATTTTTGCCTCCTATTTCTGTGAAAGGGTGCATAGTTTTCTAGGCCATGTAGGTTTTTACCAACGATACATCAAGGTTTTTTCAAGGATTGCACGAACCATATGTTGTATTTTGGAGAAGTAGGTGAAGTTTAATTTTGATGGATTATGCTTAAAAGCTTTTGAGTTGTTGGATAGGAGTTTAATTGAGAATACTATTTTAATTGCATCAGATTGGGAGGTACCATCTGAATTCATATGTGATTCTAGTGATGTAGCAGTGGGTGCAGTGTTGGTACAAATAAAGAATAGATTTTTCCACTCTATTTATTATGAAAGCAAAACCTTTGACTCCATACAAGCGAACTACACAGTGATTGAGAAGAAGATCCTAGCTATAATGTTTGTCTTCGACAAGTTCAGGTCGTATTTGGTAGGTGATATATCGTGGTTTCACGGTATTATTAATACTTTTTCCTTAAGTTTAGTGTGTCCAAAAGCCTTTTTGTGCTAATTTTTATATAAGTTTCTCCTTATTAGCAGGAAATTTGTCCATAGATAAATGCGGAGGTTTTTGAGAGAAGAAATGCAGAAGAGGCCACCTACGGAGCTTGTGACGGTCCGTCATGCTTGTGACGGTCCGTAGGTGGCAGCGTAGTGCAGCTGCTGAAGGAAGATGAGGAAGTCTGACCAAGTGTGGGGTTACGGAGTCTATGACGGTTCATCGTGTCTATGATGGTCCGTCCTGCAGGTTCGTCATGAAGTTCAGAGAAGTAATCCCAGTACCCATATTCCAAGAATTTAGGTGTTTTGGAACGAAGAACCTCAATGGACCGTTGTGCCTGTGACGATCTGTCATTCTTGCCGTCAAGGGTAATGAAGCGAGCAGCAAAAGAAATTGCACAAGTATGGGACGACGGAGTCCATGACGGTCCGTCGTGACCACGACGATCCGTCGCGAGGTCCGTCGACCCAGCAGCCTTTTGACTGTTTTCCAACAAATAGAATCCTTGTTTACTTAGGTTTTTATTTTGCTATAAATAGTTTAAAAAAAACCTCGTTTTTGCGGTTAGACTCAGGGAATATTAGGTTAGACTGTGGATTATTTGGTTAGGCCTTTGATTATCGTTAGACTTTTTGTGAGATTCTTGATTACTTTGATATTCTTGTAAGTGATTATTGGTGATTTTTGTTGATTAATCAAGCGAACTTTCGGATTTTACTCTTTCTCATTGAAGTAAGTACATGAATTCTTATATCATATATTTGAATATTGTGATTATGACTATGGGTAACTAAACTCCATAACTAGGATTGTGGGAACCATAGGCAAATAATGAGGTAAAACCTAACTAAAATAACAATTCTAGAATAGTGTCTTGCATTTATTAATAATTCTTTCGCTTAGAAGTCTTTTTAACGGATGGAAAATGTTAGAACTCTCCTTAATTCTAGCTGCCGGACCAAGGAGGTAGATAATAGGAAAGAATTATCAACATAGATTTAGTGTATACAATCTAATAGGCTAGTATTGATTGGTTTGAGGTAATAACTTAGTCAAATATCGAGTATGATGCTTAATATGAGGTAAAGATAAGGGTTAGGATAGCAACACACGTAGCCGGACCAAGGTGCGGAGTGAAAGTTTCTAGATGCCGGACCAAGGATTTAGAATTACATAACTTATAACTTTGCATGCAAGATCTAGGAAAGAATTGTTATAGTTAGAATTATCAAGTTATGAACCTGTGGGGAACAGGTAAACCCTAGTTACTTTGATTAATTGATTAAACTCCAACATTCGAAGTTGTTAAGTGTCTCTTTCAATTTCGCTAGTTATTTTCATTTATTTAGAAATAGAAAACCCCCTTTTATTGTTTTTTGCTTTCCAAGGAAGTAATTGACTGAACAATAGTAATAGTAGATTGAAGTTAAGTCTAAACTATTTTCCTCGTGGGAACGATCCCAACCTCACTAGTTTGGTTATTTACTTGACACAACCGCTTTACTTCTTATTTGAGAAGTAAGCTTGAGCGTATCAAATTTTCGCGCCGCTGCCAGGGAAAGTAGAGTTTAGATTAACTTAAACTTATTACTATAGTTTAGTTGATATTTTCTTGATTTTACTTTGTTATATTGCTTTTGATTTGTGCAGAACCAACCTCCTTCTATGCCAAATACACAGAGAGGAACAGAACCCACGTTTCCCTACGATCATGAATTAGAGCGTACACTACGCAACATGAATCGAAACTTGGGAATCAATGATGATAATACAAACCAGAACATCCCAGCTCCGGTTGATGTTCATGGTCAGTTGTTACCCGATGCTCCGGGTGAACACCAACATAGGGGACAAAATCCTGCTCCACGGCCTGAGAAAATCTCCCGGAACAATAAAGCTTGGAGTAGTAGGAAAACTGATACCGGGAGAAATACCTTCGCAGTATAGTCCACTCACAACCTAGCCACAGATGAGATTCATGAAGAAATGGCTCATATGAGAACTGAGCTTGGGTTGGTACAAAAACATGTCACTAAGGGTGGAGAAAAGATAAATGCAGTCAACTACTTGTTGAAACCACCGCCACCTAATGATGAATGATATTATACGGAGGACACCTATGCATTAAATGAGCAGACAGGGGGTTTCTGACCGAGTGCCCAAGGCTCAAATTAGGATAATTGGCGCCAAGGTCAAGGGAACCAAGGTCGGATCTATGGTAACTACAACCGTGAGGGTCATTATGTCCGAGATGGAAACTACAACCGTGACAACAACTTCAACAGGGGTAACTACGGTAACACAAATGATAGGAATGGGCCCTATGTCCCTCCTCAAAATTGTGAAGTTACTCGTAGGGATGGTGGAGATAGTATGGCGCGAGTTGAGGATATGTTGCACAAAATGATGAGGAGGTTAGATGCTAGTGAGGAACACAATAAAGAGTTAAGGTGTGATTTAGCAGGTATTGGGCAAAAAGTCGATACACATGCAATATCGATTAAGCAAATCGACTTGCAAATGGCCCAATTATCTGCGACTTTGAACACACGGCAACCGGGTACTCTTCCTAGCAACACAGTCCAAAATACGAAAAATAATGCACACTGTATGGCAATCACCACTCGTGGTGGCAAGCAAACCATTGACCCACCTATGCCGTATAATGAGGAAAAAGTGAGAAAGGGTGATGATAAGGTGGTAAGGGGTAGTGGTGAAGCAGAAGAGAGCACTGGAAAAGATGCAGAAGTCCCTATGAAGGTAATATCGGTAATTTTATAACAATGCTGAAGCAGCTTTATATCAATGTCCCTTTGATAGAAGCTCTTGAACAATTGCCCGGTTATGCCAAGTTTATGAAAGATCTGGTTACAAAGAAAAGATCGGTCACTTTCGAGGATGATGATAGACTGCAGCATTGTAGTGCTATTGCTACAAGATCTCTCATACAAAAGAGAGAATATCCGCGTGCATTCACTATTCCTTGTACAGTCAGGTCAGTACATTTTGCGAAAGAATTATGTGATCTGGGGGCAAGCATAAATCTCATGCCCCTCTCTATTTACAAGAAGTTGGGTTTGGGTGACCCAAAACCCACTGCGATGCGGCTACTGATGGCTGATAGAATAGTGAAAGGCCTATGGGGATACTCCATGATGTGCTAGTAAAAGTGGAGTCATTCATATTTCCGACAGATTTTGTTATTCTTGATTGTGAAGTCGATTTTGAAGTGCATCTTATTCTAGGGAGGCCATTCCTTTCTACGGGTAGAGCCATAGTTGATATGGAAAAGGGGCAGATGAAATTTTGGTTGAACAATGAAGAAGCGACCTTCAAAGTTTGTACGCCATGAGGGAGAGTGGTGAGCTCCAATCGGTATCAGCCATATCCCACAAAGAAAAGATGAAGAAGGAGAATGAAGAAAAAAGTGTGAAACAAGAGTTTATGGTTGGGGATTTGGTACTTTTAGATAGATCAGGGTTGCCTTGTCTTCCGGGCAAGATCAAGTCCAATTGGACTGGCCCTTACTTGATCACCCAGGTATTCCCTCATGGAGCAGTTGAGTTAAAAACCAAGGAGGGAGTGCGGTTCAAGGTGAATGGACAACGCATAAAAATCTTTCTCGGGTATGATGAATTGGCGAATGAAGTGATCGAGGCATACCATCTTTATGAAGTCAAAGTAATCAAGTGTCCTCAGTCATGCCGCGACGTTAAATCATGCCCTTGTTGGGAGGCAACCCAATACTTATAGTTTTTCTTTCTAGTAATGGTAGCATTTTCTACTAATGGGTTTCTAATTTGCAGGCACATCACCAGGAAATTCTGCAGAAAATTACTATACAGCAGTCACTGACGGATACAACGACGGACCGTTTCAATTGTAACGGACCGTTGCATGAATACGTCGTGCTAGGTATGTCTTTCTGTTACTTTCAAACTAGGGCACACGCGACGGAACCAACGACGGACCGTCGTCGCAGAATCGTCGCGTCTTTAATGAGGCATACCCGACCCGACCCAGATGGGGGTTTTTAAACAAAAATTCAACATTTAAAACCCCCAACCCTTCATTTCACCCCATTCTTTCACTCTTTCTCCTATTTCCCTCCCTTTTATACTTCCAAAACCATCTCTCTCCTCAACCGATCATTTTCCCCATATTTTCCAAAATCCTAAAAGCCATCATCTACTAGTGCAAATTTTTATATAATTTTCTCCTTATTTGCAGGAAATCTGTCCATAAATAAATGCGGAGGTTTTTGAGCGAAGAAATGTAGAAGAAGCCACCTACGGAGCTTATGACGGTCCGTCATGCTTGTGACGGTCCGTAGGTGGCAGCGTAGTGCAACTGTTGAAGGAAGATGGGGAAGTCTTACAAAGTGTGGGGTTACGGAGTCCATGACGGTCCGTCCTGCAGGTTCGTCATGAAGTTCAGAGAAGTAGTCTCTGTACCCATATTCCAAGAGTTAAAGTGTTTTGGAACGAAGACCCTCGACAGATCGTTGTGCCTGTGATGATCCGTCATACTTGCCGTCGAGGGTAATAAAGAGAGCAGCGGAAGAAATTGCACAAGTATGGGACGACGGAGTCCATGACGGTCTCTCGTGACCATGATGATCCGTCGCGAGGTCCGTCGACCCAGCTGCGTTTTGACAGATTTCCATCAAATAGAATCCGTGTTTACTTAGGTTTTTATTTTCTATAAATAGTTCAAAAAACCTCATTTTTGAGGTTAGACTCAGGGAATATTAGGTTAGACTCAGGATTTTTTGGTTAGGCCTTTGATTATCATTAGACTTTTTGTGAGATTCTTGATTACTTTGAGATTCTTGTAAGTGATTGTTGGTGATTTTTGTTGATTAATCAAGCGAACTTTCGGATTTTACTCCTTCTCATTGAAGTAAGTACATGAATTATTATATCATATATTTTAATATTGTGATTATGACTATGGGTAACTAAACTCCATAACTAGGGTTAAGGGAACCATAGGCAAATAATGGGGTAAAATCTAACTAAAATAACATTTCTAGAATAGTGTCTTGCATGTATTAATAATTATTTTTCTTAGAAGTCTTTTTAACGGATGGCCAACGTTAGAACTCGCCTTAATGCTACTTGCCGGACCAAGGAGGTAGGTAATAGGAAAAGAATTATCAACATAGATTTATTGTATACTATCTAATAGGATAGTATTGATTGGTACGAGGTAATAACTTAGTCAAATATCGAATACGATGCTTAATATGAGGTAAAGATAAGGGTTAGGATAGCAACACACGTAGCCGGACCAAGGTGCGGAGTGAAATTTTCTAGATGCCGGACCAAGGATTTAGAAATACATAACTTATCACTTTGCATGGAAGATACTCAGAAAGAATTGTAATAGTTAGAATTATCAACTTATGAAAATGTGGGGAACACGTAAACCCTAGTTTCTTTGATTTATTGATTAAACTCCAACATTCAAAGCCGTTAAGTGTCTCTTTCAATTTTGCTAGTTATTTTCATTTACTTAGAAATAGAAACCCCCCTTTTATTGTTTTTTGCTTTCAAAAGAAGTAATTGACTGAACAATAGTAATAGTTGATTGAAGTAAAGTCTAAACTTTTTTCCTCCTGGGAACGATCCCAACCTCACTAGTTGGGTTATTTACTTGACACGACCGCTTTACTTCTTATTTGAGAAGTAAGTATGAGTGTATCAGTAGGCACAAAAGTAATTGTTTTCATTGATCATGCAGCCATCGGGTACCTATTCAATAAGAAGGTGTTACGCCTCGTATTTTTATATGTCGTGCGCGTCATGAACTAGTATATGTAAGTTCGGGAAATGAGATTTTATTTTAAGTTCCAAATGTTTAAAGAAATATTATGCAAGGATGTTAATTCCATATGTGATATTAACTAGTGTGGGATTAATTAGTGGCTGATTTGGATTTAATTTATCGAGTGGGCCCCACCACTTAAGGCAAAGTAAGAATTCAGATTTTGGAGATGCAATTAGTGGAGCATGTGTGGTGGGGGGGGCTGCCTCCACTTCATATTATTAAGTATTAAAAAGAAATCAGATTTTGGAGATGCAATTAGTGGAGCATGTGTGGGGGGGGGGCTGCCTCCACTTCATATTACTAAATATTAAAAAGAAATTCTGATTTGGGGATAGAATTAGTGGAGCATTTGTAGTGGTGGGCTGCCTCCACTTCACATTGTTAAATGGTGTAGTGAAATGCTTTGCAAGCATATCATCTCTTTCACCACATGACTTGGGCAGCCATGGAAATGGAGAAAACCAGCCATTAAACTCTTGGACAGCAGCTGCAAAGAAATTGGTTAGTAATCTCCTTGCTTGGTGTGTTAATTCCTTAGAATACCTTTGTTAATTAGACATTAATGTTAAGAAGGGACGTGAACAGTATCTTAGGAATTTGTTTTAGTTATTGGATGTGCTAAGCATGAGCAGAAACCATGATCGGATTGCTAGTGGTGTTATGTTAGTGTTTGGGCTGTTTTGATTAAAGGAAACTGCTGGAAATTCTATTTTGGTGTTATGTATATGTTAATATGCTTATGGGTATATACTACAAAGGATGAATACGATAAGGTAGATGTGTTGCGAATTATAAAATGAGTTATCACTCGATGTGTCGTTGTTTCGTTACTATGGCTGCCAAAACGGAACTGTTTTGAGGGAGGCTGTTTAATATGATTTGTTGGGTTATATGTGTTGTTGGTATTGCTGTGGATAATTTGGGTTGTTGTTGGATTGGGATGAAGTAAAGAAAATAGGGGAAGTGCTGCCGGATTTTCGTTAGATTATTAGCTAGCTTACAATAAGTAGTAAAGCGCGACATTTATCTAATTGCGGCACGATTGTTGCTTGTTATAGATTTATACCTTGAGCAGTAAATATTGGACGTGCGGCTCGACTATTCGGTATGTAACGCTATCCTTTCTTCTTTGTTTGGCATGACCTTTAAAAATGAGCAAATAACGGACAGATTTGATACCTACTTCTAGAACGTCTAGGTGACGTATATTCTTACTTCCACAACTATTCCTTATATATCTATACCTAAGGCTATGGTGATTTCTGATATTTATGATAGTGCTTCTTAGAGTCATTGAGATTTTACGTTTCCATATCGTATTTAAAGGTTTATAATCTTGATAAAACATTAATCTTTGGTAATACTCCTTGTTGGTTCAAGTTGGTTGTTATATTGAGTATAAGAAATGATTTTAATTGCATATGGTTGCTCATAATATTCTGCTCGTGCATAGAGTCATTTATCATTCACCGAGTCCCGGGCCGGGTAATGTTCGTGCGGAGTTTCTTGCATATGTCACCGAGTCCCTCACTAGAGGGCCGGGAATGTATATTATATATATGATTGGTGATGAGGATGGTTATGATGATGATGATGACGGAGATGATGTGATGACTATTTCACCGAGTCCCTCACTAGAGGGCCGGGTACGTATGATGTATATATAATGATGATTATTTTGCCAAGTCCCTTACTAGGGAAGCTGGGCATCTTATATGTTAAAGATATGCATGATTTTCATTTAAAAAGTACATGTGTAGAGATATCTTGTTTCGACTTATCATGTTGGTATCCTGTCATCTTTACCTTATGCTTTACATACTCAGTACATTGTCCGTACTGACCCCCTTTTTCTCGGGGGGCTGCATTTCATGCCCGCAGGTGTAGACGCTCAGTTCGGTGATCCTCCGCTTAGGATATCTACTCTGCTATTTGGGAGAGCTCCACTGTTCCGGAGCCCAGTCGTTTTGGTACATAACTTCTTATGTAGTCTTTTGCTTGTCTATGGGTATGGCGGGGCCCTGTCCCGTCAAGTTTCACTACTATACTCTTAGAGGTCTGTAGACATCGTGTGGGTTGTATATTTATGTTTTGGATAATGGTCTGGACATGGTTTGTTTGGGATGTCCGTTTGTACAAGTGCAAGCCTTGTCGGTTGTGTACATCTTGTGTATTGTGTTAGTGGCAGCCTTATCGGCTGCGTATGCTATTATGCTTTGAATAGTGGCAGCCTTGTCGGCTCGCGTATGTTGTTACGGTTGAATGGTTATGACTCTTTATGAGATAGATCAACTTTATATATATATATGGGTTGGGTTTGGCTTGATTTGATTAAATTCCATATTGTCTTAGTTTCAGTTGGTCATACTTGATAGGTTGGTATGTGAGTGTCCAAAATGGGCACTTAGTCACGGCCATCGGGTTGGGTCGTGACAAAGTGGTATCAGAGCAGTTCTTCCTCGGAAGTGTCTACAGACCGTGTCTAGTAGAGTCTTGTTTATCGTGTGTTGTGCACCACATCTATAAACAGGAAGCTACAGGACATTTAGGATGTCATCCTTTCTTCTTATTCTAGATCGTGCGATAGAGCTATATTAACAGGATAATCCCTCTCTAACGAATCCCTATGTTTTCAGTTATGCCTCCAAAGAAAGCGACAGCCGCCCAGAAGGGCAAATCGGTAGCAAAAAGTACTAGTCAGACTCGGAGAGTTACTAGGGCCCGTGCCCAGTCTTTGCCTGGTATTGTGCTTCAGTCGGAGAGCTCTGCTACACCGCCACCGCTAGAAGAGATTAGAGCAGCAACAACTCCATTTCGGGGGACACCACCACCATCCCCCGAGGCCCCAGAACCTGAACCTCCAACTCCTCAGCCAGGGGTGGAGGATAGGGCCATGAGAGATGCGGTTCAGTTGCTGACTAGATTAGTGGCAGGTCAAGCTCGCAGGCATGGACTAGGAGTTGATCATGCGGACAGATCTGATAGCTTAAGGGCTCGTGACTTCTTAAGTTGTAATCCTCCAGAGTTCTTTGGGTCAAGGCCCCAGGATGATCCGCAAGAGTTTATTCGTCAGATACAGCGTACATTGAGGATAATCAAGGCTTCGGATATCGAGTCTGTCGAGTTGGCTACGTATCGTTTGCGGGATGTAGCTATTAATTGGTATGAGTCTTGGGAGTTATCTAGGGGTGAGGGTGCTCCTCCAGCGGTATGGGATGAATTTGTGGAGGCTTTCCAGGGCCACTTCCTGCCTCCAGAGATGAAGCGAGCTAGAGTCGACAGATTCTTGCGTTTGAGGCAGAATGGCAGGAGCATTCGAGAGTATAGCCTTGAATTTGATTCATTGGCTAGGCATGCGCCTACTATTGTGGCTGATATGGCAGACAGGGTACATCGTTATGTGATGGGATTGGATCGTTATCTGATTGACGGTTGTATGGCTGTGACTCTTCAGCCAGGTATGGACATTGCTCGGGTACAGGCATATGCACAGGGGTAGAGGATCGGCACGGGGACGTCAACCAGATAGAGATTATAATAGAGGCCAGCATAAGAGGGCTAGATCACAGGTTATCCTGACGAGTTTCGGGGCGGGCAGTCTCAGCAGCATGTTAGATTTTCTTCCCAGCCAGCACAGAGTGCACCCCCACATTCCATGGGTAGGGGGTTCGATCATACGGGATATTCGGAAGCTGGTCAGAGCTCTAGGACGTCAGGGTCACAGATGGGCAAAGGTTGAGCCAGTCGAGGCCCCTTGCCTCGGTGTTCTCGCTGTGGTAGGTCCCATCCTGGGGAATGTCGTTGGGCTACAGGTGCGTGTTTTTCATGTGGCCGTCAGGGTCATACTATGAGGGAGTGTCACCTGAGAGGTAGTGCGGGTGGTATTGCACAGCCTTCTGGTTCTGTTGCTGGTTCATCTCCTTCTGTGGCTATGCGTCCTATGGGGCAGGGTATTCAGGCGCAGCAGGCCGTGGTAGAGGACGTGGTGGAGCTTCCAGTTCTAGCGGTCCCTCAAACCTTTATATGCTTTGGCTAGTAGGCAGGATCAGGAGGCGTCACCTAATGTGATCACAGGTATATTATCACTATTCTCCCGAAGTGTGTATGCATTGATAGACCCAGGTTCCACCTTATCATTTATATCTCCTTCGTTGATAGTAGGATTGGAATAGAGTCTGAGTTGATAGAACCATTGAGGTAGCTACGCCTGTAGGAGATTCTGTCATAGCTACGCGAGTATATAAGAATTGCTCAGTGGTTATATATAGTCGTCGTACCGTAGCAGATCTAATAGAGCTAAATATGATTGAGTTTGATATTATCTTGGGCATGGATTGGTTGGCTGCTTGTTATGCTAATGTTGATTGTAGAGGGAAGATAGTACGATTTCAATTTCCAGGGGAACCGATTATAGAGTGGAAGGGTAGTACAGTATCGCCGAAAGGTAAGTTCATTTCATACCTTAGGGCTAGGAAGATGGTTAGAAAAGGTTATATTTATCATCTGGTTCGGGTGCAAGACATAAAGGCAGAGGCACCGACTCTTCAATCAGTCCCAGTAGTTAATGAATTTCCCGATGTATTTCCAGAGGAACTTCCAGGCCTTCCTCCAGAACGGGAGATAGAGTTTACTATAGATGTACTGCCACATACCCAGCCTATATCTATACCTCCTTATAGAATGGCACCTGCTGAGTTGAAAGAATTGAAAGAGCAATTGAAAGATTTGTTAGAAAAGGGCTTCATCAGGCCTAGTACGTCACCTTGGGGAGCACCGGTACTGTTTGTGAGGAAGAAGGATGGGTCGCTGCGGATGTGTATCGATTATAGGCAGCTGAACAAAGTAACAATAAAGAACAGGTATCCCCTCCCAAGGATTGACGATCTATTTGACCAGTTGCAGGGTGCTAAGTGTTTTTCAAAAATAGACTTGCGGTCAGGTTATCATCAGGTGGGGTAAGGGAGGCAGATATTCCAAAGACGGCATTCCGGACCCGATACGGGCATTATGAGTTTAGAGTGCTGTCTTTTGGCTGACTAATGCTCCAGCGGTGTTTATGGATTTAATGAATAGAGTGTTTAAACCATTCCTTGATATGTTTGTTGTTGTATTATAGACGATATTTTAGTCTATTCACGATCTGAAGAGGAGCATGCAGACCATTTAAGGACGGTACTTAGGGTGCTTCAACACCAGAAAGTGTATGCTAAGTTTTCTAAGTGCGAGTGCTGGTGACTTCAGTGGCATTCTTGGGGCATATTATTGGAGCTGATGGTATTCGGGTAGACACGCAGAAGATTGAGGCGGTAAAGACTTGGCCCAGACCTACGACACCTATGAGGTACGCAGTTTCTGTGGTTAGCAGGATATTACAGGAGTTTGTAGAAAAGTTTGCCTCAATTTCAGGCCTTTGACAAGGCTAACTCAAAAGGCATCCAAGTTCCAGTGGACTGATGCATGTGAGCGAAGCTTCCAGCTATTGAAAGACAAATTGACTACAGCTCCAGTCCTAACTCTTCCGGAGGGACCAGACGGCTATGTTATTTATTGTGATGCTTCCGGTGTTGGGCTAGGATGTGTATTGATGCAGCATGGCAAAGTTATAGCCTATGCCTCCCGACAGCTTAGGAAGCATGAAAAGAACTATCCTACTCACGATCTGGAGTTAGCGGTCGTGGTTCATGCCTTGAAGATATGGAGGCATTATTTATATGGTGTCCATGTGGACATCTATACAGATCATAAGAGTCTCCAATATATCTTTAAACAGAAGGAGCTGAATTTACGACAGAGGCGGGTTAGAGTTGCTAAAGGATTATGATATTGATATTTTATATCATCCAGGGAAAGCGAATGTTGTAGCAGATGCTCTTAGCCGTAAGTCCATGGGTAGCTTGACAGATGTACAACCAGAAAGGAGGGAGATGGTTCGGGAGATTCAGCGGCTATCAAGCCTTGGAGTCCGTCTGGCTAATTCAGAAGATAGTGGAGTTTCTATCAGAGAGGTTGTGAGTCCTCAATCATAGATGAGGTAAAGAGACACCAATACGAGGACCCCATTCTGGCACAGTATAGAGATGCAGCTCTTCAAAAAGGAAAAGACCCCATTTAAGATTACACCTGATGGAGTGTTACGATGTGAAGGCAGATTGTGTGTACCAGATATTGGCGGCTACGACGGCAGGTTATGGGAGAGGCACACTCTGCCCGTTATTCTATTCACCCAGGGTCAACAAAAATGTATCATGACCTCAGATGCTTATACTGGTGGGATGGCATGAAAAAGGACATAACGGAGTTTGTTGCTCAGTGCTCGAATTGTCAACAAGTCAAGATCGAACATCAAAAGCCTGGTGGATTATTACAGGCGATAGAGATTCCGACTTGGAAATGGGAGATGATTAATATGGACTTCATTACAGGCTTACCTCGCACTCAACGGAAGTATGACTCTATATGGGTTATTGTAGATAGGCTGACGAAATCGGCCCATTTTCTCCAGTCAGAACTACTTATTCGGCTGAAGATTATGCGAGGTTATATATCAGGAAATAGTGAGACTTCATGGGATTCCCACGTCATTATATCAGATAGAGGAGCTCAATTTACAGCCAACTTTTGGAGATCATTTCAGAAAGGATTGGGGACACAGGTGAACCTTAGCACAACATTTCACCCTCAGACTGATGGGCAGGCTGAGCGTACTATTCAGACACTAGAAGATATGTTACGGGCCTGTATTATTGATTTCAAAGGTAGCTGGGATGATCATTTGCCGCTCATTGAGTTTTCCTATAATAATAGCTACCATTCTAGTATCCAGATGGCACCGTACGAGGCCTTATATGGGAGGAAGTGCAGGTCACCTATTGGTTGGTTTGATGTTGGCGAGACTAAGTTGATAGGTCCGGATATGATTCAGCAAGCTGTTGATAAGGTGAAGCTTATTCAAGAAAGATTATTAGCAGCCCAGAGTCGACAGAAGTCATATGTAGATAATCGGCGTAGAGATTTGGAGTTTCAGATTGGTGACTGGTATGGGTATTCCCTGAAGGTATCACCCATGAAGGGTGTGATGAGATTCGGAGGAAGGGGAAGCTTTGTCCGAGATACATTGGGCCTTATCAGATTGTTCGTAAGATAGGCAAGGTTGCATATGAGTTGGATCTACCATCTGATTTGGAGGCGGTACATCCAGTCTTCCATGTATCGATGCTACGCAAATGTATTGGTGATCCTTCTAGAGTATTCCTGTAGATGATGTTCAGGTAACAGAGGAGTTGTCATACGAGGAGAAACCCGTAGCTATACTTGATCGCCAGGTTAGAAGGTTACGTACTAAGGATGTGGCTTCCGTCAAAGTTTTGTGGCAAAATAATAATAGGGAGGAGATGACTTGGGAAGCGGAAGACGAAATGAAGAATAAGTATCCTTACTTGTTCCGCGTATCTGCAGGTAATTCAAATCCTAGCTTGACTATATTGATTGATAAACGAGATTATGTAGTAAGTTATGACTCTGTGATGCATCTGTAAGTTACGGAATGCAGGTTGATAGGTATAACTATTAGAGAGAGCTCGCTGAATATTTTTTTGTAAGACGCTAACTTAACATTCGAGGACGAATGTTCCTAAGGGGGGAAGGATGTTACGCCTCGTATTTTTATATGTCGTGCGCGTCATGAACTAGTATATGTAAGTTCGGGAAATGAGATTTTATTTTAAGTTCCAAATGTTTAAAGAAATATTATGCAAGGATGTTAATTCCATATGTGATATTAACTAGTGTGGGATTAATTAGTGGCTGATTTGGATTTAATTATCGAGTGGGCCCCACCACTTAAGGCAAAGTAAGAATTCAGATTTTGGAGATGCATTAGTGGAGCATTGTGGTGGGGGGCTGCCTCCACTTCATATTATTAAGTATTAAAAAGAAATCAGATTTTGGAGATGCAATTAGTGGAGCATGTGTGGTGGGGGGCTGCCTCCACTTCATATTACTAAATATTAAAAAGAAATTCTGATTTGGGGATAGAATTAGTGGAGCATTGTAGTGGTGGGCTGCCTCCACTTCACATTGTTAAATGGTGTAGTGAAATGCTTTGCAAGCATATCATCTCTTTCACCACATGACTTGGGCAGCCATGGAAATGGAGAAAACCAGCCATTAAACTCTTGGACAGCAGCTGCAAAGAAATTGGTTAGTAATCTCCTTGCTTGGTGTGTTAATTCCTTAGAATACCTTTGTTAATTAGACATTAATGTTAAGAAGGGGACGTGAACAGTATCTTAGGAATTTGTTTTAGTTATTGGATGTGCTAAGCATGAGCAGAAACCATGATCGGATTGCTAGTGGTGTTATGTTAGTGTTTGGGCTGTTTTGATTAAAGGAAACTGCTGGAAATTCTATTTTGGTGTTATATTATATGTTAATATGCTTATGGGTATATACTACAAAGGATGAATACGATAAGGTAGATGTGTTGCGAATTATAAAATGAGTTATCACTCGATGTGTCGTTGTTTCGTTACTATGGCTGCCAAAACGGAACTGTTTTGAGGGAGGCTGTTTAATATGATTTGTTGGGTTATATGTGTTGTTGGTATTGCTGTGGATAATTTGGGTTGTTGTTGGATTGGGATGAAGTAAAGAAAATAGGGGAAGTGCTGCCGGATTTTCGTTAGATTATTAGCTAGCTTACAATAAGTAGTAAAGCGCGACATTTATCTAATTGCGGCACGATTGTTGCTTGTTATAGATTTATACCTTGAGCAGTAAATATTGGACGTGCGGCTCGACTATTCGGTATGTAACGCTATCCTTTCCTTCTTTGTTTGGCATGACCTTTAAAAATGAGCAAATAACGGACAGATTTGATACCTACTTCTAGAACGTCTAGGTGACGTATATTCTTACTTCCACAACTATTCCTTTATATATTGTCTATCCTAAGGCTATGGTGATTTCTGATATTTATGATAGTGCTTCTTAGAGTCATTGAGATTTTACGTTTCCATATCGTATTTAAAGGTTATAATCTTGATAAAACATTAATCTTTGGTAATACTCCTTGCTGGTTCAAGTTGGTTGTTATATTGAGTTATAAGAAATGATTTTAATTGCATATGGTTGCTCATAATATTCTGCTCGTGCATAGAGTCATTTATCATTTCACCGAGTCCCGGGCCGGGTAATGTTCGTGCGGAGTTTCTTGCATATGTCACCGAGTCCCTCACTAGAGGCCGGGAATGTATATTATATATATGATTGGTGATGAGGATGGTTATGATGATGATGATGACGGAGATGATGTGATGACTATTTCACCGAGTCCCTCACTAGAGGGCCGGGTACGTATGATGTATATATAATGATGATTATTTTGCCAAGTCCCTTACTAGGGAAGCTGGGCATCTTATATGTTAAAGATATGCATGATTTTCATTTAAAAAGTACATGTGTAGAGATATCTTGTTTCGACTTATCATGTTGGTATCCTGTCATCTTTACCTTATGCTTTACATACTCAGTACATTGTCCGTACTGACCCCTTTTTCTCGGGGGGCTGCGTTTCATGCCCGCAGGTGTAGACGCTCAGTTCGGTGATCCTCCGCTTAGGATATCTACTCTGCTATTTGGGAGAGCTCCACTGTTCCGGAGCCCAGTCGTTTTGGTACATAACTTCTTATGTAGTCTTTTGCTTGTCTATGGGTATGGCGGGGCCCTGTCCCGTCAAGTTTCACTACTATACTCTTAGAGGTCTGTAGACATCGTGTGGGTTGTATATTTATGTTTTGGATAATGGTCTGGACATGGTTTGTTTGGGATGTCCGTTTGTACAAGTGCAGCCTTGTCGGTTGTGTACATCTTTGTGTATTGTGTAGTGGCAGCCTTATCGGCTGCGTATGCTATTATGCTTTGAATAGTGGCAGCCTTGTCGGCTCGCGTATGTTGTTACGGTTGAATGGTTATGACTCTTTATGAGATAGATCAACTTTATATATATATATGGGTTGGGTTTGGCTTGATTTGATTAAATTCCATATTGTCTTAGTTTCAGTTGGTCATACTTGATAGGTTGGTATGTGAGTGTCCAAAATGGGCACTTAGTCACGGCCCATCGGGTTGGGTCGTGACAAAGTGCAGCTTAATTGGTGAAAGGCGATCCCCTTGGGAGGGATGTAAAGGAGCCATAGGTCACGGGTTCGATTCTCCCTTGAGGCTGCAGGCCAATAAGAGGGGATTAAAAGAGCGAATGGCCGCCCATGGCAGAGACAATACCTGAATATGTGAATCCTGAGGGGGTTGTCACAGAAGGATACTAAACCAATGATTAGTCATTGGATATTGCTTCTCCAAGAATTTGGCCTTGAGATCAAATATAGAAAAGGTACAAAAAATCAAATAGCTTATCACTTATCTAGGTTAGAGGATTTCTCACATGTGAATGGGAGTGATCGAATACGGGAAGATTTTTTTGATGAGCAATCGATAGCTTTGGATATCTCTCAGGTGTCATGGTATGCAGACATTATGAACTCAATAGTGAGTGGAGATTATCCGCCGAGTGCAACCACCTAATAAAAGAAAAAGCTAAATCATGATGCTAGGTTCCACATCTAGGATGAACACTTCTTTCTCAAAAAGTTATTGACATAGTAGTGAGAAGGTGCATTCCAGAAATCGATGTTTAGAGAGTTGTCATGCATGCCCATATGGAGGCCATCATGGAGGAGAACGAACTGCTCATAAGCTACTGTAATCTGGTTTCTTTTTTTCCTCATTGTTTAACGATTACATGGATTTTGTTAAGGTCTATGATAGGTGTCAAAGATTGGGTACCATTTATAGAAGACATGAAATGCCCCTCAACAATATTTTGGAGGTGGAAATTCTTTACGCCTGGGGTATTGACTTTATGGGTCCATTCCCACCATTAAATGGAAACCTCTATATACTTATAGTGGTTGATTATGTAAGAAACTGGGTTGAGGCACTTACTCTTTCTTCTAATGACTCAAGGGTGGCAATCAAGTTCACCAATAAACACATTTTCACTCGTTTTGGCACTCCAAGAGGCACTTTAAGTGATGGAGGTAAGCATTTCATTAACATCTTGTTAAAAAACTCCTTATTAAGTATGGTATTCACTATAAGGTTCCTACGACTTATGACCCTCAAACTAGTGGCCAACTGTGTATCAAATAGAGAAATCAAGCATATTTTGCAGAAAACGGTGAACGTACAAAGGAAAGACTGGTCTGAGATGTTGGATGATGCTTTGTGGTCATATAGGACTGCATATCAGACGCATATAGGGACTTCTCCCCACCACATTATATTTGGAAAATCATGTCACCTCCCGGATAGCTTATAATGAGATGATTGCATGCTAGAAAGGGGTCATTGTGAAGTTAGGGAACTTCATTGTAACATGAATTCTTTCATTGTAACAGTGACCTAGTTCACTGTAATGCCATTAAAAAGTGATAACATGTTTATATGTTATATTATGTGTTTCTAAGGTTTTAAATATTTTTCTTATGCTTATACTTTGATATTTTAATAAAAAAAGATGCATATTTCAAATAAATGTCCCTTTTCATAATTTAATGCATAATATCATACTTACTGCATGTGTTTGTACTAATTTCATGCTTTTATGTATCTCTAAAGTGATCCATAGTTGAAGGTGCTTTAGGAAGCTAAGCTTGGTTTATAGGATATTTCAAGCAAGTTGGAAGTATGTCCTCATTTGACTCGAGGGCGTAGTTGTCTTTTGATTTCTCATTTCGAAGTAATGTAATAGACTTAGTACTACTATATTTCTATTTTATGGGTTGTGTCCCAAATGTATTTTGAGCCTAAGATTTGATGACATGAGACTTAGTATTTCCTATGATTTATATATGAAAGATACTTTGAAGGACTATTCGAATGTTGTGAAAAGTTTTAATTCCACACTACTTTTATTTATGCATATGTGATGAATGATATGAAAGGGCTTTTACAATACCTCCAACGGGTAAAGTACGTCATGCCACGACCTAACAATTCCCTAATTTCTAGGAAATAGGTGTGGGTCGTGAGAGGTGGCTAGTGCAAAAGTATATATAAAAGGCAATAAAAGGGCAAAGATGGAGCAATGAAATGTATTTAGTCATGAAGAGTGTATTGGATGAAAACAATAGTTTGAAGAATGGTGTGTGTTAAATGATAACATGTGCATTAAAGAGGAGTCATCACTAGAATGATTTCAAACAATCCCTCCATTACCTAAAGCCAACATTACAACCAAATGAAAGTCCTCTTGATTCCTTGATAAGCACAATGTGAAAGTTAAGCTACAATATGGGCAAGCATATGAGAGTGAGTTGTTTGTTTTTTTTAAAAAATGAGGCTTATGATTTTGACATTGCTTAAGGGAAAGGTTGTACTAAACACATAAACAAGTGAAGGCATCTATGACATTTTTAGAGGAGTATCTAGTTGATGTGTTGAAGTGAGTTTGCATTAGCCCATACAAGAGTCATTCTTTAAGCATATGTTGTACTTGATATATTTGTGGAAAATTGTTGCATCCAATGTATACTCCACGATCTTAATTTAACATGTTTGGTTGATTTTAAGGTTAAGTGATAAAGCCAAGGAGTTGTGACATTGAGTTGATAGTCTAAAAAATGTTTGAGGACAAACAAAAGTCTAAGTATGGGGTGGTGATATTAGGAATATTATATGCCTAAATAGTCTATAATTGCCAATGTTTTAGTATTGTTCAAGGACGATCTTTAATTATTAGCTTGATTTTGAGGTCGATTGTGTTGATTAATCACTTACCTACATGATTAATAATTTCATGAACTCTTAGAGAAATTGGAGATAGAACAAAGAAAAATAAGGAAAAGAGACGGACATGAAAAATGTCTAAGTGTGAAAGCACCCAAAAGAGGTAAACTGGCACGCGCGCTACGCCACGGCTTGTCGCACAGAGCCATTTTTGAGGCACTCTTCATGGCGCACCACACCAAGGTTGTACGCTTACAGAAACTATCCAGGTGCTACGATAATGCACCGCGCCAAGAGGTGAAATCTCCCATAATGTGTCAGGTGTGCCTCCCTAAGCAAATTCCGACTTATCCAAGTATTAAACATTAACTATGAGTTTGAATTTGTCTAGGATTTGTATTGTACTTTATCAACTAATATAAATAGATACTAGGCCTGGAATTGTGGGGGTTCGATGTTTATTTAGTGTGCAAGGGCAAGAATACTGAATGTAATCATCTTAACACTTCTATTTTACGAATTTGTTTATGAAAAATTATCTTTTCTTGGTTAAGCATGAACATGAGTATCTAAATGCCTTAGTTTTGTGGTTGCAGCTACGAATTAATTATTGAATATTTGAAGCTTTATGAATTACTCTTCTATTGTAAATTCAAATTAATTTTATGTATAGATTATACTATGTATTGACTTCCATATAGAAATAAATTTAGTATTTAATCTTATATTGACCATAGAAGAGGTTAGATAGACCAGAGAATATATAGAGAGCTCGGTCAACCCATTAACTTGAGGCGATTGGTTTTCAGGAGTGATGCCCAAAAGATGAACACATTGCTTGGTTACAAAATTAGATGAAGTATAAATGTTCATGAGTTAGTTTATTTATCCCTGCTCAAAGATGTAGTTAGATAGATAACTAGGGTAGGTGCGACAGGTGATTAACTCGGATCATACTATCAACCCTATAAACCAGTAATTTGACAACTGAAGTAAGTTCAATGCTGATTTTATGATGCATGAGGTTCGTTATATGTTGTAGCTCTGGAATTGCTTATAATCTTTCTTGAAACATTATATCAAAGTCGTTCACCATTGTTTACTTTAAAGTTAGTCCATAATAGTCTTAGCTAACCATAAAACAATCAACCATCGAAGTAGTTACTTTTGTCTTTAGTTGTGGAATTAAGTGTGAATATAAGTTGATCATCCGTCCCTTGGGAACGATAACTCGTTTTAAGAAGAAACTATATTACTTGCGGACCACGTACACTTGTGTATATACTGGGGAGTAACAGTTTGCATGATCTTCACCCTAAGAGAGAGGATGTGTTCTTGACTACAAGAATTGGTAAGTCCAAGTCCTCTTGAGTGAGATAAGTTTCTTTCAAGTGAGTTTATCCTAAGCGGGGGATAATGATGTGAGTAGTGGGGTTGTACATATCCCTATCTTTTCCTTCTATTCCTACTCAAGCTTGAACCTAGAGAGTTGCTTAGTAGATTTTTATGATGGGAGTGTGTCATATAAGTGTGAGTTGAATGTTCTTCATATGGTATGCACGTCTTACATAACACCATGTAATACATGTTATGAAATATCATTATTGCATGAAAAAGGTACTTTTATCAAATTGTATGTTTCTCATGTTACTCGTCCTCTTGATGTGATGAATGTGCATTTAACTTCATGAGGTGGCTAGATGATCATGCTTTATAACACCTTTGATAAGTAGACGTTTTATCCCTAAAATAAGGTGTTGAATCTTCTTTAAATGAGAAGTTATGAGACACTTGAAAAAGGTGTGAGTTTAATGAATTAGGAAGTGTTGTTGTAGCTTCACTCTTTAGAAGTGCTGGTATGTCTAGACAATGCCATCAATGTGTACCTAAGAATTGTAGCAACTTTCCTAAAGGATGTATGTTTACAAAAACAAATGTCATGCTAGAAATTGGAATTATATGAAATGACTTCCTATTGTTGTGATGTGTGAGGTATGAGCTGTCATTTTTTACTTCATAAGGAAGAGAGTTAAGCATGCTTCAGTTTGAAGTAAAGAAATCCACCTTGAAATGAATTAACCTTTGTGCATTGTTTTTATGTAAACTCTATGATGCCATTTGTGTGGTTTTGGCTAGGAGAAGGTAGTCCCTCCTTGAACAAAAGTTGAACATGGTAATGTTATGTATGACCTTGATGGTACTATGTCTGGACTATAAGATTATAGTTGATCTACATGATTCATAATTTTTGTGCCACTACCTGAATTGCTTAATTTCTCATGAGTTGAAGTGTGGATTTGGACAATGTGTGAAAGAGAAATCCATTGTATGTCTAACTTTATGATGTAATAATGAGCATGCCTAAAAGTTGGAAAAGGCAGTTCCTCAAAATGGAAACGAGTATAAAGAAGTATATAAGCATGGAAAGAAAGTGTAAGAGTAATCCATGTTTGATTATGTTGCTTCTGTCGCATGATGGCATAAAGTTGGTGTTCCTTGTATGTTTAGTGCATTGACTCTTATGTGGTAACATGTTGAATGTTGTGAGCCTCTCTATGGTTAATTAAGTCCTTGAGTGTGTTTTAAAAAGTTTCAAGTGTCATTCGAGAACGAATATTCCCATGTGGGGGATATTGTAAGGACCCTTAAAATTAAATAAGGTGTATAGAGTATCACATGTGCCTAAAAATATTATTAACATGTCAATTAAATGTTTTAGATCTTGAATGATTGATTTAAAGTGGTTCAAAAGTCGAATGTCCAAGACGTTTGAAACTTAGTCTTTAGACGTGCTAGTGTGTCCTTGTATGTTTGCCTCGTTTTATGTGTTGTTTGGAGTCTACAAATATTTAAGGTTACCGTAGTGTCTTAATAAATACGTTTAGGGTCAAAACATCTTGGCACGACTCCCCAAGTACCGCCCTATGGGTCCTTGAAGAGGACCTAACCATTGGCAAACAAGTTGCCCAAGGCAACAGAATTTGCACATGAAAGGAACATGTCCGCGTCGCGGACTATCTCCTCCCAAGGAAAAATTCTGCTTTCGCGTTGCGGACGTGTAGCGTACTCTATTTTTTGAAATATAATTCCATAAATCAAGTGGGAACAGCTCCTCGATGCTAACTTTTTCCACAACGAAAATACCAAAAATAAAAGTTAAGTTTGACATGTCTAATAGTCCAAATAAGTATATGGGTGTTTTGGGTAATTTGGATTTAGTTATAAACTTTTTTTCTAAGACGTATTTAATCCCTTTCCCAAGTCAAAACACCAACACTCAATAAGAGTCAAAGTCCCAAAATTCTTCTTCTCCTTTAAATTCTCTCAAACCTCCATTGGAGACCAAATCTCAAGTTCAATCTAGGGGATGGATTTCTATGGTTTCTTCTCCAATTATTCATGGTCCTTCAATAAATAAGGTATGGTAATCGTTGATCCTTAGTTAATTATCCATCTAAGGAGTTCAATCAATTATTTTCAAGAATGATTCAAAGACCGAAATTCCCAATTTTTATCTAGTCATGGGTTCATTGTCAAATTGATTTCAAACTCATTGTAATAATGGATTCATGTTTAATTAATGTTTTATTTATGAATTGCAAACCAATTTCATGAAGAAACCATGATCCTCTTTATTTCTCAAATTGGCCTATAATGTAGCTCTTGTGATCATTATGATATGATGCTCACATTATGCTTAGATTATAATTAATTTCTTAGTTCTATATTCCTTTATGTAAATTGATATTGAATTGATAGGAATATATCAAGATGATCATTTGCTTGGAGATTTGGTAAGGTTACCTATTTCTTCTAATTAGCTTAGAATGTGCATTGAATTGTGATGACTGGTATGGTCCACTTATGGTGATGGTATTTACATTCTTGTACGTCTTTATCTGTTATGATTATGTCCTTCAAGGAATTAGATGAAAGATGAATTTATATGACGATTTCTATGTTTAGGAAGATGAAGGATTTAGCCTTGATTCTAATATCATGTTCTAAGTGAATAAATGTTATCTGAAGTTATATGAATAGTCTTCCACACTAGTTGCAAGATCTTGGTGTGTGGATGATGTTTTGTATATGTGATGATCATGTTAGGGTTAGGTATGGTCAAGAGGCTAATGATGATAAATACTATCATAGCATTACTCCTACCTATATGAATCATACATGAATGTGTGATCAAAGTATTTTAGGAGTCTTCTATTCTTATGTTTAATATGATCTTGTCTCCGATGATGTATATGAGTGTGTGTAGCCTATAGTCCTTAATACTCTATATGTGTGTATGACTTGAGACTTGAGGAATGTTGTACATGTGTTGTGATCTTTAGAGAGTGGCTTTCTCAAGGTTAAGTCGTAGCCATTATGCGAACATGTTGACCAATGTACACACACAATTCATGCATGACTATGAATAAGATGCATTCATGATTATTAAGGAAAGGATAGTTCTCCTATGCATCATTACCTATTTATATGCATGTTAAGTATATGATTAATGAAGTTATGAACATGTGTGATTAGAGGTTTTTATGTGAAGGTAGATCTCACATTGTATGCACACACACATGATGTATGATTGTACGAGTATGTGAAAGGACATTCTCAAATGAAGTAGGGTCTATGATGAAAGTACATTCTCATGTTAGAAACCTTTGAGCAATATAATGTATGTAGGAGCAAGATCTTAAAGCTTTCTTTATGCATTAATGTATTAATGGCTTAAATATATCTAAAAAGGGAGTTAGAGCCTAGCACCGAGTGAACATGACAAATGAGAGTGGGGGCGTCATGTTAGTAAGTACGGCTTCCCACAAGAGAACCTTCACGTCTAGCAAGTCTTGGTTCCCAACATAGATATTATCTCATGAGATGGAAACCGCCACACTAGTAAGTTAAGGTTTTATAGAAGCAATCTCCTTGTAGGTTATATCTTGTGGATTACACCTAGATAGCTATGCATCATTGGTTACTCCTTAGGCAAGTGTTAACCCTCTCTTTTTGGTGTGGGAGGAGAACAACGGATTCCATGTAGCTCACATGGTCTATGTCTGTTATGTCTAAGTCTCCCAATATAAGAAATGAACTAACATAAGATTATGGACTCTAATCATACTTCCCTGAGGATATCACTTAATATAGGTAGGACTATGGCCCCTACCCATGGATTTCACTAGTGAACTCTAAGAAAGAATAAGATTAGTACACGTATGAAAGTAAGACTTATGTTATGTTACGTATGAATTTTATGAATGCATGTAAGTGACTTTGTATATTAAGACATGAATTATGTGTATGTGTGTGAATTGCACTTATGGATTCTAAATGAGTTTACTTAGTATATGTGAGGGTATGGGACTCCATATGTACATTGAACAAGTAAGCTTGTGAAGGGGTTATGAGGGTGGTCTACTTCTGGTATGAACTAAGGAGTTATGACTAAGGTTGTAGTAAAGTAAAGAGTTCTTATATGGTGCTATGAAGTATATGCCTTATGTTTAGTTATAAATGAATGTGTTATGACTTGTTAAGTATGTTATGCCTAGTCTAGGGTGACTTCTTAGGTACACTTTGGTGTAAGTAGTATTATTGGATGCTACCAACACATTGCACTAATGTGACTTAGGGGTTGTCTTAGATGGTGGTGCTTATTTGAAGCTTATGTCTATGAGGTGCTTATGACTTATGAATATGTATGGTTATGTTTATTAAGCATATCTATGAAAGACTATTGTAAGAATACCACAAGGTGATATATTGTACTAAGTACACTTGAGGGTTCCTTAAGGAAAGAAGTAAGATAAAAGAGAGGTAATGTATTGTATGTATCGAATATGCCTCAAAGTATGATAAATGACTCTATGTGCTATTATGAGTAGTATCCATGTCTATATTATGTATGTGAACTATATTGTGCTTATATGTGCCAATGTTTCATGAAGTTAACCAAAAAGACATGTTTCATGATTTCAAATGAAATTTCCTACTTTAAATTCATGTTTGCATGGTTGTCATACTTACTGCATTCTTGTACTAATACCATTCTTCTTCATTTTTTATACAAAGTCTAGGTTTAGATGGCTAGAGGATGTCTCCTAAGTGAAGAGCTTGGATAGATCTCCCAAGTTAAAGTAAAGGAACCCTTATGATTCAAGGGTTTCCTATGTCAAGATGTTTCTTTAAGTTAATGTAATAGTTCAGACTTATATTTTTTGCTAAGGTTCATGTCCCTATTTGATTTTATGACTTGTGTCTTAATATGGCAAAGAGACTTAGAATTTACTTACGTACTTATGATATTTTATATATATATATAAAGTGATGACTCTAGAACATGATGTGCTATGAAAAGTTTTAACTTTTCCACTATTTTTTTATTACTATTTTGCAATAAAAGATGTCTTAAGGGATTGTATAAGACCTCCGAGGGGTCAAGTACACCGTGTTACTTCTAGGGAGTGCTCCCCGGTCGTGACACATAAAGATAACTTAAATAAATGTCTTGGAAAAATAAGTTTCATAATAAAAAACCTGAAATGTAAATAAAGAGAGACTCAAAACTAAGTTGTTTGACTGACTATCTATCTACGAAGCCTCAATAATATTAAGACGGATGTTGGAACAAACCTCACAAAAGAGTCCTCAAGAATGTAAGGAAGCTCACCACTAACTCTGAGTGATCAAATGAGATCAAGGAGGCGTTGGATGTTGATCTTGGTGACCTTTGTCTGCACATAAGATGATGCAGGCCAACTGGTATTACTACATTGAATATGCGAGTATACGAGCTGTAATGTTAAACAACAACTTATGCTCAAAAATAATATAAAGAACACTTACCTTGGCTCTGCTCAAATCATGAGATACTGAACTTAATATAAATCAATAATAACACATGTAATATATATATATATATATATATATATATATATATATATATATATATATATATATATATATATATATAAAGATTGTAAAATAGTGTAAACAACTTGGTTCGTTAAAGAAAATGCAATAACAAACTCAACTTTTATTATATATGAAAGTAATATAGTTTCTGCGGGAGATTCTCTAATTGACAATCACCACTATGAGCCTAAGTAGTGATACAGCATCTTGCCCGCGCTGCAAGAATTGTGCTATACTCTGCAGTCGCATAAAACTCCTTAATTTAGTGGACCCACTAGCTTAACTTACATAATCATTTAAAAAGTATGATCCGTTAATACTCATGATGGCTACATAGTTTCCATGGAGACTAGAGTTAATAAGAACTCTCATCCCCACATCTGTAACGACCAGAGAGTACCCCTTAGATATCAGAGGCGTACTCCAACTCGGAGAGGTCTCGTACAAGCCTCTTAGCATAATCGTCATGGCATAATGAACTTGAAATAATGCAGAAAATTTAAAATATGTAAATAGTGAAGTATACTTAGACTTCTCACATATCATATATGGAGTTTACATATACTCCTCGTTTATGCAGTTTAGTTAGACACCTCGTTTAGCAATATAAATGATTCATGATCATATTCTAATATTGTTTCACAACACCATCTATTTACAGGATTTCAACACAAGTATACAATAGGGTCCTTAGCCCTTTAGACACAATAATCTATTAGAGTAAAAGTACGTTAGAGAAGATTACTATGTCTATTACGTCGATAGAGAAGTCATAAAGTGTCAACTAGTGCATATGTCCTCGAATCTTTGAGTACCTACGACAATGGCTTGGAGAATAGAAGTCCAAGCTTTCTTCAAGGATGTAGAGCAAACAAATTACCCGGAACATATACTCATAATATAAGAGGGAGAAAGGGGTTAGTACAATTAATGCACAAGATGCGGAAATGCATAAAACTATTAAAACATGAGAAAGGGAAATTTACATGTAAGTATGTATTTATGATATTTTTGAAAGCCATTTACATCATCAAGACAACACATAAGACAATGCCCCGAAATTTCCAAATTTACAATGAACGGATGAACTTAGCACTTACTAGTGTCTTCTTGTGCAATGTAAAGTTAGAATTCATACTACCAACCCTACCAAGCATTCCCATAGAAACCACCTTGGCCACACATATTAAATTTATATTTATCACAGACCAATAATCATAAGTGAAACACATACATCATGAGAAACATTTGGATACAAGGATATGTTCACTACAACTATTATCCATACAATTTTCATATTCTCATATTACTTCATGGTTACAAAAAACTACCTATAACATATGTCACGACCCTCAAGCACCCCTAGAATTTAGCAAGAACCCTTGAATCGGGACACGGCGTACTTGATCCTTTGGGGTCTTATGCAATCCTTTCAACTATCGTTCATTACATAAGACATGAAAAGTAGTGTTGAATTAAAACTTTTCACGAATAATTTAATGAAGGAATCATTTTTCATAAAATGCTAAAGAAGTCTCATGCTTACAAGACAATCTTAAAGACACGACATAAAATCTTAGGGACACGGCCCTTTACATTGACAGAAAATACATAATATATCTTTAAGAGAAAAGGATTATGCATATATGAGGACATACTTTGTCTTGAGAGAGTAGATTCCCAAGCTTCGTCTTCAAATCTTCAAAAGCCTCCAACCTATACTTATTAAGTATTGAAAAGTATGGGGTTAGTACAAATAATGTACTAATATGGCATACTCAATAACATGCAAAATGGGACATTTTAATAAAAACACATTTCCATGACAATTATGTAAAACACTCAAGAATATAGAAGTAAAACAACATAATAATCATCATTTAACACTTAGAGAAAAATTTCCATGATTTTAAGAAAACAGAACATTGTACAGTGAAGTGTCCATAATTTACATTATGTTCCTTCAACATTACAGTGAACTCTTTTAACATAAGCACTAAACTATCCCTATTCCAAAATAGTGAACTTCCAAGGCCAAGCAAAGAGGAAGTGAACTCATTTATGTAGGAGTTTCCCTAACTAAGGTTATCCTAAGACTCACCAAGGTAAGACATGAAGGAAGTGCACATATACCTCCTTCAATACACACCAAAATGATCCTGAAGACTACCTCTTTTAGGCTTACTCACCTCGGGAGATTAAGCCTCCAATGACAAGACATTAGAAGAACACTCAAGCAACACACCAAGACTTTCTTTCCGGAATGCCTACTTAGTGCAATAAGTAGATAGCGTCCCATACCACCACCTACCTTCCTAAGTAGTACACTCTTTTAGAAGGCTTGCACGAAGACTCCCCTTTCGGAAGGTCTACTTAGTGCAATGTATAGATAGTATCCCCTACCACCACCTGCCCTAAGTAGTACGTTCTTTTAGGAGACTTAGTTCATTCAATTCATATAATCCTCACTAAGACTCCCCTTTCGGAATGCCTACCTAGTGCAGTAGATAAATAGCGTATCATTCCACTACCTACCCTAAGTAGTACACTCTTTTAGAAGACTTATCACTTGCATTACTTTTGTGGGGGGGTTAGCTTAATCGACACAGACCATGAGAGCTAGATGTAGAATCCCGATATTAACCCCTAGGGATACTTACTTCCCTAGAGTAAGGTCATTCTCTTAGCTTTTACATGTCTTACCCAATAGCTAAACCTATGCGGGCGCATAGTTAGGGGATAAGGACTTTGCTACTAAGTAACACATTGGAGTATTCATATCAAGAGGTACATTGGAATAAAACATCTCAACTCATGAAGTGTAACTACCCATTCTTCATATCCTCTCGGTGCTAGGCGTAACTCCCCACGGATTCTCAACATTATATACTATAGATTGAGGATTACTAGTGAATACCACATCTCAACTCAAGAAGGGAATTGATCCTCCAACCTATCTTAGAAATCTCTTAGGATGTAGTGAGGTTGATACTAAACACTTCATCTCAACTCACGAAGAGTGTTCACCCCAAAACTCCCATTTTTTACTTAACTTAACTTGATTCATTCTTTCAAGTGTGAGTCTGTGTACATGTGAGCATACCTTTCACGTAAGAATCATTCAATTACATTAAATTCTATACATGTTTAGACCTTCATTCATCACAATACACACTTTAACATGCTCAACATATAAATTACTTCATTTGGGCATAAACTAAGCAAAACATGCAATTCTAACTTCATAATACACATTACAAGAACCATCTTCATTATCACTTCACCTCACATATTAGGCCTTCAATCCATACTCACAATACATATCAAATATATCCAAATAAATCAAGTAAACACCGCCACAAAGAAGGTGGACCATACCTATCAAGAGCAAATCATATAATAGAAGTTAAGCAACATAACCAACTTACCCTTTCATTCAATCTTCCACCACCTATAACATTTACTCCCAAATTCACCATAAAATATCCCTTAGGTAAGTAGCTAAAAATCAATAACAACACAAGCAAAGAACATCTCAAAGACTACAAAACCGAGCTCATTTAACCCATTTCTTAAGCCACAATTTGATAAAAAGCTTTCATATGATTTCATTGAAGTTTTAGCATTAAAATTAGCAACTAACATTACAAACATCATTTTTCAATCATTAGGAACGTTTTCATGCAAGACCAATATTTAGAGTTAAAGATAGAATAAGTTAGGGTTGAAAATCATTTTTGAAAATTTATTAGAAGGGACTCCTTGAATGGAAGAGAGTTAAATGATGGATACCATACCTCAAATAGAAGAAACCCAAATGATTTTGATGAATAACTCAACAACCAACATCCCTCCTAGCTCCTACTTGACTTCTAGCTTTTATGGAGTTTGAGAGAGAGTTCTACGAGAGAGGGGTTTTGGGGTTTTAGGAAATAAGGTCTAAAATTAGGTCTTAGGGTTTCAAATACTTTAATACACCTAAAAGACCCGAAAAATATCACCCTAGGTTCATAAAATACTTGGGGTGAATTTACCAAACTCCCCAGCCAAAACAGAAAATGACACCTTTTTCACATGAAACATTAACGACTCCCAACCAATGAACCGTGTGTCAAACGACGCCTCGTTGGTGTGGCTCATTAGTTGAGTCTGAAACCCTCAAAACCTTAAGGTCCAATCGATGGAAAAAGTCAATGATCTGTCAATTGGTCAACTGGTTGTCGACTGGTCCTGTTTGTGGACACTGCGAGGCAGTTTTGAGCCTAAGTCTTGGGTCGCTCTCTAGGACCCCTTGTGGGTCCTAGGTGCGGTTTTACCAGAACGTTAAACCCCTAAATATAGTTTTTTAGATATTTGGAACATCCAACACCAATTTCAAACAAAACGAACAAGTAAAACTTACTCAAACACATCAAGACACGTGAACACTCTCTAAGACACACTTTGCGAACGTCATGGACGTTCTTGGATGTTTGACCTCCAAACTTAACCAAACTTCACACAATGCCTAAGGTCATCCATATAACTCACTTTAACAAAAAATTAACTGAAGCAACAATCACAAAGCACTAGTTCACCTTATTTTATTTTAGGGTGTTACAACATCCCTCAGAGCCTACTAGTGCAATGAAAAAGTGAAGTCCCATACCCCCACTTGAACCTAGTCCACTTATAATAATATCATAGGCTAGTTCATATTAAAATTTTTACTTATTAATTAGGGAATATCTACCATAAATAACATAAACCATGAGAGCTTGCATGGAATCCGGTGTCGTAAAGCCCCACATCTAAAAAGGGTGTTATACTTGCCAAGGTAGAACCTACATACTAGCTACTATGTGGATCCACTAAATAAGTCCTATCAGGGCACGTAGTTAAGGGATAGGGAGATTGATTCTAAGTACTTTAACTATTGCATTAGCGGAGGAGTCCCAATCTCATGAGTATCACTAGGATTACCCAACCTCTTGCATTAACGGAAGGGTCTTTTCCTCATACGCCATATCCTCTCGGTGCATAGTATACTTTTCCAACTTACTACCATTGTTTAATTGTATCTACATGTGTGAAGAGATATCAACATAAACTTCTTAGATTAATTAGGTGAAAATACACTTTCATCCTAGAATCTACATACATATGTGTAGCACTTTCACAATCTCAATTATAGTGTTTCCATGAGGACTATACTTTCAATTAACACAAGATATCAACTACATTATATGTAAAGCATGGCATACAATAGGTAAGGTTCAAGAGAATGAAAACATCCCAATTACCTTTCTTGTAGCCTTTCATAAGTCATGTACCTTGCAAGCAATTCAAAGTGTATGCACAATAATTTTTATCATATATACAAATCCTAGAATTTACCCCTTTTTAAGGTTAGGAATCAAGTATAATTATCACCCCCATCTACCACTCAATAGGCATGAATACAAGATTCTATGACTAGATAATTATCTATTACAATGCATCATGTTCATATGTACTCAATTCATCCATCAACATTCAAGAAATTAGGTCATAGGGTGCACATTGGTTCTTGGGAGATTTTACAATACAAAAAATCAATTAATACCAATATATTTATAATTCAAGGCATATAACATAAACAAAAGATTTTGTATTGAACCCATGGATTGATCAAAAGTCCTAGTTTTTGGTCACAATATAGAATTTTAAAATAGAAGTTTTGAAGAGATTCATGGAGAAACTAATAAATGAATCAACATCCCCATACCTTAATTGATGATTTCCCACGAAATTGTTGTGATAAAATGGAGGAATTGGTCTTCTTCTTCAAGCTCGCAATTTCCCTTCAATGGAGGTTGAGTAGAAGAGAATTTTGAGAGAGAAGTGATAGTGCTTTGTAGTATTTATTTGAATGGGTAAAAATGACTTAAAACATACAATAAATCAATATATAGTCACCCCTTAAATTACCCAAAGTACCCCTCACTTAATAGGATTTTTTTGTGAAGTCAAATTGACTTAAAAACGACGCGAACGAATCTGGGAAGTGGCTGCACTTCGCGGGGGAAATTCCAATTATTTTTTTCTGAAATCCAGTTTGAGGCTGTGAGACTCGTGAAGACCCCACGTTGAGATGCACTTTTTGTATCTTCAATGTTGAGGGCGCGACGCGTGGCTGCCTTCAAATCTTGGCTGTCGCAGGCTGCTTTGGAAACCTGCTTGCCAATGTTTAGGTCCTCGTCAAGGACCCCTCGGGTGGTCCTTCTGGAGTCGTGACTGGATTTTTTGAACCTTAAATATTATTTTACCTTTTTAAATTCTTCTTTACAAGTTTTAATATTTATACGACACTCCCAAACCTTCACAAAATATAAGGATGTCCAGTAGTTTGATTTCGCTAGTTTCCAGACGTTAGGGTCTTCCTTTGACGTTTATGATATGATACTTATAAATCAACTTTATTATGTTGTTCTAAGTTTGTAAGCATCAATTTAGTCATTATTCAATAGATGAGTCTCTATTCTAGTTCATAGGACTTCAGAGGTGTTACAACATTGTTGCTCAATACTACTCCCAAAATGTACTTTAGCTCATGCATTTAGAAACAACTTCCTTCTTGGGTTGAGATAATTGCTCAACACTTAGCTTTAAAAATCTTTCTTGGAATCAATGTTCCCTTTTCTTGTTCAAAACTCTTTTGGGAAATCTTAGTTTCATCTCAACTTAAATGTGAAAACATTTATAATTTTTTAGGGAATGCTTAATTCCCTTATAACTTTTTTTTGAAATGAACTCAACTTTTTAATCTTTGCTTAACTTGAAACTTCAGTCTTAAATCTAATCTAAGGGAATACTTAGTTCCCTTATATTTATGTGAAGGAAAGACTTCAACCTTTTTTTTTGGCTCTTTACTCTAACTTGAAACTTGAGGCTTAAAATTAAGTTAAAACATTTAGTGCAGGACTCTTGAAAACCTTTAAGAACTTTGCTTTGACTTACGACTTAACTTTAGACTTGACTCTTAACTTCTTTCATTTTGATCTAAACCTTCCTTCGATTGGATTCTGGATTCCAGATTATGATTTGTGTTCTTTTTATTTCTAGGTGTTTAGAAATCATTTGATGTAATTAGAATCATTATATAGTGTTAATATACCTTAGAAGGGCTTAAAAGGGCAAAACTATGAAAACTGGGTGAAAAACGACGATTTAGAAGCATTCAGGGCGCGTTGTGCCAGCCTCACTTGACTGAGGCTTGGTTCTTGTGCACTGGTGGCGCGTCGCGCCGGACCCCAAAGACTAAGGCCAGTTTTTTGCGTGATGCGCCTGTCTTTGCCCATGTGTGTCTCATGAATTTTTCAACTTGTTTTTCATCTCCAAACCCTCCAAACCTCCCTAATTCTTCCACCAAACACTTGGGACTATTTTTACCCTTAATGCCCACTAGATTCAACTCGAAAACAACCCGGAGAAACAAGAATCAAAGAACAATAGGCATCCAATTATTCAATCAACGAGAATTTGACATTTTTCTTCAAGAACTTCATCTCTTAATATGTAAACAACTCACAATCGTTGAATTGAAACAAACTGTTCTGTGGGAGAACTGACCCAACACAAAAGATCTCATATATCTTGATAGGGATCACACCCGACAAAAACCACTCGAAGTTCTTGACGTTCTTGGCGAATTCTTGACTTTTCTCCCTTCTCTTCTTCTTTTCACTATTCTCCAAGCCCTAAGCGTGAATTTCATTTTCCAAAACTGGCATAAGGATTATTGTTACCCTATTAACCCCTAAAACGAATTAGGAAAATAATTGGTGGAAAGACTAGTTTGCCCTTCCTTAAATCCGGAATTGGATTTTCTTCGCTTGAACAACCCAACTTCCGATAGGCATATATCTCTCATATGATATCGAAAATGCCCAAACTCAGCAAAGTTGGAAAGATATATCCAAGGGCTTTCCAACAATATCAAGAACTATATCTAACTCGTCTTGATCTAGGAGTTATGACTATATGAAAAAGAGCAAAAACTCACTTTCTTAAACTTCAATAATTTTCCATATTTTCCCTTTTCTTTCCAAAAGTAATTATCTTTAGTTTCTTAGCTTATCACTACCTATTTTGAGTTACGAGATGTTACACACTGGCTTATAAAATTGAGAGAATGAAAAAGTCTGAGGGGACAGTAGTGAGCTATGCTATGAAGCTCAATGATTTAAATGTGAGGGTTGAGGCTCTGAAAAGGTAAAGGGTAGTTCTACTGATGTTAATACCCTGACGGTGGAGGTGGATACTATACACAATGAGTTGATCCAGATTCAAGTTGTGGACATCTCCACACATAGGGGTGAGGTTTCCCTTCCAAATGCGCTCGGGATGCCTAATGCAGTGCATCTGCTTCTGTGCTTGAGAATGAAAGGGATGAGGAGGAGTTGGACGAGGACACTATGAGGAGAAGTTGAGAGATGAGGAGAATGGGATTGCGGAGACACTAACTGATCTTCATGAGATTGAGAAGGTCATTTTTTAGGCTGTATTGGAGAGGTTTTTTTAACAGACTTTAGAGGTCCGGTGTAGTGGATTCACTCTACAAGAGAACATGTCATTTGCTAGAGACTAAATCCATAGCTAACTTACAAAATTCCTAGCTAACATCATTTTTGCTAGGAAAGACCTAGCAACATTTTGTAGCTAATACACTCTTAGCTAAAAAAATTCTGGGAAAACGTTGTTAGCCTAGCTAATTTAGCTAGAATATTTTGCTAGGCAACATATCCAAGCAAATAATAGCTAGGATTATTCCTAGGTAACTTCATAGCAAACAACTCTCTTTTGCTTAGACATTTTCCAAGCTAATATGTAAACATCCTAGGTTTTTCTTGGATTGATTTTTTATGTTTTCATGACCCCTAACTTACTTTTAGAAGAAACCAATATTACTTAAAATTCACATATCATGAAATAAATCATTGAATCCATTCAAATTACACCAATTCATTAACTATACTTATGCATTTATTTGCACGACCATTTCAAAATGGTATATCCTTCATAAATGAATATCATGTATAGAAATAAAATCGAACATATCGAAAGTTTAAAAACATTAAAATATCTCCATGTCAACTTAAGCTCATAAACATCAACATAAGCTCCTTGTTGGCATTGCCCTCCAATTTAATGTTTCCAGCTCCATTCGTTGACATGTTTCTTTCAATTTAAGGTCTCTAGCTTCCCTTTTTGGCATGTTTCTTCAAATTTCATGTATCCTTACATTACTTCAATGCCATATTTATCCCTTGGTGTAGAAATCGCATCAACCTTCTCCCCAAAAAGTTTTTTTTTAATGTGTTCTAAAAAAAGATAATTAGTCATTTTGAATAATAAAACAAATCAAATAACAAGTAAAGAGACAAATAATTTGAACTAAGAAAATTGTCCAAATGAAGAATGTGTTAGATTATTTTACAAGTTTCGACACAAGAGGAATGACACATTATTAGTAAAAGGAATCAAATACCAAAAGATTAAAGAGACCAACGAGTATACTACTAAATCTTTATTGAACATTTAGAATATAATGTATGAACAAAAAAGATATATTGGAGGCTTTCATATCATGTAAACTTAGAATAGTTCTAAGTTATTTTAAGCTTTTTGACTTTGGATAATGGAAGTATGAAAATTGTTCATTTAGAGAAAAAGTAACCATGTCTTTGGGTCACATGGATATCTTAAGGATGTACTTCAATTCGTGGGCATACCTTTGAATGTTATTGGCCAAACATTCCATGTTAAACTGAAACTCTCCAGAATAAAAAGTCAGCACCATTCATTACCCAATCATATAGAAAAACTTCTTTTAATTTCGAACAAAAGTGTACAATTAGTCCGATTGCATATTCTCAAACAAAATTAAAGAAAGAAAAAATATATAATACACCCTTTAATTTTTTGTGTACACAAGTAAACACTTAAACTTGTATAAAGTTGAATAAACTTGTCAATGCATCTTGTGTGATATAATACACATATGACACCACGTACAATAATGTGTAGGATGTGAATTGCTATGTAGGACGCCCAGCAAAACCCATGTGTTTACTTGTTCAGCTATATATAAGTTTAAGTGTCTGTTTGTGTACAACCAAAGTTGAAGAGTGTAGACGCAACATGAAGTCAAGGTAAAAGCATGTTTATGTATTATTCCATAAAGAAAATAACTGGTATCACTCGTAGTTCCTACTAATTACTAAATATGGACTAGAATAACAAGTACTCCTTCCATTTAAGTAAAAATATAGTATTATTAGTATATCACAAAAACCAATGCACATCAGAATAAAGCTTAGCATAGATGCAAATCAACATATTTATGTAGTGCCAATAAATATTAACTCCTAAATAAATTAAACAATAACCTAAGTCCTTGAAACGAGAAGCACAAGTGAAAGTAAATCCAAATCTTAAAACAAAAATCAGCACCATCCATTCTGCAACTCATAGTAATTTTTGTTAAGTTTACTTTTCTGTATCCTTATTAGGAACACAAATGCTTACCAAGCACTACTTTAACTAACATATTCACTGCATAAAATCTATACAACAAACAAATTAAATAACTACTAGAATACTCTGAGCACAAGAAACGAAAAAGTTCTATGATATTTGATCAAAGTTTTTATAATGAAGAAGTAATTCAATAATAAATAATTTAAATACACTAAGAAACTAACCTTAAATATTGTCAGGCCGTGGCTCCAATGCTCCTTTACATATGCTCCCATTGTTGTTTATGTTTGGGTTCAAGAAAACCTTTTGTCCTAAATTTTTAGTTGCACAGACTCTTCACTTTTGAGGTTGCACCCATTATCAGATTCTCCAAAAATACTCTACTATTTGTTACTGTTCTATTTATTCAAATTGCAAGCCTGGCATGAGGCTAGGGAAATTCATGAAATTTTGAACATCTCTAAAAGACTTGGCGACATCGTAGTATAGCACATAAAAGAACTATATCAGATAAAATCAAACGCATAATAGAGAAATTGAAGAAAAGTGCTACTAGATGCAGATTCCTTGGAGACCGTTCCTTTAATTAGCTTAAGATAAATAAATTCACCAATAATTTGTCAATACACATTTTTATAATTCAACAATCAAAAGTTTATTTTCCAAATGTATTTAATCAAACTGATGAGTAGACAACAAATCATCTAAAATTCAACCTAATATACAAATCACCATAACCAAGATAAAAAATATATTCTTCAGTAAACTCAAGATAAAAAATATATTCTTCCGTAAGTTGAAGGAAAAGAAATCTATTTTAACACAATTAATTAGCACAACTGTTGCCAATCTGTGTTATAAAATCAGAAATTACTGGTTCTAATAAATCATACAGAAACACGAAGTATCTGAGAATTTTATATAACCAGTAAATAAGATGAACAGAGATAAAATAATTTAATCTGTAAAAAACGTACCAGAATCTGGAATACTCTTATTGAAATTTTCGGAAGAAAATCAAGTCCACTGAATTCACAGTGTCCCCTTAAGGAAATTATTCCCCTCTAGTATCCGAGGTTTGATTTGGAATATAACCTCCCAGGGTAAAATGATTTTAATCAGTAGAGTATAGATACCAAAAACTCTACTGTCAGCGAATCAATCCACAGCAGGAAAGTACACGAAGAAAATGTGATTTTAAGAAGAAGGAAGATCAGAAAATTCGTAGGAAATATTCTGAAGACTGAATGGTATTTATAGGCAAGAATATATTCTGAAAGGTTGCAACCCTTTCAGAAGAACAGTCATGGCGGGAAATTTTGAATATAACAGAATTTAAAACGGGTCACTCGCGGATCCGAGTCGGGTCGGGTTTTATTGAAAATAATTTTTGGCCATTTAAATTAATTAATAAATAATTAAAATAAATTTTGTCCAAAAAATATCTCTCGATCGATCATTTGCCAAGCCAAAGCCAAAGCCAAAGCCAAAGCCAAGCCAAAGCCGAAGCCGAAGCCGAAGCCGAAGCGAGCGAGCGACGACGACGACGGCGCGAGGGGGGGTCCCTCTTTCCAACCCTTTTAACAATTAATAGGAGTGTTTATTTATTTAAACTCTCCTATTTTCCTTTCCATTACCGATGAGGGACTATTGCCTTTTTCAATAAAGCATTAGAGGACTTTTCAAGTTCCCAACCTTTCAAGTTCTAAACCTTTCAAATTCCTCTCCTTCCCTCTATTTCCCATCAATTCTTGCTACATACCCAACAATCCCCCACATTGATGGGGAAAGTTATAACATAGGAATGCACGGACAATTTTGTACTTTACAAGCAAGGATTAATTGCATCTGGATAAGTAGGTTTCCCCTTGGACTTTCCGTAGTGAACATATGTCGGATATACTCGGTCAATCGGTAGATGTGATATCTTTGAACCGTCGAACTTTGGTGTATACCTAGACAACCATATGTCACACAATTAACCCTTTACTGTTTATGATTCTTACGGTTGTGTTCGTTTCAGCCATGAACACCTCCTGGTTTCATGAGTGTACAGAGAATAGGCTTTTGACATAAATTCTCTTTGAAGCGGCTTCCACTTCACACTCACATAGGTGATTTCTAACCGTGTCATCTCGTAGATACACTATTTGGTCAAATCTACCAAACTTAGCAAATCATTAAAAACTTTAAGCTTTATTACCTCATTAACAAGCCTTAAAGTCTTAACCTTTTCCTGAACATTGTCTTCATCATGAAAATGGATTGAGTTATTTGACAATGTCGAACCGTCAGCCACAACTTTGTTTTTCTCCTTGAATCTAGCTCTTGGGATCTCCAGTCTGCTAGATAGAGTTACCGTCATGATGACTTGTCCTAAGCCGTAAACCCATTCCCTTAGATGATCTTTCAACTGCCTCTCTCACTAGGCCTTTCGTTAGTGGATCTGACACATTATCGCTTGACTTTACATAGTCAATTGTGATAATTCCACTAGAGAGCAGTTGTCTTATGGTGTTATGTCTACGTCGTATATGACGAGACTTCCCGTTGTACATAACGCTCCCTGCCCTACCTATTGCTGCTTGACTATCGCAATGTATGCAAATTGGTCCGACAGGTTTGGGCCAGAATGGAATATCCTCTAGGAAATTCCGGAGCCATTCTGCTTCTTCACCAGCCTTATCCAAAGCAATGAATTCAGATTCCATTGTGGAGCGAGCAATACATGTCTGTTTGGAAGATTTCCAAGAGACAGCTCCTCCACCAAGTATGAATACATAACCACTCGTGGATTTTACATTCATTTGACCCGGTGATCCAATTTGCATCACTATATCCTTCAATCACGCAGGATATTTATTATAATGCAAAGCATAATGTTGTGTCCATTTTAGATAACCCAACACACGTTTCATAGCCATCCAGTGAGTTTGATTCGGATTACTAGTGTACCGACTCAGTTTACTAATAGCACATGCTATATCTGGTCGTGTGCAATTCATAATATACATCAAACTTCCCAACACTCTGGCATATTCCAATTGAGAGTCACTTTGACCTTCATTCTTTTTAAATGTACAACTTAAATCAATTGGAGTTTTGACTACATTGAAATTCAAGTAATTGAACTTATCCAATACTTTTTCAATATAATGAGATTGAGATAATGCTAGTCCCTGGGGAGTTTTGATAATCCTGACCCCTAAGATCAAATCAGCAACTCCTAAGTCTTTCATATCGAACTTGTTGGACAACATGCGCTTAATAGCATTTATATCATCAATTTCTTTACCCTTTATTAACATGTCATCAACATACAACAAACAATGACTTCATGATTCATAACATTTTTGATGTAAACACATTTATCACATTCGTTAATCTTGAATCCATTTGTCAACATTACTTGATCAAATTTAGCATGTCATTGTTTGGGTGCTTGCTTGAGTCCATAAAGTGACTTCACAAATCTGCACACTTTCTTTTCTTTACCAGGAACTATAAACCCTTCAGGTTGTTCCATGTAAATTTCTTCCTCTAACTCTCCATTTAAGAAGGCTGTCTTTACATCCATTTGGTGGATTTTAAGATCATGGACTGCTGCAAGTGCTATTAACATCCTAATTGATGTTATCCTTGTTACTGGAGAATATGTGTCAAAGTAGTCCAGACCTTCCTTTTGTCTGTACCCTTGACTACCAGTCTAGCCTTGTATTTGTCAATAGTCCCATCAGGTTTCATTTTCCTTTTAAGATCCATTTTGATCCTAAAGGTTTATTTCCTGGAGGAAGATCAGTCAATTCCAAGTGTGATTGCTTAAAATTGATTCAATCTCACTATTGACTGCTTCTTTCCAATAAGTTGACTCTGACGAAGACATAGCTGCTTTAAATGTTTGAGGCTCATTTTCAAGCAATAGTGCTACAAAATCTGGTCCGAAAGAAAGATTTTCGTTGTCGAGTACTTCGCCTAGGTTCCTCACTAGTTAGAATATTTTCCATTGATTCTTCTCGTGGTCGTTTAGATCTTTCACTTGTTGACTCACTTTCAGTTTTATACGGATAAATGTTTTCAAAAAATTCTGCATTATCTGATTCAATTATCGTATTAACATGAATCTCAGGATTATCAGATTTGTGAACCAAAAATCGACAGGCTTTACTATTCACAGCATATCCAATAAAGACACAATCTATTGTTTTGGGTCCAATTTCAACCCTCTTAGGTAAAGGAACCTCTACCTTGGCTAAACACCCCACACTTTAAATATAAGTTGGGTTTTCTTCCTTTCCACAACTCATATGGAATTGATTGTGTTTTTTGATGGGGTACTCTATTGAGTATTTTATTAGCTGTAAGAATGGCTTCCCCCCAAAGATTTCGCGGTGAACCAGAATTGATCATTAAGGCATTCATCATTTCCTTTAATGTTCTGTTCTTCCGTTCTGCCAAACCATTTGACTGTGGTGTATAGGTGCAGTAGTTTGATGAATAATACCATATTCCAAACATATCTCTGCAAAAGGAGATTCATATTCTCCACCCCTATCACTCCGAATCATTTTTATCTTTAGATTCAATTGGTTTTCAACTTCATTTTTGTATTGCTTAAATGCATCAATTGCTTCATCCTTACTATTAAGCAAGTATACATAACAAAATCGAGTGCAGTCATCAATAAAAGTTATAAAATACTTTTTTCCACCACACGAGATGGTGTTGACTTCATATCGCATATATCTGTGTGAATTAAGTCTAAAGTTTTAGAATTTCTTTCAACAGACTTGTAAGGATGTTTAACAAACTTACTTTCCACACAAATTTCACATTTCGACTTATCGCATTTAAAATCAGGCAATACTTCTAAACTAACCAATTTTCGCAAGGCTTTGTAATTAACATGTCCCAAACGGGCATGCCATAAATCATTTAACTCCAATAAGTAAACAGAAGCAGAATTTTTATTGATACTGTCAATAACCATTACATTTAGTTTGAAAAGACCCTCATTGAGATAGCCCTTTCCTATGTACATTTCATTCTTACTTATTACAGCTTTATCACTAACTAGGACACACTTAAACCCGTTCTTAACGAGTAGTGCAGCAGAAACTAAATTCTTCCTAATAGTAGGGACATGCAGAACATTGTTTAAAGTCAACACTTTGCCGGATGTCATTTTTAACATTACTTTGCCAGTTCCTGCAATCCTTGCTGTTGCTGTGTTTCCCATGAATAAATCTTCATCGTACTCAGCAGGAGTGTACGTTGCAAAGGCTTCTTTTGCAGAGCAAATATGTCTAGTAGCACCTGAGTCGAGAAACCACTCCTTGGGATTTCCAACTAAGTTACATTCTGATATCATTGCACACAAGTCATCTGCATCTTCCATCTTTCCACGATGTTTGCTTGACTTTTGCCTTTGCCTTTGTTTTTGTCCTTTCTTGGAGCATGACAATCAGAAGATCTATGACCAGCCTTGCCACAATTATAACAGTTGCCTTTGAATTTCTTCTTGGCCTGTTCTGACTTCTCTGCCCGTTGGACTTCTTTCTCTTTTTGTCTTTGGTAGGAGCTTCTTCAACAATATTAACTCCAATGATTGTTGAACTCTTACGCGACTTCTTTTCGGCATTTCTGTTATCTTCCTCAATCTTGAGACGAATCACAAGATCTTCAAGTTTCATTTCTTTACGCTTGTGCTTTAGATATTCTTGAAATCATTCCACGAAGGAGGCAACTTCTCGATCATTGCAGCCACTTGAAAAGCTTCATTTACTACCATATCTTCAGCAATCAGATCATGGAGAATAAGTTGAAGTTCCTGCACTTGTGATCCAACAGTTTTACTATCTGCCATTTTATAGTCTAAAAACTTTGCGACCACAAACTTTTTCAAGCATGCATCTTCTGTCTTATATTTCTTCTCAAGTGCATTCCACAACTCTTTTGAGTTGTTATTGCACTATAGACATTATATAAGTCATCCTCTAAAGCACTCAAAATGTAACCTTTACATAGGAAGTCTGACTGTTTCCATGCTTCTACAATCATAAATTTTTCCCTGTCTGGCATATCATCAGCAGGGACTGGAGTATCTTCATTTGTAAATTTCTGCAGACCAAGAGTGGTAAGCCAGAAAAATACTCGTTGCTGCCATCCTTTGAAATTCACACCTGTGAATTTACCCGTTTCTCTGCTTGTGATACAAGAGGTCGGGTTGGTGCAGCAACAGCCACTGTCACACCAGTATTTTCCATTTCTGATAAACAAAACTGATACAATATAAGTAAGCAATAAATTATAATTGCAGACTTAAAGGAGTATAAAATCACAAAGATTTTTGTCTCCACCAGAAACACAGATTTAATAATTTCCTTAAGATTGTTGCCAATCTGTGTTATAAAATCAGAAATTACTGGTTCTAATAAATCATACACAACACGAAGTATCTGAGAATTTTATATAACCAGTAAATAAGATGAACAGAGATAAAATAATTTAATCTGTAAAAAACGTACCAGAATCTGGAATACTCTTTTTGAAATTTTTGGAAGAAAATCAAGTCCACTGAATTCACAGTGTCCCCTTAAGGAAATTATTCCCCTCTAGTATCCGAGGTTTGATTTGGAATATAACCTCCCAGGGTAAAATGATTTTAATCAGTAGAGTATAGATACCAAAAACTCTACTGTCAGCGAATCAATCCACAGCAGGAAAGTACACGAAGAAAATGTGATTTTAAGAAGAAGGAAGATCAGAAAATTCGTAGGAAATATTCTGAAGACTGAATGGTATTTATAGGCAAGAATATATTCTGAAAGGTTGCAACCCTTTCAGAATTAACACGACCATTAATGAAAGGTTGCAAACTTTCAAATGGTATTGACTGTTCCTGAAAGTTGCAACCTTTCAGAACAGTCATGGCGGGAAATTTTGAATATAACAGAATTTAAAACGGGTCACTCGCGGATCCGAGTCGGGTCGGGTTTTATTGAAAATAATTTTTGGCCATTTAAATTAATTAATAAATAATTAAAATAAATTTTGTCCAAAAAAAATATCTCTCGATCGATCATTTGCCAAAGCCAAAGCCAAAGCCAAAGCCGAAGCCGAAGCGAGCGAGCGACGACGACGACGGCGCGAGGGGGGGTCCCTCTTTCCAACCCTTTTAACAATTAATAGGAGTGTTTATTTATTTAAACTCTCCTATTTTCCTTTCCATTACCGATGAGGGACTATTGCCTTTTTCAATAAAGCATTAGAGGACTTTTCAAGTTCCCAACCTTTCAAGTTCTAAACCTTTCAAATTCCTCTCCTTCCCTCTATTTCCCATCAATTCTTGCTACATACCCAACAACAACTTCTTCATGTAAGCAGCAGCATATTTCATAGTAAATTCAATACTTTTTCATTTCATAACTAATTTTCCGCAACAACATATGATTAGGTTTAGAAAAAGTGTTATGAATAGAAAAGATTAATGAATTGGAATAATTTAGAAATTGGTACACCACATTCCTTGAGATAAAACTCATTGACTAGAGAATATCAAGGTCTGCATTGCTCTAGTTCTCCAGTACGCACCATTCAAATATATCCCTAATTGCAAAATTCACAGATACACATAGAAAAACCTTTACATCTTGATGGATAAACACAAGTCAATATACATCAATTTCAAAAAAATAAAGATATATATGTAAATCAAATTAGCTTTACCAGAAAGGAGAGATCAAAAGGGAGGTTATCAGCAAGAGCAGTTCTAACTGGAAAAGGAGAAAAGGAAGAAACAAGAGTTTTAATTGAAAAAATAAAAGAACTAAAGTTCTAAAAGAGAGGGATTTATAATTTGTTTTCCCTCCAAAAAAATTTTGGGATAAAATTTTATTCCAACATATTCCAGAAAATAATTAGCATTAGACTTCGCTAGAGGAATTGCAAAGCTACAGTTTAACTAGGGACTATCCCTAGCTAATTCCTAGCGATTATCTGCCTAGATTTTAAAGTCAAAACGTTTTCTAGAAAATATGTATTTCCTAGTAATTTCATAGCAAATATTATATGTATGCTAGGGAGTTTAGATTCATAGCTAACATCGTAGCTAATCACATGTTCTCTTGCACTCCAGACTCCACCATGACTCGTGTCACTTCAGACTCCACCATGACTCGTGTCACTAAGATCGGCACTAATACCCAAGTTGTGCCTTTTATGATGCCTCGTTTGATCCTACTATCGGGCATCGATGCCACCCATGAGGCTTATCAACTCGAGAATCTAGATCAGAGTGATATACATGCATACCTTGTCAACGGGACCCATTCTCTTATCCTTCCAGTACATCTATTTTATTTTGCATTGAGGACACTACATTATGTTTTTGGTGAGGTGAGTGCATGCATGCCAATATTCCCTTTTTTGTATATTTTTATTTTGTATTTTGAAAAATTGTTATTGTTTTGTTTATATGTGACATCTTTTTTATAATCGTGTGTTCCTAATATACAGTGATTTCACGGTATTTTTAATTTTTTTTTTCTTAAGTTTAGTGTGTGTCCAAAAGCCTTTTTGTATTGATTTTTATGTAAGTTTCTCGTTATTTGCAGGAAATCTGTCCAAAGATGAACGCGAAAGTTTTTGAGCAAGAAATGCAGAAAATTTACCACTTACGGAGCTTATGACTGTCTGTCAAGCTTGGGATGGTCCGTAGGTGGCAACGTAGTGAATCTGCTGAAGGAAGATGGGGAAGTCTGACCTAAGTGTGGGATTACGGAAGTTCATGACGGAACATCATATCCACAACGGGCTGGTTCATCGTGATGATCAGAGTGTAGTCCAGTACCAAAATTCCAAGCAGTTTAAGTATTATGGCACGAAGACACTCGACGAACGGTCGTGCTTGGAACGGTCTGTCATACTTGTTCGTCGAGGGTAATGAAGAGAGCAGTAGAAGAATTTGTGAAGTATGGGACGACGCAGGCCATGACGGCCCGTCGTAATCACGACGGTCAGTCAAGAGGTCCGTCGATCGAGCCGCATTTTGACAATTTTCAGCAATTAGAATTCTTCTTTTATTAGGTTTTATTTTTATTATAAATAGATCGAAAAACCTCATTTTTTGGGGTTAGACTCTTTGTTAGTAGACTCCTTGATATTAGACTTTTTGATTTTTACACTTTTGGAGTATCTTCAGTTCTCTTGTTCAAGTATTGAAGGATTAATTTCAGCAATTGTTACACTTTTTCTGGAATCGATTGTTGGTGATTTTGTTGATTAATCAAGTGAATTTCAAAATTTTATTCTTTCTCATCAAAGTACGTGCATGAATTCTTATATTAAATATATGAATATTGTGATTATGACTATGGGTAACTAAACTCCATAACTAGGGTTATAGGAACCATGGGTGAATAATGAGGTAAAATCTAACTAACATAACAATTCCAAAATAGTGTCTTGCATGTATTGATAATTCTTTTATTTAGAAGTCTATTTAACGGATGGCCAACGTTTGAACTCGCCTTAATGCTACTTGCCGGACCAAGGAGGTAGATAATAGGAAAACAATTATCAACATAGATTTAGTGTATACTATCTAATAGGCTAGTGTCGATTGGTAAGAGGTACTAACTTAGTCAAATATCGAATACAATGCTTAATATGAGCTAAAGGTAAGAGTTAGTATAGCAACACACGTAGTCAAACCAAGGTGCGGAGTGAAATTTTCTAGATGCTAGACCAAGGATTTAGAAATACATAACTTATCACTTTGCATGCAAGATACTAGCAAAGGATTGTTGTAGTTAGAATTATCAAGTTAGGAACCCGTGGGGAACACTTAAACCCTAGTTACTTTTATTAATTGATTAAACTCCAAGATTTGAATTTGTTAGTTGTTTACTTTAATTTAGTTAGTTATTTTCATTAATTTAGAAATACAAACCCCCATTTTATTGTCTTTTGTTTTCTAAGGAAATAATTGACTAAATAATAGTAATAATAAATTAAAGTTAAGTCTGAACTATTTTCCTTGTGGGAACGATCCCAACCTCATTTGTTGGGTTCCTTACTTGATACGACCGCTTTGCTACTTATTTGAGAAGTGAGTTTGAGCGTATCAAATTTTGGCGCCACTGCCGGGGAAAGTAGCTTTTAGTTTAACTTAAACTTATTACTAAAGTTTAGTCAATATTTTCTTGATTTTACTTTTCTATTTTTTTTATTCTTGCAGAACTAACTTTCTTGTATGGAAAATACACGGAGAGGAAGACGACCCTTGCTTCCCTATGACCTCTAATTAGAGCGTACACTACGCAATATGAATCGAAACTTGGGTATTAACAATGATGATCCAAATCAGGACATCCCAACTCCAGTTAATGTTCATGGTCAGTTATTACCCGGTGATCCTGGTGAAAATAAACAAAGGGGACAAAATCAGGCTACATGTCCTCAAGAATACTACAGAGAATATGATAATATTGCAGACTCTAATGGGCCACTTGTCTTGCCCCCTCTACCATAAGGCCACACCTTTGTGGTAATTAGTAGTCTGATACAAATGCGCACTGCTAGAGGTTTGTTTTCAGGGCTACCTTCAAAGGACCCACATGCCCATATAGCTAAGGTAATGACACTGTGTAAAAGCTGTGTAAGGAAAGCTGATTTGGATTTGGATGTGATGGGGCTAAGAGTATTTCCTCTCTCAGTGACAGGAGAGGCTGCTATTTGGTTCACTGAGCTCCCTTATAACTCAATTTTCACTTGGAACGTACTAACAGACGTTTTCTTAGCACGTTACTACCCGGTCTCAAAGAAACTAAATCACAAAGACAGAGTGAACAACTTTGTGGCACTACCAGGAGAGTCAGTTAGCAGTTCTTGGGATAGATTCACTTTTTTTTAGAAGTGTCCCCAATCACCGCATAGATAATGAGTCACTGAAAGAATACTTCTAACGGAGACAATATGATAATAATAAAGCGGTATTGGATACTATAGTGGGTGGTTCTTATGGGGAGTGTCCTTATGCCGTGATTGCTGAAAAGTTAGAGAAAATCTCCCAGAATAATAAAGCTTGGAGTACTAGGAAGTCAGATACTGGGAGAAATACCTTCGCAGTGCAATCCACTCACAACCTAGCCACAAATGGCTCAGATGCGAACTAAGCTTGGGTTGGTATTTAAACATATCACTGGGGGTGCAGAAAAAATAAATGCAGTTAAATACTTGTCTAAACCACCACCACCAAATAATGATTGTTATTATGAGGAGGATTCCTATGCAGTAAATGAGCAGACGGAGGGTTTCCGACCAAGTGCCCAAGTCTTAAATCAGGAGAATTGGAGTCAAGTTCAAGGAAACCAAGGTCGGATCTATGGTAACTATAAGCGCGAGGGTCATTATGTCTGAGATGGAAACTACAACCGCGACAACAACTTCAATAGGGGTAAGATAGGAATTGGCCCTATGTCCCTCCTCAAAATCGTAAAGTTACTCCTAAGGATGGTGGAGATAGTATGGCGCGAGTTGAGGATATTTTGCACAAAATAATGAGGAAGTTCGATGCTAGTGATGATAACATTAAAGAGTTAAGGAGTGATTTAGTGGGTATTGGGCAGAAAGTCGATACACATGCAATATCGATTAAGCAGCTTGAGTTGAAAATGGCCCAATTATCTGCGACTGTGAAGGAAACCGGGCACTTTTCCTAGAAACACTATCCAAAATCCACAAAAATTATGGACATTGTATGGCAATCACCACTCTGGGTGGTAAGCAAACCATTGACCCAGCTATCCCGAGGAAAAGGTGATAAAAGATAATGATAAACTGGTAGAGGTTAGTGGTGAAGTAGAAGATAACACTGGAAAAGATGTTGAAGTGCCTACAAAGGTAACTCCCATGCCTACCACCCACCACCCTTTCCTCAAAGATTAGTGAAAATAACCGATGATGGTAATAGTGGCTTTTTATAACAATGTTGAAACAAGTTTCTATTGATGTCCCTTTGGTAGAAGCTCTAGAACAAATTCCCGATTATGCCAAGTTTATGAAAGATCTGGTTACAAAGAAAAGATTGGTCACTTTTAAGGATGATGACAAAATGCAACATTGTAGTGCTATTGCTACAATATCTCTAATACAAAAGAAAGAAGATCCAGGTGCGTTCACTATTCCTTGTACAGTCGGGTCATTACATTTTGCGAAAGCAATATGTGATATGGGGGCAAGCATAAATATCATGCCCCTATCGATTTACAAGAAGTTGGGTTTGGGTGATTCAAAGCACACTGCGATACGGCTACTGATGGTCGATTGAACAGTAAAAATGCCTATAGGGATACTCCACGATGTGCTAGTAAAAGTGGAGTCATTCATATTTCTGGCAGATTTTCTTATTCTTGATTGTGAAGTCGATTTTGAAGTGCCTATTATTCTTGGGAGGCCATTCCTTGCTACGGGTAGAGCCTTAGTTGATATGGAAAATTTGTAGATGAAATTTCGGTTAAACAATGAAGAAGCGACCTTCAACATTTGTAGGTCCATGAGGCAGAGTGATGAGCTCCAATTGGTATCTGCTATATCCTACAAAGAAAAGATGAAGAAGTACCATGACCTAAAAATTGAAAAATGAGAGTTTATGGTTAGGGATTTGGTACTTTCATACAATTCTAGGTCGCGATTGTTTCTGGGCAAGCTCAAGTTCAAATGGACTGGCCCTTACTTGGTTACCCAACTATTCCCTCATTGAGCAGTTCAGTTGGAAAAAAGGAGGGTGTGCGGTTTAAGGTGAATGGACAACGAATAAAAATCTATTTCGGGTATGCTGAATCAGCTAATGAAGTGATCGAGGCATACCCTTTTGATGAAGTCTGAGTAATCAAGTGTCTTCAGTCATGCCGCGACGTTAAATCAGGCGCTGGTTGGGAGGCAACCCAATACTTATAGTTTTATTTCTTGTAATGGTAGTATTTCTACTAATGGATTTTAAATTTGCAGGAAGCACATCACCAAGAAACTCTACAGAAAATCACTCTGCAACAGTCACTGACAGATACATCGACGAACCGTCACGCATGCGACGGACCGTCGCATGAATCCATCGTGCCAGGTACGCCTTTCATTTATTTTCAAAACTAGGGCACACGCGATGGAACCCATGAGGGACCATCGCATCTGCAACGGACCATCGTTGGGGACTCGTTGCGTCATTAACCAGCATACCCGACCCGACCTGGTTGGGGAATTTTAAAATTGTCAACATTGAAAAAAACCCACCCCTTCATGGTAACCATTTCCTTCCCTCTTTCTTCCATTTTCCTCCCTTTCAAACCTCCTACTTCCTACCTTTTTTCTCTATCAACTGATCACTTCCACAAATCCCCAATTTTGGAAATTTCCTTTCTACTTGTCGGAGTCTGCTGCTGTGGTTCTACTCTTGATAACCAAGTGCCTCATTTGATTGTTTTTTCTCATCTTCTCAGTTATGTGTCTCTGATCTCTACCCATTTACATTGCATTTTTGTTGTTTAATTAGTATTAGCCTATTTCTTTTTTGTGGGTTTTCATTCTTTGATCCAATTTTGTCTGACCTAGGTTGAGAATCCTCGAATTGATTTTTAGAAGTCTTATTAACGGATGGACAACGTTTGAACTCGCCTTAATGCTACTTGCTGGACCAATGAGGTAGATAATAGGAAAAAAATTATCAACATAGATTTAGTGTATACTATCTAATAGGCTAGTGTCGATTGGTACGAGGTACTAACTTAGTCAAATATCGAATACAATGCTTAATATGAGGTAAAGGTAAGGGTCAGTATAGCAACACATGTAGTCAGAACAAGGTGCGGAGTAAAATTTTCTAGATGCTGGACCAAGGATTTAGAAATACATAACTTATCACTTTGCATGAAAGATACTAGCAAAGAATTGTTATAGTTAGAATTATTAAGTTAGGAACCTGTGAGGAACACTTAAACCCTAGTTACTTTTATTAATTGATTAAACTCCAAGATTTGAATCTGTTAGTTGTTTACTTTAATTTAGTTAGTTATTTTCACTATTTAGAAATAAACCCCCCCCCCTTTTATTGTCTTCTGTTTTCTAAGGAAATAATTGACTAAATAATTGTAATAATAGATTAAAGTTAAGTCTCAACTATTTTCCTTGTGGGAATGATCCAACTTCATTTTTTGGGTTCCTTACTTGATACGACCGCTTTACTTCTTATTTGAGAAGTAAGTTTGAGCGTATCAGTTTCTTTACTTCTATCTCAGTCTCCCTTGATGTTGCATTTCCACATGAGTTCAAATCATGAAATGCTTGAAGTTTTCATTGATAACAATTTGAAAATTGATTTTTTCAAAATATATGTCTTGAATACTACTTAGGATGAGCATGATGTGTAGTGTTTTTGTTGTGAGAAAAAATTTACTATGGTTACGCGTCTGTGCGATCTCTTTAAATCTTTTGTTAACTAGGTATATTTTGATGTGAGCCTTACAATGAACATTGCATGTAAGCTTTTGATCTTTTCAAGATGTGCTAAATTAGTCAAATTTCCATGTATGGTACGGTTTTACTTGGAAGAATGCATATGGAGCCTTAGAATATTACTTCTTACTCGAATTGTATCATTCTTTCTAGTATGGAACATGATCTAGGGCGAAAATCGATGAGGGAACCAAATTGTCCATAAAGCCTTTTCTGACTACCTTATAAGGGTGCTCCATATTTGAACCAATTGAGACTAACTTATTTATTGACAACCAAAATAAGCCTCTTGAACCAAATTATCCCTACGTTCTCACCTTAAATCCTATCTAAAGCATTGCAATATTTAAATAGTCAACTTAAGTCAAAAGCCTATGCTGGGTGGTGTGAAGAAAGGAGGATGAATGAAAACCAAGTGAAGTTTTACAAAAAAAAAAAAAAAAAAAAACCTCCTAAAAAAAATTGTGTAACCATTGTAATGGAAAGATATTGGAAATATTTAAATGAAAAACAGAAGTGAAATTGAATAAAGGGGAATTCCAAATAAATTGAGTGAATCTCAAGATTTGAGTTCTCAAATGAAAAATAAGAAACAAAACCTAATTAGAGGTGATGATTATTGCATTAATACATTGAGAAAAGTTGATGTCAATGATCTAAATTGACTATGCCTTAGCCCTCAACCAGTTCCAAGCCTGAAAGGGCTTGAGATCTTTCATAAACAAGGTTGTGTGATGGTTGAAATATATGGGCAAACCTATGGGACAAATTGTGCATGTGTTTCCCCTTTGATAGAGTAAGGGTTTCATTGATTCCTATTACCTTTATTTATTTGCATTCTAAGAGAATGGAACCTTTCTTGATGTGGGGAATTTGAATGCATTTTTTGAAACATGTTCTCTTATTAGACAAGAAGCTAATGTGCGCTTGAGTTTGTGTTGAGACAATATAGTCATCAATTTAAGTATTTTGATCTTGATTTAGGGAATTATGCTATATAAAGTAGTATTGGCATGATATTTCTCATTGAGTACTACTGTAGACACCCTTATTGATCTTATTATGTTATTGGTTAACTTGAGGACAAGGATAAGTTTAAGTTGGAGGTGCTGATGAGGGGTATATTTTCACTTATTTATGTTTAATTTATCTCAATAATTAGTGTCCAAAATGTCTAAAATTGTCCTTTTCGAATCAAATGTTGATGATTTGTAGCTATGAAGAAAATTGGACAGGGCACTGACTGTAGTTTGAAGGAATGACCACAAATACAAAAAAGATGTTCAATGTTAACATTGTTTATAACCTAACATGAAGGGAGGATCACCAAGTGAGCACGACCTTGCCCAAAGTAACAGTGCAAAACATTGTGTCTATCAAAGAACGTCGACGGACTCCATAAGAGAAGGTGATGCACCGAGTTAGAATGCGATCCTGCTGCACATCGCCCAAAGTGACAATGTGCAACACAAATATTTAATGCTCGAAAGACGGACTGAGGTGGTATTTGGCGATTCTCTGAAGGTGAAAGAGTGGATCGATTGAGTTATCCAACTGAGTTTCAAACACCTCAAGCATAGAGCATCATCACATGGTGAGCTGGGAGCAAAGGGTGATTCACAAAGTGTGTTTGGCGAGCGCGACTAATGTCATCGAGTTTGATATTGAGTGGATTTGGGCCAATTATAAAAGTATAAATAGCACAAAGGATATATTTTTTGTGAAGTTTGAAGGGCTATATGTTAGAAGTTAGATTAGAGAGTAAAAAGGAGAGAATACTCTACTTTTGAAAGAACACTTTTCTTGTTCTTGGGTTTTACAATTTGAGACTTGGATTTGATAAATTGAAGTTAAATCTAAAGTGGATTTACTCTTAATTTTTTCATTTCAAGTTACCCTTGGCTTCTTTTGTGTAAGGTATAATTTATTTAATTTTATTATGGGTGGTTAAATCTACAATATTTAGGGGTGCTCTAATAGGGATGTGTGTTGATTCAGTGTAGTGGTTATTGTGCTAAGCTCTTTTTTGTTTACTGTTAATGCATTAATTTGTTCTAACTAACAGAGGGTTAAACTAAAAGGTTAAAGTTTTAAACTTAATTCCTACTTTTGAGGCAGTAAAATGAGGGAAATTTGGTGAAGTGGAATATCAAACTGCTAGCATGTGTAAAGGATCAATTTTCCAACTCATCTCGTACTATGTCCCATGAACAAATGATATGTACGTAATCTAAATTCTTCTTTTATACCCACATCTACATATCATTTCAACTAACTCATTTCATGGCCCCTAGAAACTAAAAATCCTGAAGTATCACTATTCTAAAACACTTGAATTACATATGACATGTTTCTCATGGAACCGACATAGTCACCTTGAAGTCAATATTCAGCCATGAATTTAATTTTTTTTTATAAAAAAAATCACCCCTCATAATCTTTCCAACATTTATAGAAATCTCTTACATTGCAGTTGCATTTGTCGGCTTGGACAAAATGAGCTACAATGTGAACTTCTTTTCCCGAAAATCACTTTCATTGTCTCCACTCAATGAGGGGAGCAAGTTATTGACACCAAATTTTGTCCCTCCTTTCTTTTGATTTATTCTTTTGAGTTTCTAAAATATTCACAAGTCAAATATTTGGTATTTCACTACTATTTTTTTTTGTTACAATTATCTATATATTAGTAACTTGTATTGTTCTTATACTTATCATATTTTTATTTTTTTAAAAGTAAATTTTTATCATCAACATTACTACTATTACATTATTGTTGTCTATTTTAAGATAGATCGTTGTTACTTCATCTCTAGTTTTTTTATTTACTAAATTTTTTTTGTAATACATATTTTATAGTAAATTAGAAGTTTAAAAGAATCAATTTACACAACAAAAATGCCCAAATACTCCATTTATTTAGTCTGATCACAGCCCATCAGGCAAAGCCCATCTTATTTTATTCATTTAGCCCAGGTGAAAAAAAGAGACTATCCCAGCTAGGGTTCCTATCTCTTCAGCCACTACACACCCCTATCTTAACATATCCATTTTTACACAAGAATTCACCAAAGTACAGCCATGAACAAGTCCTGCCCGCACTTTATATGTGCAAGAAGTGTCTCTTCTCACTTTACTTGGCGCGATCCAACACCTCTTTCCTATTTCATGATTTGTAGGCACTTAAATCTTGAAAGAAAAGGAAAAATCTCTCCATTTTAGGACACATCTTGAATAGTTTGGACATGAACATCTCCATTTGATAAAGATTAAAAAATCAAAATCAAAATCCCACCAAAAGGCAAAACGTTAGAGACTTAAACTTTTCTACGAAAACATGCCCTGTTAGCCATTATTGTGGATGAGATTTGATTGCCAAGAAAATTTCCTGACAAGTTTTTACAATAAAAAGAACACCACGCTTGTGTTTGGATATTTGTTACAAAGTATTTTTGAATCTCCTCTCGTTATCAACTGCTTTATTTGATGGAAGAGAGTAGATTTGAGGTTGAAAACGTCCCTAGTCCACTGCACTTTAAAAGGTAAAATCTTATTCTTCTATTTATTCAAAAGTTTGCGGTTGTGTTAGAAAATACGTAGTTATGTATTTATTTTATATATATATTTATATTACAATGTATTATATATTTTGGGTATTTATTGTGATATGATATATTATATATCTTTATTTGTGGGAGATTTAATTTTAATCATATAAATGGAGTTATCATATACCGTTCTATGTTTGTTGGATTAAAAACTATGTCATACTAAATAAGTCTTAAACATAATAAATTGACTGCTTTGATTAAGAATTAGATATGCTACTACGTAGAAACTTTTTTTACCAGAACATGCGAGGGATCTTGAACTATGATTTGATATTATAACACTGAAAATATAACTTGCTCTCTGTTGCAGATGCTTGTATTCTAATCTTTTCACCAGGTGAAAAACCATATTCCTATGACTCCACAAACATAGAAAAAAGTAATTTATAAATTTTTTGAAATGAAATCACACTATCGTCCACGTGATCATGCAAATGTGGGCAAATAAAATGCATGTGAGGCATTTGATGGTCATCTGTCTATTTCATTTGGTAAATCAAGAACTAAATGGCTTACAATATGAGTAGACTAATTAAATTTCAATTCTGCTCTAATTTGCATTCTATGAATCTCTTGATTTATATACATAACTTTCAAAAAATACGACATGCTTGTTGGATTGACTTTGTTTATACCAGTTAATTTGATAGGGGATTAACATCTTCTCAAAGGAACAATTATGATAATTCCCATGATTTTAATCAAATACCCGAGTATCCTTGAGACTTTTATTATTAAAAGAAAAATGAGAAATTCTTGTTTTTACTATCTCTTGAAAATTTTCTAGTGCTTATTTTCATTTAACTCTCATCAAGCCTCTAAAACATCTTGGTGGTTGTGATGGAAAGGTATTTAAGATTTTGCCTTGTTAATAGATTGATCTTTTACTTGTTATAGTGTTTACATATTTTAATGTTATTTGGTACAACTCTGCATGATTGCCAACTTTCACTTGGGATCTGTTAATCAATTGTTTGCTCATGTTCCCTCATTTAAGTTATGGACTCTACTATTATGGATATTTGTTTTTCTCTAATGACATTTCAATAGTTGAAATGTTTTAGGTGTTGAGGTTGATTCCAACGGTTGCTATTAATTTTATTTTAAGTTTGACTAGAGAGGAAGATAAAAGATATAATTAATTTCTTAAAGAACCTTCTACATATGTTCATACTAACAAAGGATGGGAGGAAACCAGAATTGTTTCTCAAATTGTTTCCTTCAACGATGAAAATTGTTTATGCTCATTTCTGTACAAAGATCTAAGGTATGACTATTTTTGTTACTTTAACTTACATTGTTAAAAATTGTATACTAAACAGAGAAAGATGAGAGTTTCCCATGAGAATACCTTGGATGAACTGGCAAAACTTGAAGGGCAAGATATATGGCTCAAGTAGAGTATTCTATGGAAATAATTGCATATTAGTTTTGACGGCCAGAAGATGATTTTTGTAAGTTAGTTTACTTAAAGTCTTCATGTACGATAAGTGTAGGTATTTGTACAGAGGGTTATGACTATCACTCTAAAAGTTATGCCCAGCAGTTAAGCAGCCAGCAACTCATGTTTCCTTTATTTTTATATCTTTCTTTTGCTCTAATTATTATTAGCTAGGATTTTAAAAAATAGTTTAGCAGCCAAAAACTTTGTTTGTAAAGAAAATGGAAACAAAGACTTGAATGAATGTAGCATTATTCTTGTGTTAATGCAAAGCTTTCAGTCAAATGATTGAAAGAGTTTAGAGCCTATATTATTACAAAATCAGTTTTTGCTTAAGTTAATACATCTTTGTTCAATTTTCTCAGTCAGTTTAGTTTAACTATATTATCACTCTATCAAGTTTCTGAAGATAATTTTTATGGGTGAAGTATCATATCTTAATTTCAAACATGAATATATAATGTGTTACAAACTAGCAATCCTACCCACAATTATCTAAAATATATTTTGCATAACCCTTTGATATGTGACTCCAAAGTTCTACAAACTGAAAGGCATCACTTTATAGCTGTAAATACCTTTAGGCATGCAAAATGCGGTGAGTTCTTCATTCTTTGGTGCCTTATAGATTCGTTATAGCCGGATGAACCATCCATAAATGACATGGCCTCATAACCAGTGATAACATCAATCATCCACTCAGTAAAAGAGGAAACTCGTCTTTAGGGAGTGCAATATATCTTGATCCCTAAATTTGACAAATACTCGAATTTGACCATTTTTATTCATTACAAGAAAATTACTTGAAAACCATGTAAGGTAAATGACTTCACGAATAAAGTCTATCTCAATGAGCTTTTTAACTCATTTGGTATCAATGGAACCAAGTCAATCCTAAAACGACATTGAGCCTTCTTAATAGGACAACCACCATTCTTTACTATCGATTGATGGACTGCTACTTTAGAATTCAATCTAGGAATTTCTTTTATAACTCCAAGTGAAGATATCCCTATATTCTTTGAGAATATTAATTTAAGTGATTTCTAAATCAACTTCTAGAAAGGAATTTAGGGAAGTTTGTCTTGGGTCTTCCTCAGTGCCAAGGGGAACTTCCTTTGAGGGATCTATTCTGGTCTTTACTCCTACTTCGTGTTCCAATGGACCAACTCCAGCATCTTCTTCTTCTTGAGGATCATTTTCATTGACAAACATGTTATAAGAACAAACAATATCTCCTAACAATTCATCAACCTTTGTTCCAGACAAAGCATTATGTTCACTCTGGATTGTAACATGATATGAGGAGCCTAGACATTTTTCATAGTCCTTGATCTCTTTGGTTTAAATCAAAGTGTGAGCTATTGCCTGGAGTTCCACTTCACACGAAACCATAAGTTGTTGTAGTCGATTTTCTAACACTTGTTGTCAACTTATGGTCAATTTTTCCAACAATATTTTTCCATTTTTCTTTAATTGACCTTACTTTTCAAATGGAAAAGTTGTTGTAGTCAATTTTCTATGTCGATCGCAAATAGAAGGCCTTTTGTTGGAAGCAACATATTCATCTTTTGTAGTGATATGTTGTTAATTGAGCTTCTTATGGATACACAAACTAGTGGTTGTCGGGTAAATCCTACTACTTTGTGTGATTTCCTATTTGTAGTTATCGATGGGAGTTTCCCTAACAGTGATGGTTATTAAGGTTGCATCCAACCTTCACAACTTTTAAGGATTTGAATCAATGCATTCTCTTGTGTATTACGTAGAAATATCCACATCTTGCACTTAATTTTGAGTGATTGACTTTCCTAATAGCTTTGAAACAAAGTTTATTACATCAACATGTGTGATACAAAATATTAGTCCTCTTACTGCATTTCCTTGTCTATTAGATGATTGACCTTTATCTTCCTTTCACTTTTGGAATATAGCGAAGTACATAAATCAATTTTCTTTTGGAAGACATATCTTCCCTTCATTCACAATGGGACAAGGTTTTCCAGTGCAAAATTTGACCTTTTCGACTTCCATATGAACTCTTTTGCTTGCAATCTTATCACACTTAATTATATTGAAGTCAACAGGTTTTCTCCTTTAACAACGTAAATCTACAAATAGAATTTTGCATCAGAAATTGGTTCTCAATTTCAGTAAAAGGAATACCAACTGCAATTATTTACCTTTCAATTGTGCTTCTCGGATACTTCAAATATTGATCATAATAAGACGTGACAATTTTATTCTCATGTACTCAAGACCTTCCAAGTAATTAATATGTTGTATGAAGATTTTGCATCGATCACATGCATCCATGCGCTTGATCGCAAATTTTATATGTTGATATATAACTTAATAGAGAATATGCCCTGTGTTTCCCTTGATTGAATCCTTGTATTAATGTAACGACCTGTTTAGTCGTTTTGAGCAACAGATTTTAATTCTGGAAAAACTGGCTGGGACGACGGATGGAACGACGGACCGTCGTGGTCACGACGGCCCGTCGAGGAGGTGTCGTCCCATGGCACTTAGAATTTTGAAATTGGGTACTGAAAATCGACTCTCTGTAAATTGTGACGGACCTGCAGGACGTGCCGTCACATCCACGACGAACCGTCGTGAGTTCCGTTGCAAAACACTTCAACTTTTGAGAATTTGGTGCAAGAAACGAGTTTCTGACCGTCATGACGGAGGAACAGGACGGACCGTCACGGCTGTGACGGGCCGTCACAGGTTGCTTGAGCTCGAGGGAGCTGCGACGACCACCGTGACGGACCGTCGCAGGCACGACGGCCCGTCACAGGTTGCGCAGTCCCAGGCAAAATAGGATTCCTCTACACGTTTTAGGGGTCGTTTTGGACTATTCTTTCCTTAATTATAAAGATTGAGGTTAATATTAATAGGTCTAATTACTTGGGGGTTAAAAAGGGGTACCTTAAGTTAATTAGTGGGTTTATTGTCCTCCTTTACACTTAATTATACTTTTAATTAGGGTAAAAAGAAGGAGGGTTTGAATAAAACAAAACAAAAGAAAAGAACAGAAAGAGAGGAGAAACGAACGAGTAGAGAGAGAGAAACGAAGAGGATAGCAAGGATTTTGAGAAGATAGCTTGTTGATTCAATTCTTCGGTGGAGGTAGGTTATGGTTTATATTACGATACTCGTAGTGAACTCTTAATAGTGAATAATATGTGTTGATGATATTGTAAACCTGTCTATATGCTTAATCGTATGCTTGCATGAACATGATTATGTGATTTTGATAAAATAAGCATGATGAAAAATATTGAATCCCAAATCTTGAAAGAAACTTTAATCTATGATATTAATGATGATGCCTTAGTACGAAAGAAGGCTGGACGAATTAAAGTAATGGGATGGATGATGCCTTAGTATAGAGAAGGCTTGATGAACGGATAGAATGAATTTAGTGGATCGGAGTGTCACGTTCCGACACATAGCATTAGTGGATCGGAGTGTCACGTTCCGACACATAGCATTAGTGGATCGGAGTGTCACGTTCCGACACATAGTATTAGTGGGACGGGTGTCACGAACCGACACGTAGATATAGGGGATCGGAGTGTCACGTACCGACACATATAGGGGATCGGAGTGTCACGTTCCGACACATATAGGGGATCGGAGTGTCACGTTCCGACACATATAGGGGATCGGAGTGTCACGTACCGACACATAGTGATAGGGGATCGGAGTGTTCACGTACCGACACAAGAGGAAGAAAGATAATGAATCTCGAAAGATGTTAATATACTCAACATAATGAACTTAATTCCCAAATGAGTATGGTATTGAGGCTTGAGCCCTCATGGATGAACTTGATGGTATTTATTGACGATTATAATACTTGTTGTTGCTACATGTTGAGTTTATAGTTGATTTATAATATTACTTGATATGTATTATCTCCTATTTTGATTAACCGATGATATCTACTCAGTACGTGTGGTGTACTGACCCCCTACTTTTATGTTTTCCCTTTGTTATTTGTGTTATGCAGCAAACGTTCCGTCAACTTCAACGCAACAGTAATTCGGGCCAGATTTCGTCATACCGGATCTCAGGGTGAGCTAACGCTTCTAGCTTGGACTGGATCTTCTTCTATGAGTCTTGATGCCTTGACTTCCGGCATGGACTAGTTTCTTATGTATTTTTAGTTTCTTAGACATTCTTAGATAGTTTAGATTAGTAATTTGATCATAGATGTTCTTGTGATGATGACTTCCAGATTTTGGGAATATTAATAATAGTTGAGTTGTTTCATTTATGAGTTTAAGTCTTCCGCATTATTTTCTGTTGATATTATATTGAAATGTTAAGGTTTAGATGGGTTGGTTCGCTCACATAGGAGGGTAAATGTGGGTGCCAGTCGCGTCCTCGAATTGGGTCGTGACAGACTTGGTATCAGAGCATTAGGTTCGTTGGTCTCATCACACAAGAACAGGTCTAGTAGAGTCTTAAGGAACGGTAGGGGGACGCCTTTACTTTTCCTTGAGAGGCTATAAGACTTTAGGAAAATTCCATTCTTTCATTCTTTCTTTCGTGCTACTACTTGAGTCCAATTGGTATCTAGGTGATACAAATTGGTATCTGACCATCTTCACTCTATTTCGCAGATGGTTAGAACTAGAGCAACGACCGCACCAGCAGCGACAACGGAAACATGAAACTACTGAGCCAGCCACTGGGGTTGTGGCTCGAGGAGGAACAGCGGCAAGAGGCCGTGGAAGAGGTCGTGGGAGGACCTCCTCTAGAGGAAGAGGACGAGCCCCTAGCCCATCTGATACTAGGGCGGTGACTCCTCCACCGACTGAGGATGTAGTAAGAGAGGGTGAGGAAGGGGAAACCGAACAAGGGCAGAATGAGGAAATGCCACCCCACCCTACCCCAGAGATGATCAACCAAGTACTTGCTTATCTTAGCGGGTTGTCTGATCAGGGTCAAGCACCTCCAGTGGTTTCTGCACAACACCTCCGGTTTCAGAGATACGACATGCGGCTACTATGGCTCCCCGCATGGATGCAACATTGGGAATAGGCACATTCCACGTCTGACTACTGGGCCTATTATGACAAACGATCAACACGAACTTTTTAGTAAGTTCTTGAAATTGAAACCTCCAGTCTTCAAGGGTGCAGAATCTGAGGATGCTATGATTTTCTTTTCTGGTTGATTGTCATGAGCTACTACACAAGATGGGGATAGTAGAGAGTTTGGTGTCGAGTTCGTGAGCTATCAGTTCCAAGGTAACGCCAAAATGTGGTGGCGTTCACATGTTGAGTGTCAACCAACAGAGGCACCACCTATGACTTGGGAATCATTCTCTACCCTATTTATGGAGAAATATATCCCAAGGACTTTGAGAGATAGAAAGAGGGATGAGTTCTTGAGTCTGGAGCAAGGTAGAATGACGGTTAATGCATACGAGGCTAATTTCGCGCACTATCCAGATACGCCACCCAACTCTGTTTCAGTCCACAAGAACGGATCTGCCGTTTTGTGAAGGGGTTGAGGTCAGAATTGCGGATTTCAGCCTTACAGATAGCGGCAACACAACATCCTTCCAAGAGGTGGTAGACTTTGTGATAGAGGTGGAAGGAGTGAAGCCAGATGACTTCACCACGACATCGACATCAAAGAGATTTCGAAGGGGAGGTGAGTTTAATGGTTCCTACTCTAGAGGACAGAACTCCGGAGGTCACTCAGTTCGACCAATACAGTCTTCACTACAGACTGTAGTTGGGGGTCCACCTCAGAACGGTCAACACTACTCCGAAAGACCTATGCCCGATTCCAGAGAGTGCTATGGATGTGGGGAGATTGGACATATTAGGAGGTTGTCCAAAACAGAGTTACAGAGCCCCACTAGCTAGAGGTAGGGGTGGTCATGGTAGAGGCCGTTTTTCTGGAAGACGTGGTGGTCGAGGTAATGGCGGTCACCAAAACGGCAGAGGTGATGGGCAAACGGAGCCACTACTACACAACATGGTAGGGGCAACGGACAGACAAATAATGGGGCCCATTGTTATGCTTTCCCTGGGAGGTCTGAAGCGGAGGCGTCTGATGCTGTTATCACAGGTAATCTCTTGGTTGTGATTGCATGGCATCTGTATTATTTGACCCTGGCTCCACGTTTTCATATGTATCTTCCTCATTTGCTAACGGTCTAAATTTACATTGTGAATTACTTGACATGCCTATTCGTGTTTCTACTCTCCGGTGGGTGAGTCTGTGATAGTCGAAAAAGTGTATAGGTCTTGTTTGGTGAATTTTGTGGGAGCAACACTTATGTAGATTTGGTTATTTAGAAATGGGTGACTTTGATGTAATTCTGGGTATGACTTGGCTTTCTCCAAACTTTGCGATTTTGGATTGTAATGCTAAAACGGTAACGTTAGCCAAGCCTGGGGCAGATCCGTTAGTGTGGGAGGGTGACTACACTCCCAATCCGGTGCGTATCATCTCCTTTATTCGTGCTCAGAAGATGGTTAGTAAGGGTTGTCTAGCTTTCTTGGCACATCTCAAGGATGACACTACCCAAGTACCTTCGATCGAGTCGGTTTCAGTGGTCTGTGAGTTTTTGGACGTGTTCCCTGCAGATCTTCCCGGTATGCCACCAGATAGGGATATAGACTTCTGCATTGATTTGGAACCCGGTACTCGCCCCATTTCTATACCCCCGTATAGAATGGCTCCCGCCGAATTAAGAGAGTTAAAGGCACACTTCAAGAGTTGTTGAGCAAAGGCTTCATTAGACCAAGTGCATCTCCTTGGGGTGCTCCGGTGTTATTTGTGAAGAAGAAGGATGGGAGTTTCCGAATGTGCATAGATTACCGACAGTTGAACAAGGTAACTATTAAGAACAAGTACCCATTCCTCGCATTGATGACTTGTTCGATCAGTTACAAGGTGCTTGTGTCTTCTCAAAGATTGACTTGAGGTCCGGTTATCACCAATTGAAAATACGAGCAACGGATGTGCCAAAGACTGCTTTTCGAACTAGGTATGGGCATTATGAATTTTTGGTAATGTCATTTGGTCTTACGAATGCCCCTGCTGCCTTCATGAGCTTGATGAACGGATTTTCAAGCCATACTTGGACCTCTTTGTGATTGTGTTTATTGATGATATACTGATATACTCCAAAAGTAAGAAAGAACATGAGGAGCATTTGAAAATGGTGTTAGAGTTGTTGAGAAAGAAAAAGCTTTATGCGAAATTCTCCAAGTGTGAGTTTTGGCTAGATTCAGTGTCCTTCTTGGGGCACGTGGTTTCTAAGGATGGAGTGATGGTAGATCCTTCTAAGATTGAAACAGTGAAAAATTGGGTAAGACCCACTAATGTGTCAGAAATACGGAGTTTTGTTGGGTTAGCTAGCTACTACCGCCGATTCGTCAAGGGATTCTCCTCTATTGCTTCCCAATTGACGAACTTGACTAAGCAAAACGTTCCATTTGTATGGTCGGACGAGTGTGAGGAAAGCTTTCAGAAACTCAAGACTTTGTTGACTACCGCGCCTATCCTTACCTTGCCGGTAGAGGGTAAGAACTTCATTGTCTATTGTGATGCATCCTATTCTGGGTTGGGTGCAGTGCTAATGCAAGAGAAGAATGTGATTGCTTACGCTTCGAGGCAATTAAAGGTGCATGAGCGTAACTATCCGACCCATGATTTGGAGTTGGCCGCGGTAGTATTTGCACTAAAGCAATGAAGACACTACTTGTATGGGGTTAAGTGTGAAGTCTACACGGACCATCGTAGCCTACAGTATGTATTCACTCAGAAAGACTTGAACTTGAGACAGAGGAGATGGATGGAACTACTGAAGGACTACGACATCACTATCTTGTATCATCCGGGAAAAGCAAATGTTGTGGCAGATGCTTTGAGTAGGAAGGCCGAAAGCATGGGAAGTCTAGCTCATTTGCAAGCTTCTAGACGCCCATGGCTAGAGAAGTGCAGATTTTGGCTAATGACCTTATGAGGTTAGAAATAAACGAGAAGGGAGGATTGTTAGCTTGTGTAGAGGCAAAATCCTCTTTCCTTGATCAGATAAGGGGAAACAGTTTGATGATGAGAAACTAAGGCGAATTCGAGATAAAGTGTTGCAAGGAGAGGCTAAGGAAGCAATAATCGATGGGAAGGTATTTTGAGGATTAAGGGAAGAGTATGTGTACCCCGCATCGATGATTTGATCACCACTATTCTTACAGAAGCTCATAGTTTCGGATATTCTATACATCCTGGTGCAACCAAGATGTACCGCGACCTAAAGCAACACTTCTGGTGGAGTAGAATGAAGCGAGATATTGTTGAGTTTGTGGCCAATGTCCAAATTGTCAACAAGTAAAGTATGAACACCAAAGGCCCGGAGGAACACTTCAGAGAATGCCCATTCCTGAATGGAAGTGGGAGAGAATCGCGATGGACTTCGTGGTTGGTCTTCCAAAGACATTGGGTAAGTATGACTCTATTTGGGTGATCGTTGATAGGCTAACTAAGTCTGCTCACTTCATTCCGGTCAAGGTGACCTACAATGCAGAGAAATTGGCCAAAATCTACATCTCAGAGATCGTTCGGTTGCATGGAGTTCCACTCTCCATCATATCGGATAGAGGTACGCAGTTTACCTCTAAGTTTTGGAGGACACTACATGCTGAATTAGGTACTAGGTTGGACCTTAGCACTGCATTTCACCCTCAGACCGATGGTCAGTCTGAGCGAACGATTCAAGTGTTGGAGGATATGCTTCGTGCATGTGTGATAGAGTTTGGTGGCCATTGGGATAGCTTCTTACCGTTGGCAGAGTTTCATACAATAATAGCTATCACTCCAGTATCGACATGGCTCCATTTGAAGCATTGTATGGGAGGAGGTGTAGATCTCCCATTGGGTGGTTTGATGCATTTGAAGTTAGCCTTGGGGGACTGATCTGTTAAGAGATTCTATGGAGAAGGTGAAAGCTATTCAAGAAAAGCTTTTAGCGGCTCAAAGTAGACAAAAGGAGTATGCAGACCGAAAAGTTAGAGACTTGGAGTTCATGGAAGGTGAACAAGTCTTGTTGAAGGTTTCACCCATGAAAGGGGTGATGCGGTTTGGAAAAAGAGGTAAGCTAAGTCCAAGGTATATTGGACCATTTGAGGTACTAAGCGAATAGGGGAGGTGGCTTATGAATTAGCCTTGCCCCCAGGGCTGTCCGGAGTGCATCCGGTGTTTCATGTGTCCATGTTGAAGAGATACCACGGAGATGGAAACTACATTATCCGTTGGGATTCAGTTTTGTGGATGAAACTTGACTTATGAAGAGGAACCGGTTGCTATATTAGATAGAGAAGTTCGCAAGTTGAGGTCGAGAGAGATTGCATCCATCAAAGTTCAATGGAAGAATCGACCGGTTGAAGAGGCTACTTGGGAGAAGGAGGCAGATATGCAAGAAAAATACCCACATCTGTTTACAGACTCAGGTACTCCTTTTCGCCATTGTTTTTCTTCTTTTGATCGTTCGGGGACGAACGATGGGTAAATTGGTATCTATTGTAACGACCTGTTTAGTCGTTTTGAGCAACAGATTTTAATTCTGGAAAAACTGGCTGGGACGACGGATGGAACGACGGCCCGTCGAGGAGGTGTCGTCCCATGGCACTTAGAATTTTGAAATTGGGTACTGAAAATCGACTCTCTGTAAATTGTGACGGACCTGCAGGACGTGCCGTCACATCCACGACGAACCGTCGTGAGTTCCGTTGCAAAACACTTCAACTTTTGAGATTTGGTGCAAGAAACGAGTTTCTGACCGTCATGACGGAGGAACAGGACGGACCATCACGGCTGTGTGACGGGCCGTCACAGGTTGCTTGAGCTCGAGGGAGCTGCGACGACCACCGTGACGGACCGTCGCAGGCACGACGGCCCGTCACAGGTTGGCGCAGTCCCAGGCAAAATAGGATTCCTCTACACGTTTTAGGGGTCGTTTTGGACTATTCTTTCCTTAATTATAAAGATTGAGGGTTAATATTAATAGGTCTAATTACTTGAGGGTTAAAAAGGGGTAACCTTAAGTTAATTAGTGGGTTTATTGTCCTCCTTTACACTTAATTATACTTTTAATTAGGGTAAAGAAGGAGGGTTTGAATAAAACAAAACAAAAGAAAAGAACAGAAAGAGAGGAGAAACGAACGAGTAGAGAGAGAGAAACGAAGAGGATAGCAAGGATTTTGAGAAGATAGCTTGTTGATTCAATTCTTCGGTGGAGGTAGGTTATGGTTTATATTACGATACTCGTAGTGAACTCTTATAGTGAATAATATGTGTTGATGATATTGTAAACCTGTCTATATGCTTAATCGTATGCTTGCATGAACATGATTATGTGATTTTGATAAAATAAGCATGATGAAAAATATTGAATCCCAAATCTTGAAAGAAACTTTAATCTATGATATTAATGATGATGCCTTAGTACGAAAGAAGGCTGGACGAATTAAAGTAATGGGATGGATGATGCCTTAGTATAGAGAAGGCTTGATGAACGGATAGAATGAATTTAGTGGATCGGAGTGTCACGTTCCGACACATAGCATTAGTGGATCGGAGTGTCACGTTCCGACACATAGCATTAGTGGATCGGAGTGTCACGTTCCGACACATAGTATTAGTGGGACGGGTGTCACGAACCGACACGTAGATATAGGGGATCGGAGTGTCACGTACCGACCATATAGGGGATCGGAGTGTCACGTTCCGACACATATAGGGGATCGGAGTGTCACGTTCCGACACATATAGGGGATCGGAGTGTCACGTACCGACACATAGTGATAGGGGATCGGAGTGTCACGTACCGACACAAGAGGAAGAAAGAAATGAATCTCGAAAGATGTTAATATACTCAACATAATGAACTTAATTCCCAAATGAGTATGGTATTGAGGCTTGAGCCCTCATGGATGAACTTGATGGTATTTATTGACGATTATAATACTTGTTGTTGCTACATGTTGAGTTTATAGTTGATTTATAATATTACTTGATATGTATTATCTCCTATTTTGAGTTAACCGATGATATCTACTCAGTACGTGTGGTTGTACTGACCCCCTACTTTTATGTTTTCCCTTTGTTATTTGTGTTATGCAGCAAACGTTCCGTCAACTTCAACGCAACAGTAATTCGGGCCAGATTTCGTCATACCGGATCTCAGGGTGAGCTAACGCTTCTAGCTTGGACTGGATCTTCTTCTATGAGTCTTGATGCCTTGACTTCCGGCATGGACTAGTTTCTTATGTATTTTTAGTTTCTTAGACATTCTTAGATAGTTTAGATTAGTAATTTGATCATAGATGTTCTTGTGATGATGACTTCCAGATTTTGGGAATATTAATAATAGTTGAGTTTTTTCATTTATGAGTTTAAGTCTTCCGCATTATTTTCTGTTGATATTATATTGAAATGTTAAGGTTTAGATGGGTTGGTTCGCTCACATAGGAGGGTAAATGTGGGTGCCAGTCGCGTCCTCGAATTGGGTCGTGACAATTAATAAACGTTTCACCAAGTTCTTCCCTCGTGATGCCAAGTTCCTTCAATGTATTGATAGACAGAATGTTGACTCCATATCTTTTAGCTATAAAAATTCTATTTTTCTTCTTCTCTAGCATGTAACTCACCATGCATAAAGGACGGTTTTGTAATGTTTAACCAAACAGAAAATCATTATTTGTCTAATAGTTTTATCAAATTATGTACTTCTTGGGGGAAAATCATAGGATTTTTAAAAGGCGAAGGGGATACCATTGATGATATTTGTCTTGTTTCTTCTTTATTTGTAAATAGAAGACACCTTTGGTGAGGCTTCTTCTATTGTTTCTTCTTTGTTAGAATTGAAATATGACGCCTCAAGATTGTGTTGAATAGACTTTAGGTAGAACCATCTTGTTAAGAATTGCACTGGAGTCACAAGACGTCAGGGTTTTTGATAGTGATATACTTCTACCTTTTCCCTCTTTGGAGGTTTGATTGATTTCTAATTTTTGAGTCTTCTCACCATCTTTCTTCTGATTGTTTTGGATATTTTATATATTTGGTAAACCTGTTTAATGTTTAAATTGTCTTTGTTGAGCTTGATTTTTGATATTTTCATATACTGTTATTTGTTTCGAGCCGGATTGGTTCTATATTTCTATTTCTCCGATCGGGAAACCGTATCCAAGCTCCGTGGCTAGTCTGCGTGGTTCACCGGTTCCACCGAAAACTCTCATTTGTTGAAGCGGAGCATAGTGCGCTTTAGGCGCTGAGCTCTTCATGCTTGTAAATTGCACTTAGAGTTCTTTCTGAGAACGTTCTCCTACTATGAATACACCATCCAATATTTCCTTTTGTGAATAGTAGTTAATTGAATGAAATTTCGAGGATTTTCTTCATACGATGATTCTTTTCGGATGAGAGATTTTTTAGTATTATTTTGTGTACACCTAGGAATATAGAAAAGGGAGAAAAGATTTTTTGGGGTTGAAGGTTGTGTCTATCGGTTTACATCTATGTAGAAGCTTCTAAGACATAGATGGCAAACGTAGGAAGGGGAAATTAAATGTTTCAAAACAAGTCCCAGTAACTCTTGTACAGCCATTCACCATATGTAGGCCTCGTAGGTGAATCCCAGACTTCGTGAAATTTAAGGGTCAAAGTTGATTTCTACGGTTGGTTTCTATAGACCACAGAAATACCTACAAAACCATAGACATGTTCCATCAAAAGATAGGTAATTTTGTGGTCCCAATACTTAGTCTATGGTTGACAAGAACAAGTTGTAGGTTGAGCCCAGCAGTTACTTTTAAGTGGCTTTTGGGTCTTTTACTAATTCTTTTACCCAATTATGTCATTTCCCTCCTACGCTAAGTCTTATATAAAGTTGTTAATCCCCTAATTTACCCAATTTCAACTCAATCTCCCAAAATCCCTAAACTTGACCAAATTCTGTCAAGGCTAAGGAAGAAGAAAAGTTAAGGTTTCATCCAAGTTTTCAATCATCCATTCTTTTGGGCTTTTTGCATCAAGGTATATGTGTATTCACCCATGGATTTCTTTCCTCCATGGGATCCTAAGGATTTCAATTTCTCAAATCAATTTCCAATTGATTAAATTAGTATTAATGTGGGGTTCATCAAATTATGATTGATCATGATTGATTAAAATCTTCAAATACAGTATTGAGAAAATGCACAAGTACCCCCTCAACCTATGCCCGAAATTGCAGAAACACACTTATACTATACTAAGGTCCTATTACCCCCCTGGACTTATTTTATAAGTAATTTTCTTCCCCTTTTTGGCCTACATGAAACTAGCTTGAAAAGAAAAGTCAACCAGTGTTGGTCCTACAAGATAAAACCACATAGGTCGAAAAGGGATAGAAAATTATTAATAAAATAAGTTCAGGGTAGTAATAGGACATTAGTATAGTATAAGTGTGTCTCTGAAATTTCGGGCTAGGTTGAGGGGGTACTTGTGCATTATCCCTACATTATTTGATGTTAATCTATGATATTTAGTTTATATTGCATTTACATGCCTAATTTATGATTTACAACCATGATACTATGATAAACCCATGTACTATTAAATATGAGTTTATGAAGATATGCATGTTTTCATAAAGTTATTATAAATGAATTAATGATGCTATGAAAGAAATTATTTGTGCTATGGTTAAAGGATTTCTCACTTACTAAGATGATCATGATTTTAAAGGTATTTCTCACAAATGAATTCACATTGGTTTTCACATCCATGTTATTTTAAGTTTAAGGAGTTATTATATGTTTTTATCTCAAAAGTGTGTATTGGTATTGATCATTATCTTTAGTATGTTAAATTGATAATCGGCTTTTATCTATACCGTTTAGATTTAGACTTAGCACCGAGACGATTTTGAGGTGGAGGCTCAAATAGGATAGTCTCTAGTATCATGCCTATGTTTATGTCTATTGCCTCATACTTAGTACATTCCATGTACTAATGCATACTTGTGTCTACATTATTTCACTATTGTATGGTCCAAATCTCCTACCTCTCATACTCGTGGCTAGTTGATTCTCTATAGGCTTTGAAAATTGGTGAGTCCTCATAATCCGAGGACCGAGAGTCTTTTATTGCATTATGTTATTTTTGTCATAGCCTTTCTATATGATATGTATGTATTTTGTCCCAATCACTTTACTAATGATGTATTAGATGGATTTGAGACTTATGTTAGGCTTCTACTTTTGTCAAACTATTTTTATGTATTAATTCTATCTTTTGAAGCTTTTACTTCTACTATTTTGTATGATGTATGTTAAGTGAATTGTGTAGGACCTCTCGGGGTTTTATATGACATGTTTTGCCAAATATATACTTTGGATCGTGACATTAGAATTTTCCTATGATAGATTAGCAGACAACTTTCTTAAGAAAAAATGGTCTCTCATTGTATCCTAAAAAGGTTCCATAATGGCTATGTAATAGTAGTGATGTCTTCTGTATAGATCCATCAATCTCTCAAACGACATTTAGTCGTCTGACCTTATATTCTAGAATAAGATCTTTTTAATCATTGATCAATTTGATAAAAGTTTTTCCTTATTGCTCTTTGTTCTAACATGCAATGGTATAGTTGATTTGTCTTTCTTAATTCCACTTTTCAAGATATCATGTTTCTAGGTAATAAATCAATAGCCTCCTCCAGCCCCTCATTTTCCTATATACTTCTTGGCTTGTAACTGCTCAATTTTTCTCTTTATCTCTACATAATTTATTAAAAAAATTGTTCTAAATCGCTGTTTTCGTGTTGTTAAGTTCACTAAATTCCCCCCAAAAAATGCACAATTTTTGTCCACCACATACCAAAAGGGATTCTTCCTAATGTGAAGATTTTATTTTCTTTTTCTTAGTTGTTCTGTTTGCTAGAAAAAACAATCCTCGATTATAAGAAAAATAGATCTTCTCTTTGTCTCTACTTAATTAATAAAAATATTGTTCTACATTTATTGTTTTCGTGCTGCTAAGCTCACTGAGTCCAGCCCCAAAACAGATATTTTTTTTGTCCACCACATAACAAAAGGGACTCTCCCTAATAACATAGGCGAAAATAGACACTTCCCCAAGAAATATATAAGAGCTATTAACTATACTTTCCATTGCAATATAAAGCTCAAATATTTTAATTGGTTCTCCCATAAATGGGGAACTACAACTTTTATTAGTTTTTCACATGAAGGAATATATTTTCTGAATTTTAAATGTATTGTTACATTTATGTGATACATCATATCATATCATATACTATTAAAAGTGGTAAAAGTCTAAATTAAAAGTTGGATTACAAAAATACTCCTACACTAACTTTTTAATTAAAATAATATCTTATACTTTCTAAAATCAAATCACTAATGACAATTAAATGACATTTCTTTTTTTTTTCTTAAACTTTTGACATTTTATCTTTATATATATATATATATATTATATATATATATATATATATATTAGAAAATATTAGATTTTTTCTAGCTACTTCCATCTATTTGCATTATTAGACGGGGATGGCCTGTGCTCGTAATAAATCTGTTCACTGTTGATAATAAATTTTGTTGCTTAAAAATATATAAACCACAAATTACAAGGAAACAATTTATTCAAATTATGTGTGTAATACTTAAAAGAATGATCTAATAAGGTAAGGAACAAAGTCTGTTCATTTAATCTATTAATGGTACACAATAATATCTATAAAGTAGACGACATTAAATGTTGACACAACTCCAAAAAAATCGAAAAGATAAAAAGAAAGGAGAATGATCATCAAGAGTGCTTTTACAATCTATCATTCAAATTCAATTGGTTTTACAACTACTGGACGAATCCACTTCTGGGCTATCGAATGTGCCATGAGAAACATTAACTTTTTGTACATTTATCTTTTCCTCTTTTGATGTTGTCTGTCCTTGTATGGAATGAGGAAATGAATCTCTTTCTTGAATGTGATTGACTGCCTAAAAGCTATTATTTGGCATTTATTTTCTTCCTGCATAAGTTGTCTCCCTCAGAGTTTATTGGACTCTCTTTTGTATTCTTTTGAGTATTCTCTTGTTGGATTGGAAGCTCAATATACATTGTTGCATCCAGTTAGCTCTTTCCTTGCGAAAAAACAAAAAGAATTATCATAGGTGCATAGCAGAAGGAAGTGTTTCCAATTATGAAATATTTTTTGGAATTGTCACAGGCTTACAATGCTACGTATTTCAAATTTGTCAAAATTGGCAAGTGTCAGCTTCATATAGGGCCACCACCAAGAATTCTTTCTACTTGTTCACTTCATTTAACAGAACAACAACAAATTATATCTGCAGTTAAAAAAAGCTAAGGCATAAATATCAAAATATGAAGAAAATTATCATGACTGCTCAAACAAATCATAAGGAGTAGAATAAATAGTAACTAACCTGATTATGAATGCATAAGTAAAAAATTCATTTGCGGCTCCATAAAAAGAATTTCAATTTGAAACAATAATTAAGTCAACACATGCAACTGAAGTTGTTCTCAACATCTTCTCTATCAAGGCAATATAAATAAATCGTTCAAAGAGCAAATCAATATGATAAAGAGTATAAGAATTGTACATTATAGAATTCACTAAGATAGTTTTGACCTATTTGTTCAATTGCAATATAATTATAATAGAAACTATTAATTTCAACTTAATAATCAAAGATATCAATTTACTTTACAATCAGTTCCCTATTTGATCTTTCCAACTCATTAATATCATCACATGGGTAAATCAAATTCTGTAAGGTGGAATTTCTAATCCATAGACACTTTATATCAATCATTGTGTACACCCTTTCCAGCATTGCGCACACAAAAAAAATCCCAAGATGCTAGTTCAAGAAAAACTTACACGGAGCCAATTCAGAAAAATCATTTTTTGAATGCCCACATTGCATGCCTTGCATTTGTCCTTCTACATTTGGGATTGATGTTGTAATGCTAAATTTTCATGTCAACACTTTCAGAACTCCTACAAGATGGGCATTCAATATTTAGCTACAAAAGATCTTTGCAATAATATTTCATTGGCAATTTACTGCCATGGTGTTTCTATTCAAACTTGCAATACACCAACTCATAATTTTAAGCATTAGGTGCACAATGAACAGTATGTTGAACTCAAGTCTAGCATTCTCAGAATTCTACTTTTTAAGTATCTAATTTTACAATGGACTAGCTTTCTCGAACTTTTTTCATAAGCCAAATAACATGGTAATTCTAATACAAGATTAGGACTGAAATGATGTATTATATCTATTGAAGCAATCTAAATGCCATTATTAAGTAACATGTGTGTGATTGTTCTTCTTTTCCATGGTAGGCCCTCCCTCAATTTCACGAAGTACATTTATTTTTCTTTCCGATTAGAAAGATACACCTCCAATGGAAGACAACATGAGAGTTTTTCGGTCAAATCCATATATAATCGATACCTTCACAAAATTATCAAGAAAATGAACTTCTAAGACTGTAGAAAACCAATGATGAATTTCACTTCCACAACAGAATAAGAGACGAAAAGAAAAGAAATGTACATTAGGCAAAAAGGCATACCTAGTACGTGATCTCTACTAGTTCAAGTAGAAAAATAAAATGGAAAAGAGCTCACTGAACATTGTGTTTTAAATTGATGTCCAGCTTGGTGAAACTAAAAATTCATTGAAAATAAGAAGGAAGGCTTCAGCAAGTATGATATCTATATATCGTCCATGAGTGTTCAGTGCATCTAATGCATCAGTAGTTGAATTCACTGGGGTAACTGTGCAGCAAGAAGAAAACATAGAAGGTGAAAATATCTCATTATAAAAGAGACTAATGAAGAAGAAAAACAAATCCACATTTCTTGATCATTGAGTGAAACGTTTGAAATGAGGCATTAATATTCTTTTAAGCAGTTGGAGAAAAGAGACCTTGAATCAAGAATTCACAATCATGCATTTATATGATTTCTTCCTTTTAAGTTATAAGAAATAGTAAGGCAATAACGAAAAATCACTCTCTTCAAATCTCAAGAATGAGATTTTTTAAATTTATACCTGAGTTAGTTGTTGTTGAATCATGTCACCTTATGGAAAGTCTTACAAATGGAAACACGGGGAACACCACTACAAATGCGAGGTAGAAAGGCTCAATATCAGCCCACTTAACATATCGTGATGGAAGACGACAAATATACTATATAATCAAGTAGTAATGTAGTATCATACCAAATCTAGTACTTTCCCAAAATGAAAAATATAACAGAATGATTTAGAAAGCAATGTAGGAAACAACAATAATAAGATATATAATTTTGCATTATACTATAGGATGCCAATGACAATTAGGAAGGAATTTTTTCATAAAAATCGTTGACCAGCTTATTTTCGTTGTGATTTAATATGGAATAAGATATTTGCAGAAATAGTATCCTAGTAACAACATTACTTAAGAAGGGCAAACACTTCCTGGAAACTCTCAATGTCGGTTTCAAAAAGTTGAACCCTCACATTGCTCATATTCATATGACAAATAAAGCAAGAATGATCCAAATGAAATTCTTCTTCCTTGAGAATATATTAAAATTAATTATTTTTTATGAGGGCATACCAAATACACAGGAACATCTAGTCCTTCAAAATTAAGGAGCTCTGTTTCTATCACATCACACACTTTGCAGAAATTTTACAGTAAAAGTTCTTCTGAAATAATTTAAAGTAACAGAGATCATGAATTTCAGCAGTAGTACTTTAGATGTAAGTATCATCAATCTAACATCTTCACATGATTACTAAATATGTTAGTCATAAAATAAAATACAGAGTTATTCTTTCCTTCTCCTTTCTTTTTTTTTTTGGAATTTCGTTTATAAATAGATTAAAAATGCCAAGTCATTCTCTCTATTAACATGGGCATCAAATTTCAAACAAAGCAAACACCAAACTGTATATTTACTTTGACTATTTGAGTACGCCCCCAACGTTCTAATTTTGATTTTTGAAAATAACTTATTATTTTACAAGGCTAATTGAAAAATATTATCGCACAACATTTATTCTGATGATAGTAGAATTTGTAAATCATTATAAAAATCACAATCTCGCAAGATAAAGAACAATTATATGCATTCAAAGAAGCAATGAAAATAATTAAAGAGGCGACCGATGCATAGAAATGCAGAGCTGATTCAAACAAACTACTCATAAAAAAAGATATTCAAAACATATTAAGATAATTACTTTTCACTTTGCGCTATCGCGTTCAATGATACTCATAGATTTTGTCACGCCGAGCCTTCACCTTGGACGTGGCCGGCACCCAATGACCATTGATGGTCTTGAGCGAACCCTTAGTCTGGCTCACTTAACTCAGCGGAAGACTTACTCAATGATAAAGCAAGGACATTCTCATAAATAACTTAAATTGATTGTCATGGCTAAAATAGCACTTAAATATCAAAATAAAATATCTGTAAATAAAGAGACTCAACTGAACTAAATGACTGACTATCTATCTATGAAACCTCTAAAATACTATGATGAATGTTGGGACAAACCCCGCAATATTCTACAAATGAAAGACTAGAAAACAATAACAAGGATCCTCCGGAATGCAAGGAGGCTCTCCACTAACTCTGAGTGCTCAAGATGGATCAACGAGGCGCTGGGTGTTGATCTTGGTTACCTGTGTCTGTATCACAAGACTATGCAGGTCAACTGACATCAGTACATTGAATATACGAGTATGCGAGTTGAAATGCTAAACAACATCTTAAGCTTCATAAGAATAAGATGAACATACCTTGACTCTATTCAACTCATGAATACTCAACTCAATGTATGTATATAAAGCAATTTTAAACACATGCGATATATATAAAGTTTTGTAAAATAGTAAAAAAACTTAGTTCATTAAATAAAATGCAATAACAAACTCAACTTTACTTATATATGAAAGTAATATAGTTCTGTGGGAGATTCTGTAACCGACAACCATCACTATGAGCCGAAGCGGTGATACAATGTCTTACCCATGCTGCCAGAATTGTCCTATTCTTTGTCGTCGCATAGAACTCCTTAACTTAGTGGATCTAGTAGCTTAACTTACGTGATCATCTAAAAAGTATGACCCGTTAACACCCATGATGGCTACATGGTTTACATAGGGACTTGAGTTAATATGAACTCTTATCCTCATATAGGTGCTCAATACTACTCCCAAAATATGTTTTAGCTTATGCTTTTAAAAATAACTTCCTTTATTTGGGTTGAGATAATTGCTCAACACTTAGCTTTTTAAAAGCTCTCTTGGAATCAGTGTTCTCTTTTCTTGTTCAAAACTCTTTTGGAAAATCTTAGTTTCCTCTAAACTTAAATGTAAAAGCATTTATGAACTTTCTAAGTAATACATAGTTCCCTTTATACCTTTTAAGAAATGAACTCAACTCTTCACTCTTTGCATGACTTGAAACTTTTGATCTTAATCAACTCTTTAGGGAACACTTACTTCTCTTATACTTCTTTGAAGAAAAGACTTCACTTTTTACTCTTTATTTAACTCAAAACTTGATCCTTAAAACGAAGTTAAAACATTTTTTAAATAAGATTTTAAGAAACTTTACTTTGACTTACTTTTTAACCTTCGACTTAACTCTTAGCTTCTTTAGACTTTGACCTTAACTTTCCTTGAATTTGATTATGAATTCAAGGCTCATGATTTCATATTTATGGATGATTTTATGATGTTTAGATGTACCTTAGAGTGTTCAAATTGATTAGGAACTGTAGGTACATCACCTAGGAACTAGTATGAAAAGATGGCAAAAATGGAGTCTCCAGGCAAACCCTGGCGCTCTGAGAGGCGCGGGGCGGCAGAGCCTAACGAACAGACTCTGTCCTGAGGCGATCTAGCTAGCACAGTGCGCCAGGACCTGTCGGATAGAGCATGCCCTAAGGAGCTCTGGCAGGCGCGGCGCCTTAGGGTCAGTCAGACGAGAATTTCGACTTTTATTCTCCATTATTTATCTCTAAACTTTTTAAACTTCCATGGATCTCATCCCAATCACTTAGGATTACCAATAACCTCAATACCCAATAGAATAGACTCGTAAAACAACCTAGAATCATGAATCAAATCAACTAAAGGTATGCTACAACTCAACAAACAAGAATTCAACAATTGTTTATCAAGAACTTCAATGTTCATCATTTAATTAACTGAAAATTCATTAATTTAAAACGTTGGTGTGTGGGTGAACTAATCTAACACAGAAAGATCACACATACCTTATTAGGGATCACCCTCGACGAATTCCACTCAAAGATCTTGGTGTTCTTACGAATTCTTGATCATTTTCTCCCTTTTTCCTTCTTCTCTTTTCTTTTCTCCCAAACCCTAAGCGTCAATAACTTTTCCAAAACTGACTTAAGGCTTAGTTTTTCCCCTAATAAGCCTTTAAAAGGAATTAGGAAATAGAGGGGTCAAAAGACAAGTTTGCCCTTACTAAAATCCGGAACTGGACTTTTCTTACTTCAATAACCCAACTTCCGAAGGGTATATCTCCCTCACACGATATCAATATCGTGCAAACTTGACGCCGTTGGGAAGATCTCTCCAAGGCCTTTCCAACCATATAAAGAACTGACTCGAACTCGTCCTCAGCGAGAAGTTATGGCCATTTGAAAATGACCAAAATTCACTTTTTCAACTTAGTCAATTTTCCAGATTTTCCCCTTTGTTTCCAAAAGTTATTATCTTTGTCTTCTTAGCTTATTCCTAACTATTTCGAGTTACGATATGTTACAAATTTAACCCAATAATGCCATTGAATTTTTGAAATTTAGAAGTGTGAAAAGAATTGAAAGGAGACCGAGAAGGAAAAAAATAATGAAGAGAAAAAGAAGGCATAAACAAAATTAAGCAAAAGATATACCTACAGGTTGAACACAATAGCAGCAAGAACACAAACACCCTTGAAGATTGGGAGCAAGAACAAAAGCTTGTTGATAGTACTCAACAAACATCTCTAACATGTGAAAGACATGACACCCAACTTGATGAAACAACACAAGAAGAGTTGGTCTCTTAAAATAATCAAGTACTCCATAGAAAATGACTTGGACATAAAATCAAACACCCTGGATGCGCAATTCATTTCTAAAACTGAATGCATGTGTAAATCAGGTAAAATTACTAATATGTTCTTGATATCTTAGCAAGAAATTATATCTAAAACAATTATAAAGTACCAAATAAAATATATCAAATTATCACCAATAAAAATAAAGAAAGATTGGATAAGATCCAATCAATTCTCACCAAAAAATAGCTTGAAGTTTTCATAAAAAATTTGAAACAGAGAAGAAGAAGAAGACGCAAGTAAGAGGAGGAAAGAAACTGACCAAAAATAAGAACATTAAAGATTTTCAATTAAAATTAAAAAACACCTTTTAAGACATTTTCTTTAAGAGATTATAATAAATATTTACTCTTCATTATTTTTCTTCAACTCTCAGGCTTTTAAAGCTTTTCTAACTTCCAAACTTTTGGCGTTCCAATCCAATGTATCATTACATATACTTATAGCTTCTAAAATCATTTCACTTTTAAGTACGTTTTAATTTTAAAGCTGCTATATTTTTTTATTGGACTGTATCTGGTATTGTTTCATCTGTCATAAAGAAAATTTGTTTGCTTTATTGATTCTTGTAATTTTTCATAATAGTTTCTTCTTCTTCCATTGATTAACATGCTTTCAATAAAGATTCTTTTCTAAATTGTTTGTTTTTTCATTTGTTATTGATAAAGTATGTTTGCTTCATCACGTATGGAATTGATTTAATTTACGTTTCAGTTGCATTGATATTCTTTATAGCATCAAGAATAATTTACTTTTTTATTTTTGTTTGATAATATACTACTAATCTTAATTATTATTCTGAAGAAAAATAATGTTACACCTTGTGCAATAATAAAGCCATACGTTGAAGTAAATAAATACAGTATATTTTTTGTATGTGTCATTATAACTCTTGTTTTTGGGGCATAATTATTGTAAATTTTTATTTTATTTTTGTACCATTTATTAGTAAGTAATAGATCTCTCAGTTGTAAGCAAAATACATAAAAGATTTAGATATTAAAATTTAAATTTCGATACAATTTATATTGTTATAATTAAAATTTGTAAGTTAATTATATATGTCAATGAACGGAAAGTAAACTCTTTTTTTTCATTTTATCCATTTCCGGAAGTTGATTAGAATGAAGAATTGAAGATATGATTATTTCTTACGCAAGATTAGTTAAATATTAAATAACCTTTTTAGTTTAATTTTAAGTAACTCTTTGATTAAATTTATAACATAATCTCATAAAAATAAAGCAATAACAAGAGTTGAATCGAATACACCCGTACCTTGACATGGGTGACATTCAAGTATTCAATAAAAAAAAGATATTTTTCTCTTCTTTTTGATCATTTTTTTTGTTATGTCAACACACTGTGTTAATTTATTTTTATTTATTTATTTATTCAATTTAATGGTAATGAAAAGAAGTTTGTATTAACTATAATACTTTATTTGTAGCTTCTATTTTATAGAAATGAAATTTGTGATTTAATATTTTGTCAAATAATTGAAATTAACATATTTAATCTTCATTGTGGTTCGTTTATTTTCTAAGATTGATTAATTAGATAGGAAAACCAAGTTAACTGCAATACAAAAAGGAGGTTGTTTTAATTATTGATTCTTGTGTGCTACATAGTACTTTATTGTTTAGTTATCTACCATTTCACTTTTATAATATTTCTATATTTGTTGATATTCAATTTTCACATTTAGATATATTTTGCATTAATTAATAGGATAATTTTACAGACCTCCTTCTAAGTTTTGCTTTATAACACTCCCCTTCTCTATGATTTACCATATTATGTCTACCTCCCTTATATCGGTTTTCTTGTAACCATTATTTAAACTTATTTAAAATAAATATAAAGTAATTTAGATTTGAGAATTTTACCCTTATATATGAAAATTTAGATCTAATTCTCAACGTTTTATCACTATTTGTTGAATCATGTTTCTTCTTTGCTCGTGAAAATATATAACTAGAACACAATCTGATCGTTCTTATCGAATTTCTCTCTTGGGGAGTTCATTTTTATCTTCTATTTGAAGAAATTATTGCCGGAAAATTATGAGTTATTGTGGGGAAATATTTTTACATGAATTGCTAAAAGTGAAATGGAATGAAGAGTTAATATTTGGTGAAAATGGTGGGTCAGCTTGAATGAAGACTTTAATCTTTTTTTGATGAAAATAATATGTATTTGTGCTAATTTATTTTTAAAAGTATTTGTTAAAAGAGTTGTTTTTTGTATCATATTATTAATATGAAGAAATTAATATAAAGAAGGGTAAATCGTCAAATCTAAATTAATTCATTTTTTTATTTTAAATAGATTTAAAGAATGATTACAAGAAAATAAAAATAAGGGAAGTAGGCATAATATCGTAAACCACAGGGGAGGTGAATATTATAGAGGAAACCTGAATGGAAGTCTCTAAAATTATCCCTTAATTAATTTATTATTTAAGTTTTTTTTCATTATATGATCAGTGAGTCGTCTTATTACTATTCACATTAATTGAGATAATGTTACAAATATTTTTTTATGTTAAAAGTCGAAGGTTAAAATTTAAAGTTTGATTACAAAAATACCTCTTTATATTTTTTTAATTAAAAATGCTAATTTTTATGATCACATCAATAATGACAATTAACATATTATATATTTGAAGGTTTATCTTAAAATATTGTACTTTATTATATGCTTATGAAGACCTGTAATTACACTTGCACGAATTATGAGAAGAGTTTTTCTAACTCTATCTTATATAATTTATTTTTAAAAAATTTCGTACATTACATAATAGTACATTGCATAAGAATAGATTAAATAACTTTGATTATTAAATAATATAGTACAGTAATTTAATCGTCAAAAAGATTGAGTAAATTATAATTTATTATTTTTACAAAATTTCTTCTTTTCTCTAAATTTTGTCTCGCATGTAATTAACATATGAGATAAGAATATGCTTGCATTAATTTGTGTCTATAATTATTGTATATAAATTATTAAATATTCTCATCTTTTATTTCATTTAGAGAAGAGATACTTGGTTGTCATATTTTAATTTGTTATTGGTATACAAGAATAAATTTTAAATATTTGAACTAAGTTTCTTGAAAATGAACGATACATAGATAATATAATCATAAAACTCTTTGTATACAGTAATAATTTGAAATAATTTATGCCAATTTAGATGGAATACACGTGCAATGTACGTGTCCAAGAACTAATAATATTAAAAATATAAAAAACTGAGAGTATAATACAATCAATTGTATAAAAATTACAAAACTTGACAGGAACAATGATTCCACTTATAACCGATTTCTCTACACAAACTACATCTTAGTGTCATGTGATCTGGAGCAATGTCGATTTTATTTCTACTATATGCAAAGTATTAGTGGATCCCAAATTTCTAAGATCTTATGTATCAAAATTGTATGACTCAACATCAGGCATATCACAAAATTTTATGGCATGCGAACAAACATGAATTTTTAAAATTTGAAAATATTTTTCGAAAACCAACTTTTCGTTATAAAGTACTTGTATTATAGTGAATGTTTATCATTTAGAGTCCATTTAGAATATGGTTAAGAGTCCTAATTGGGAACCAAGTTCGATTTCCCCAATAAATAGAGGGGTCATCTTCATTGTAAAATCATCCTTCAAGAGAAATAATAAGTGTTCTCTTATCTCTACTTGTTTCTTCTTATTCTATAGCTTCACAACACGTTATCAGCATGAGACTCTACCGTTTTAAAAAGTGAAGGTTAGATTTGAAGACTAAATAAGGTACTATTGTTTTTAATTTTAAGGGTCAATCTTACTAAACTAGAGTTCATTGCCCTTCATAGTTCAGGTAGGAACTACCTTCCATTAATGTTGGATGTTGAAATCCACCTTGATGCAATTGGTCTTGGAGACACCATAAAAGAAAAAAAATAAAGCATCAAAATAAAACTGTGCACGAGCAATGATATACTTGTGTTATAATCTTGACGAGATTCTGAAAATCGAACATCTCACAGTTAAGGATCCACTTATTTTGTGGAAAAACATAAAAAGAAAAATACAACTACTTCAAGATGGTCATGCATCCAAACACGCAATATGATTGGATGCATCTAAAGCTACAAGACTTTATGTCTATACATGAGTATAATTTTGTCATGTTCAGAATCACTCAATTGAAATTATATGGAGAAACGGTTAGTCAGATTGATATAATGGAAAAGACTTTCTCCACTTTTCATGCCTCAAATGTTCTCTTGCAGCAACAATGACGAAAGAAATATTTCAAAAAGTATTCTGAACTAATTTCTCATCTTCTTTTGGGTGAGCAAAATAATGATTTATCAATGAAAAATCATGAGAATCAGCCTACTGGATCTGAACCACTTCTGGAAGTGAATGAGGCGTTCGCCCTCCATGCTAGGCGTGGAAAAGGTCGCGGCCCTAATCGTGGTCATGGTCATGGACGTGGTCATGATTATAGTAAAGAACATAATTCTTTTCCTAGTGTTAATCATCCATCAAATAAAAATCACAATCAAATGGAAAAAAAAAAGGATGAGAAACGTGAAGCAACTAATGCACGTGATTGTCGTACTTCCAAATACTTTGTTGAGCTTTATCAAGAATCGCTAAAGAACAAAGAGAAATCCTGAAGCAAATTTTGTCTCTGAAAATCAAGTTGACATCACACACTTGGATGTAGCAGATTTCTTCGCACATCCTAAAGAAAAGATAGATCACTTAATTGGTGATGATTCCGTGAACATGGAAAAGTGATTTTTTATGGTAGTAGTTCTTAATAAATTTCACATAATGATAGTTGTTTACATGAGTATTAGTATTTTAAATTAGTTTAGTCATATTCTTGTAGTTCATTAGTTTGTTCCATCTTAATTAGATAATATATTTTTTTCATTCATTTATTTAAATGATATGAATCTAATATGAAAGTGTTAATCCAACACTAAACTTTATCATGTGGTTTGCATTATATTAGGTCGTTAACTTGATCTTATGCTAAAAACATGCAATATGTTATTAACTAGGATTAAATAATGATTTTTTTTTTCTAACGACTCGTTATTGACTTAGAGGAAGCAATTAATTAAGGCTCAACTTCTAATATTTAATTATTAATTTATTAATCTGAATATATTGTACCCTTTTGATAACACTAATATTTAATATATGTTAATTTTGTGTATGACATTTCATGTAAAGATATGGATAATTCTAAAAATATATTATCGAAATATGAAGACATTTGCTTGACTGATTCTGGTACAACACATATGATATTCAAAAATAAGAAATATTTTTCTCATTTAAGTATAAGCACAATAAATGTTACTACAATTTTTGATAATACTAATATGATTGAAGGTTTTGGAAGAGTCATTGTAATTTCGACTAAGGGAACTAAACTCATCACAAATAATGTTATATTTTCTCCAAAATCTAAGAGAAACTTGTTGAGTTTTAAAGATATCCGTGAAAATGGTTATCATATTCAATCAATGGATTAAAAAAATCTTGAATATCTTGGTATCACCAAGAATGTCTCTGAGCATACATTTGTGATGTGTTACAGAAAAAAGTTTCCTAATTTATCTTCTGGCTTGTATTGGACAAAAATTAGTGCAATTGAGGCACATTTTATAGTAAGTAAGAAGTTTGTTGATTCCAATACATTTGTACTTTGGCATGATCGTCTAGGACATCCTGGGCTATATGATGAGACGAATTGTAGAAAATTTGAATGTACATCCATTAAAGGACCTAAAAGTTCTTTTAAATGGTGAATTTTCTTGTACTGCCTGTATCAAGACAAGTTAATTGTGAGACCATCACCAAAGAAAGTTGAGATTGAGTCCCCTGCATTCTTGGAACGTATACATGGGGATGTTTGTGAACCTATTAACCCACCCAGTGGGTCATTTAGATACTTTATGGTTCTAATAGATCTTCTTCTAGATGGTCTTTTGTTTGTCTATTGTCATCTTGTAACTTGGCATATGTAAAATTATTGACACAAATAATAAGGTTAAAGGCACACTTTCCTGATAACCAGAGTAAGTCTATTCGTCTTGATAATGCTGCAGAGTTTTCATCCCAATCATTTAATGATTATTGTGTATCAATTGGGATAAGAATTGAACACCTTGTTACTCATGTTCATACTCGAAATGATCTCGCTGAGTCATTAATTAAAAGTCTGCAATTAATAGCAAAACCACTGCTTATGAAAACTATGTTGCCCACTTCTGTGTGGAGACATACAATTTTGCATGTTGCAACACTTATTCATCTCAGACTGACAAATTATATTAATGTTTCTCCATTGATATTAAATTTGAGTCAAGAACCTAATATATCTCATCTAGGAATTTTTGAATGTGTTGTACATGTGCATGTGGCACCACCAAATCTCACTAAGATGGGCCCTCAAAGAAGGTTAGAAATATATGTTAAGTTTGAATCACCCTCCATTATTCGCTATCTTGAGCCATTGATTTGAGACATGTTTACAGCTCGATTTGCAAATTGTCGATTTGATGAGACGGTTTTTCCAAAATTAGGGGGAGAGAATAGTGAAATAAAACAAAAAATTTTGTGAAAAATTATCATCGTCTCATCTTGATCCATATTATTTTATTTGTGAGCAAGAAATACAAAAGATTATTCATCTACACAAAATTGTAAATCAAATGTCAGACACATTTACAGATTTGAAAAGGTTACTAAATCATAGATTCCTACAAAGAATGTCCCAATTCGAATTAATGTCCCTATAGGACCATCCATTAGTGTCATAGCTAATTAGTCAAACCATGCTTAAAGTGTGGTTAGACCATTGAAATCTAAGGATCAAAATCCTAGAAAAGTAAAAATAAAATGTCAAGATTACACTATGAAAGAATCACGCAAGGAAATAATGAACTATCCATAAATCTAAAAAATGTTGAAACTAATCTTAATCAATAAAAAATGGTGGTTGATTATGTCTTTGCATATAATATTGCAACAAATGTCATGCAAGATAATGAGGATCTTGAACCTCAATCTATTATAAAAATATCGACAAAGAAATGATTGACCAAAATGACAAGAAGCAATTCAATTAGAGTTGAATTCATTTGCCAAGCGTGAAGTTTTTGAACCAGTAGTTCAAACACCTAATGTTATTAAATATGTTGGTTGTAAATAGATTTTTGTCCAAAAAAAAAATGACAAAAATGAAATACAAAGGTATAAGTGCCGCCTTGTGGCACAAGAATTTTCACAAAGACCTGGTGTTGATTATGAAGAGACATACTCACCCATTATGGATGCAATAAGATTACGTCATCTCATTAGTTTCATAGTCCATGAGCAACTTGAAATGCATTTGATGGATGTGGTTATAGCCTAACATTATGGATCACTTGATAATAAGATATACATGAATAATCCTGAAGGATTTGAGATGTCTAAATCGAGTAATTCCAAATCTCGAAAAATGTATTCAATTAAATTGCAAAGATCATTAAATGATTTGAAGCAATCTGAACACATGTGGTGTAACCGTCTTAGTGAGTATTTGATGAAGGAAGGTTATAGAAATGATGCAATTTGTCCATGTATCTTTATATAGAAATCAATATCATAACTTGTTAAACTTGCTATTTATGTTGATGACATAAATCTTATTGGAACTCCGATAGAACTTCAAAAGGCAATTGATTATTTAAAGAACGAATTTGGGATGAAAGATCTTGGAAGGACAAAATTATGTCTTGGTTTTGCAAATTGAGTAGTTGACAAATGATATTTTTGTTCATCAATCTGCCTACACAGAAAAAGTGTTGAAAAGATTTTGTAAATAAGGATCAATTCCGACCTCAAGAAAAGAATGAAAAAATTCTTGGTTCTGAAGTACCATATCTTAGTGCAATTGGTACACTAATGTAACTTGCTAATACTACAAGACCCGAGATAGCTTTTTGTTGTTAATTTGTTAGCAAGGTAAAGTTCTACCCCTACTAGGGGACATTGGAATTGAACCAAACACATTTTATGATATCTTAAAGGGACAATTAAGATGGACTTATTTTATTATAATAATTGTAACTCCAATCTTGTTGGTTATGCTGATGCAAGATATTTATTTGATTCATACAAAGCTTGACCCCAAACAGGTTATATGTTTATATGTGGGGACTGTCATATCTTGGAGATCTACAAGCAGTTAATCGTAACCACTTCATCTAATCATGTTGAGATAATAACTATTCATGAAGCAAGTAGTAAATGTGTGTGGTTAACGTCTATGATACATCTCATTAGAGAGTAATGTGGTTTGGTGTGTGATAAAATACCAACCACTTTATATGAAGATATTGCAGCATGCATAGCACAACTTAAGGGAGACTTCATATAAGGAGATAGAACAAAGCACATTTCACAAAAAATTTTCTATACACATGAACTCCAAAAGAATGGTGATATAAATGTGCAACAGATTCTTTTAAGTTACGATGTGACCGACTTATTCACCAAATCTCTACCAACTGCAACTTTCATTAAGATGGTGCACAAGCTTGAAATACGAAGATTAAAGTCTCTAGATTGATGTTCTCATTAGGGGGAATTAATGCACGTTGTACTCTTTTTCCCTTACGAAATTTTGTCCCAGTGAATTTTCCTTGTAAGATATTTAATGAGGCAGCCTAGATGTGTATTAATAGATATGTGTACTATTTTCCTCCACTAGAGTTTTTCTTTTCTTAAAGTTTTTTTTAGTAAGGCTTTTTACGAGGCCCGTCATTTATGAATTGGACATCCTGGGGGAGTGTTATAAAGTATTTGTATTATAGTAAATGTCTTTCATGTGGAGTCCTTTTAGGATATGGTTAAGAGTCTTACTTGGGGACCAAGTTAGATCTCCCCTATAAATAGAGGGGCCCTCTTCATTGTAAAAGTATCCCTTAAAAGAAATAATAACTCTTCTCTTCTCTCTACTTTCTTCTTCTTATTCTATAGTTTCATAATTCAATTTTTTGGGGAAAGGGATAAGGGGTAGGGTGGGTGGGGTAAAAAATTAAAAAATTCAAATTGAAACTCTTTTGAAAAACTAACTTTAAAAAAATAACGGGGAGGGGGTGGGGGATGGTAGGGCAAGGGATGATCAAGGGGTCGAGGTATGGGATGAGGTGGATAAAAAAATTAAATTGATTTTTTTAAAAAAAGTTTAAAATTGGGGAGGAATGGGGCTGGTAGGGAGGTAAGGGTCGAAGAAAATGATTTTTTTTTTAAAAAAAATAAAAAACAAACAAACTTTAGAAAAGAAATGGGGGAGGGTATAGGTAGTCAAAATTTTAAAATTTGAACTATTTTTCAAAAATAATGTTTTAAATGGTTTTTTTTTTAATGAGGGTCGAGGTAAAAAAAATTGTAACTTGAGATGGGAGCCGAGTTTTGTAAAATGTTTTTCTTAATCTTTAAAGGAAAAATGAGTTGATTTGAAAAATATTTTTTAAAACATATAAATCAACCAAATATGAGAAAATTGGGGGGGAAAATCATACCAAACACCCCTACATGTGATCTCCTGACCTATAACACTGGACCTCACTTGCTCTTTTCTTCTATCTGAAGGACTTGGCCATAACACTGCAGTCACGGCCAGGTGATGTCAAGTAGGGTGAATGTAACTTAGGCCCGTTTGGCCATAAATTTTGCAAGTAAAACTTGGGAAAAAACTTGACAAATTTTGTTTGTCTATACACTTTTTTATTATTTGGCAAATTTTTTTGGCAAATTTTCCAAATTTCCAAATACTAGAAAAAACTAGTATTTCGGCCAAATTTCATTATTTGGAAAGTTTTAGAAATTCAATTTTTACCCTTAACTTTTTATTTTAGAAAAATAATATATTTATTGACACCAACCAATAATTATTTACGTGAACACCAAAGTAGCGATGGAATATTCAATGAATATGAAAATGATGATATGGTTGTTGATGAAAGTGACGAACTATTGGCTCAGGGTAACAACATCGCTTCATCTTCTCGATCATCTGATTCGGAAATGCAAACTCATCGAGAAGAGATTGTTCATAAAATGTGGGAAGATTATATTAAAGAATAGGTTGAACTCTTTTAGATGAGAAAGCATAGGTTCTTCAGTGATTGCAATATTTATTTCCTTTTGTTTTCTTCTCTTCTTTTTTTCCCCGAATTTATATTAGTTGTATTTTCATTATCATGATTTGTACCAAGACCTTTTCACTATACGAATATTTACTGTAATGATTCTTGTTGATTTGTTGCGGAACTCATAAATCTTGTTACGTGAGATTTCTATTGTGCTATGTAATACAAATTTATGGTTAGTTTGATAGTTTTAAAAACTTATGGGTATAAATCATATTTCTTAAAAAAAAGAAATATGTTTCTCAAATTCTATGGCCAAACACATGGTAAAATTTCACCCAAATTTCTATCCAAATAATATTTGCCAAAAATATTTGAATATCTATGGCCAAACGCTAGCTTAGTTTCTGATGCTCTTTGAGAGATTAGAGAAAGACATTATTTAGGTAACCCCTCTTATGTATTCTGACATTTCTGCTGCTGCAAGAAAATGAGAAGGGAACTTGTTGACATAGTCAGTGGCTAAACAACATGGCCTCACAAAGTGCTCTCTATCATATCAATACAATAACCAATTGATCTTCTTGAAGTCATGGCCTCTGCTAGTCTTGATCGAGCCTCGTGATGATGACTTAATAGTGACAAAGTGGTAAGAATAGCCCATCTTACCAGAGAGTCGGCTTCATTCTCATTGTAGCATAACCACCTTAGCACTCTGTCCAACTGCCCACAGTTAATGGAGAAGCAGTCAGCAACTAGTCCAACTTAGGCTCCATATCGATAAAGCAAAATATTATAGACAACATGTGACCTTTTGAACATCTGAGTGAAGTAATTCGGAGTAACCAAATAAGAGGTGCTCTGCTGCTAACCCTCCTAGTATCACACACAAGAACCTGTTCAAAGTCTGCTAGAAGAGAATCGTAAGTTCGATAATAATATTTTTATTCCCAGCAATATAAGTACACAAAATAAATTTCATGATATATTTGTTGAACAACTATAAAATTACTGATCATTAATTTCGTCTGTTATGAGAGTTTTACAAAGAAACAGACCAGCGGGCAGTATGGCATACCCATTTTAACCCATATATTTTTCATAGTTATATGGTTTAAATATGGGCTGAAGACCAAATTTATCCATCTAAAATATCACTTATTCAACCCGCTAAAATATGGGCAGGTTGAGCTGCTTAACAAAACAGGCTCATTTCTGCCAGCTCTATTTGTATGTGAGTGTCATGCTACAAGCCTACATGGTTGTAGCTATAATGTTACATTACAATATCAATGATGCTAGAGTTGGTCCATTAAGTGACATAAATTCATTATATTTGTGGGTCAATGGTAATGGTCTGAAATAATGTTCATAACTACACCTGATATAACACAAGAATCGAGGTACAACTTCGGACAGAAAAGTCAACCACCTCCAAATCAAATAATAATGATTTAAGGCTGGCAAACATTTATAAAAATAAAAACGATCAAAATAGCAAGATATCTGACCTGGGATGAGATTTTGGCCCTATTTTCCTGCAAAGACATTGCATTTTAAGCATGGAAGTTGGAGTTATGGTATGAAATGCATGGAGATGTGAGTTACGCAAAAAACGTAATGTTTCTGCACAAAGGAATAATAATTAACTGAATTTTTCCACAAAGATCTTTAAATGTGGATGAATGTCAGTTGATTACAACATTTCTCATAAGTTCATAACATTTACATGATAATAGGATTTCAAATTATGAAATCAAAAGAAAATTGAACAATCTGATGAACAGGGGAGGATGCCTTTGGCACACATCCAGAATTTTTATTTTTTGGTAACAAATGTAAATATTACCATTAACAACCAAACCAATACACCTAAAGAGCACCTAACACCACAATACCTTCTAGGAAGGGGGCTATGTGAGTTAAGTCATCAACATATCTTTAATTACATGAAAAACTGCTGAATTAAAGAGCCAAATATTGGCCTTTCCTAGTCTTCTAAACCATATCTAATCTAACACTGAAACTGTTTCCAATTCCTGGCCTGCCACACATGGTATTGTTTCCTTGTAAAGTAGCTTCCAGTGCCTCCAAATTCTATCCAACACCAATTTGACATCTCCTGATGAAATCTGCACTCCAGTCCATTGAGCAATTGCTGTAACGAGTCCTTTAGTCCAATCACATACAGAAAATAGGTGGTGTTGTGTCTCTACAACCTGAGCATCACACAAACTGCATGTTATAGTATCCACTAGTATATTCATCGCTTGTAGTCTATCTTTGGTCAGCAATCTAACTTGCACAGTTAACCACACAATGTATCTATGCCTTGGTTGAGAGATTTTATTCCATATAAACCCTACAATCCTCAATTTACTCTGCACTCCTAACACTGATGCATAACTAGCTCCTTCACATACACCCCATGTACCCATTTAACACACAGTACATCCTTCTTGACTGCTAACTGCCATAACAGTTTCCTCCAGATGCCACACTCCACAACTGGCTTCCTTTAATATTTAGACCACTAAACTTCCTAGGCACACAAACTTTATCTCAAGCTACTAATGTTGTCTTCCTCGTGTCCACAGAGCTGCCCCATAGGTACTCCCTACATTGCTTGTCAACTTTTTGTAACACACTTTAGCGTAGCATAAACACAGAACCCCAAAAGCTATGAATAACAAACATAACTGAGATAGCCACTAGCAGCCTTCCTGCATAGGATAACTGTTTCAAGTAAACTTTTGTAATTCTACTAGTGATATTCTCAATCAGTTGATGACACTCCATTTTGCTCCATTTCTTAGAAGATAATGATAGTCCAAGGTACCTAATAGGAAATGAGCCCTGCGAAAATCCTATTCTTGACAACAATTGGCTTTTAGTGTTGTCATCCACCCCTGCCATGAATATATTTGACTTGTCCATATTTTCAACTAAACCAGTGACACTACTGAAATGTTGCAAGAGTGACATTATTCTGCTTACTGATGGAACATCCCATTTTCAAAATATCATCAAATCATCCGCAAATACTAAATGTGTCAACTTGACTTTCCTAAACATTTGATGAAACTGAAATTCAGGCAACTCACTCATACACTTCACTGTCCTGGATAAGTACTCCATAACAAGTACAAACAATTAAGGATACATGGGGTCCCTGCCTTAGTCCTCTTTTACGAGCAAAAAATCCATGTCCGTCTCCATTTACCTTGACAATCAACATAGGATATGTGATGCAGTCCATGACAAGTTCTGTAAATCTGTTTGGGAATCCATAGCCCTGCAAAGCTTCCTTTACAAATTCCCAGTTGACCATGTCATATGCCTTCCTCAGATCAATTTTCATCAAGCATCTAGGAGATGTTTGTCTATTATAGTGTCTTAATAGGTCATGACATTATTCAAACATTATGCAACATTGATCTCCCCTGAACAAATGCAGAGTGGTTGGCTGTCACTATGTGGGTGATAACTTCCTTTAACCTCATACAAATTATTTTTGTGATGCACTTATTCAACACATTACAACAAGAAGTAGGTCTTAAGTGGCAAATTCTGGTACAGAGACTTTAGGTATCAAGGCAATATTAGTAGCATTCAGTTGTTTCAACAGCTTACCATTCCCAAAAGAACTCTAGGATAGCTTCTGTGATATCTTTCCCACAACCTCCCAAGCTGACCTAAAGAACCCACTACCGCAGCCATCAGGTCCTGGACTTTGGTTGCAATCTATCTTGAACATTGTTGCCTTAACATCTCTTTGTGTGAATTCTTGCTGCAAAGCTAGTTGATGCTCTATAGAAAGGATAGGATCACTACTAACGAAAGATGTGCGAGCTGCCTCCTTATTAACATCTCCTTCGAGCTGCCTCCATATTAACATCTTCCTTCGCCGGTAGCTCCTCATAAAATTTCACAAACATGGTAGCAAACACCTCCTGATCGTACTGTCATTCTCTGTGGTCATCTCTTACTTGTGTTATTGTCTGTTGGAGTCTTTGATGTTTTATCACATAGAAGAAGTATTTCGTACAATCATCACCCAGTTTCAACCATGTGGCCTTACTCTGCTGCTGAAGAAAGCTCTCGGTCATATAGGAAGTGTACCTGCACTTGTCATGTTTAACCTTCTCCTCTTCCTGCATAGACTTATTCAGAGGGTCAATATGAAGCTTATGTTGACCTTCTATCAGTACATCCCTATCTTTACTTGCTTCAGTAACTATGCTCCTAAATTATTGTGTGAATATTCAGCTTCTTCAGACATGGTTCCAATAATTCTAATCTTTTCACTACTTACCATATTTTGCATCCCTCCACATGTGTGGTCCATACTGTTCGGATTTTATCATTGAACTGTGAATGTTGAGACTAAACATTACAATACTGGAACGCTCTCCTTGTTCTAATAATATGATTCTGTAGATAAACCTTTGCAGGGCAATTGTCACTTATACCTTCAGGTAGATAAGATGTTCCACATGAAGGCATAGTGTTCAACCAAATATAATTGTTGAGCATCCAATCTATCTTTGAATATATCATATTCCATGTACTTCTATCATTCCATGTATACTTTTGCCCTTGATTGGGTAGTTCGATCAATCCACTTACATTAATACAGAATTGAAATTAGGCAACTTCTGTCCAAGAGACAGGGTTACCTCCCAGACTATCATCAGTGCGTAAAACAATTAAAATCACCCAGTAATAACCATGGCTCTCGGTAAATAGAGCTTTGTGTTTTTATTTCCATCCACATGTCTCTTCTTTCCTCTCTAGTGTTGTATGCATACAGAATTGACACCCTAAACGTTAGTTGAAGAGGACGCAGCAGACCTTGCAAGTCCGCATTTGGGCAGATCTCTCTACGAACTCCACTTTATAGTAATCTGGTCTCCAAACTAGCAGAATTCTTCCATTATAGTGTGACTCTAAGTTGGTTAGGAATTCCAACCTGCAAACATTTTCTTCACCACTTTCATCATATTTTGGTTTTTCACCTTTGTTTCAACCAGCTCAACAAATCCCACTTTTTCCTTATTGCAGAGGAGTAACACCTCCCTTCTGCTTATTCAGGGCATTGAGCCCTCTCACCTTCCAGCATAACATGTTAACCATTCCCTACTGGCCACTGGGACATGGCTTTGCTTCCCATTGTTTGTACAGTTTTGGGGCTGGGGTAGTTACCTCAATGGATTTGTTCAACATCTGGAATGAATTATTACCAGTGACCTGTATTTGATGTGGACTTTGGCTCCTTCCGATCTTGAATGGTGTTACCCAACCCTCAGAAGATGGACTCCCTTATTCAACCTGTTGTCACTTGTGTATGTTTTGTATGTTATCCTCAAAGTTGTACAACCTGCACTTCTGTTCTCTCCAGTTTTTAAAATCAGCTTGTTTATCCTCTTTAACTTCACTGCTTTGTCCAACTTGTGCTGGTGGCTTGCCCTGCTTCTCATTTTCCTTTGTTACCTTCCTATTTGCAGGATCCTTCCTTCTACATTCATCAGTGGAGTGCCCATATTTATCACAAAACCTGCAATGAGTTGGCTTCTAGTCATACACAACTTTTTGTTCTATCACCTTCCCTTTACATTCTTGAAACACACTAGTTCTGGAATATTGGCCCCAAACTCTACCTCAACTAGGATTCTAGCAAAATTAAGTCCCAGCTTCTTTTCAGTGTTTTGATCTTCCATCAATAGTTTCCCTATCAAACTCCCTATCTTGCTTAATCCTATTGGACTCCAATACTTGAAGTCCAACCTGGGAGTTTTATACAAATTGGAACAGAATCCAATTGCTCCTTTGTGAATTACATATCCATAGACCATGCTTTGACAATAAATGGCCTATTATTAAAAAGGTAAACTCACCCTCTTTCAACACCTCCTCTTTTCCTTCAACTGAGTCAAACCTTACTATTATGACTCCATTTTTCAGCATCGCCATCTTGTTCAACCCAATTTTTTGGATGTATCCATTGGTTACATTGAATGGAGGGTTTGCACCCAGAACATACACACCACCGCATTATTTCAATAGCTAATTTCAGACTCAATATCTTCTAAATCAATACCGATAATCGACTCCTCACCATGTTTCTCCGGAACGATGTATTCTAGCTTGACCAACATTGGATAGTTTAAAATATCGAAAGTGTCCCACGCTGTTCTCGCCTTTGGCATCTGCACCAGTTCCTCTTCTTCTTCATCAGCCAATGCTTTCGTTCCACTTCCAGATGGAGACCCTTGTCTTGAAGGTTGTAGATGAGTGATTTCGGCCCAAGTGTTATTGCATAGTTTTCTTTATCCGCATCATTAGCCTTCTACACCAGTAACTGAGCTACTTTCTCTACCTCTTTCTGCCAGTTTATTGTTGCACTAGATTCAGATCCAATTTTGATCTCTTTCTGGAGTTCAAGCTGCTGTGCCTGTTCCCCCTTTTGCTGATTTCCTTTTGTTGCTGCTTCCTGCACCATTAGCTTCCCCATGGCCAGCACATTTTAGTAACCTACACCGAGAGAGAAGGACTCATCGAGAAAAACTTATCCCCAAATTAATTTGATTCCTATCATCCAAAAATTTAAGAAATATAATATGGTGATAGGCCAAGATGGTACTCAAAGACAGGCTATTACAGTTTCTTCCCTAGCATCTCATAAAATTCAAGTATTTGCTCAATATTTTCAAGTATGCTACTCTTAACCAGAAATTTAAATTTTATGGACGTTTATTTCCAAAATATGCATAGAGGGATGGCTCTCCAAAACTACTGCTATCTTTTAATTATCCTTTGTCTCTCTATTAATAGAAACTTTTCCTAGTTAATTTACCTAGAGATGACTGTGAAAAGCTACTTTTTTTTTTGAACAGGTATCATTTTTGTGTATTAATAACAAACTACACAAAGGGTGTGTATTCCCCCATATTTACATCCAGATGAGCAAAAATAAGCTGCTAGTCCTTAATCTTCTCGTAAGGAGTCAGAGTACATCATTAGTTGATTCAAACTCCTCCATTAAGCTATATTTACTCCAAAAAAAGAAAAGCCCTAAACATTTCAACTTTAGTTTCTGTATACTAATGGCTTTGTCTTCAAAACAAACTTAGTTTCTTTCTCCCCACACAGTCCACCAAATACAAGCTTGGACAATTTTCCATCTCTTTAACTGATTGGAGGGATTGGTATCACTATTCCAACATTTCAATACATCAGATACTCTTCCGGGCATAGTCCAGCTAATGCCCCTCAAGTTAATGAAAATCTTCCACAACTGGTCAGTGCAGCTACAGTGAAGAAAGGGATGAGAGATTGTCTCTGCTTCCTTACCACAGAGAAAACACCTTGAGCAAAGAATGAAACCTCTCCTCGTGAGCGTATCTTGTGTGAGTACAACTTCTCTGGCTAGAAACCAAGAGAAACATGCAACTTTGTGAGGGATCTTAACCCTCATGATCATCTTCTAAGGCCAGGTCCCACTCAAATTTTTTGAGGTTGTGAGTACTTTGTATGCTGCTTTAACTGTAAACTTGTTATCTTTATTCCTTAACCATATCAAGCAATCTGCTTCAGTTGATGTACCTTTGAACTGTTCTAAAGTTCCGAAGAAGCTTGCTAGTCTATCGATTCCCCAATCATTTAAAGCTCTTTTGGAACTCAAATTCCAACCGTGTTCACCCCAAACCATTTCAATTGTTGAGTTTTGTTGTTGATTGAGGGAGTATATGTATGGATAGAGTTGCTTTAGGGGACTTGTTCAATCGATTTATCATTCCATAGATCAACTTTCCTTCCATTACCAATGCTGAACATGGTTTTTGCTAGCAATTTGGGCCACAAGTTCCTTATGGATTTCCAGGGACTAACTCCATAAGGACTATTGCTTACTTTGGTAGTCCCTCTTCCATCCAAACCATATTTTTCCATGATTATCTTCTGCCATAATGGATATTCGTCTGAGTTGAAGTTCCAAAACCACTTCATCATTAAACTCTGATTCTGGATCTTTAGATTCTTAATTCTAGCACCACCTTCTTGCTGGTTTGACAAGACCTCCAATTGAGAAAATGTATTTTATTTTTCTCGTTGTTCCCTTCCCAAAAGAAGTTCCTTCTCAAGGAGTCCAACCTTTTCATAACACTGGCAGGGGGACAGGAAACAGAGATATCATGTAGGTAGGCATTGCATCCAATACAGAGTTAATCAAGGTCAGCCTTCCTCCCATGGATAAGTATTGGGTTTTCCAATTAGCCAACATTGTTTCACATTTCTCCAACACGTGAGTCCATATATTTATAGACTTGCTTTTGCCACCAGAGGTAAACTAAGATATGTTGTTGGAAGATACCCAATTCTACCTCCTAGAATGTCGGACAGTCTCTGATGATCACCCACTTCATTAACGGGGTAAATAAAACTTTTGTTCCAGTTGATGTGCAGCCCGGAGATGGCCTCAAATAAAATAAAAATCACCCTTAGCATCCCTACTTGATTCAAATCTGCTTCACAAAAAATCAATGTATCGTCTGCATAATGTAGATGTGTAATCGTCATGTTATTTTCATCCCTGGAGCATACTTTGAATCCTCTGAACCAGTTGTTTGTTTGGGCTTTCTGTAGCATGTTAAACCCTCCATGGCAATGACGAACAAGAATGGGGATAGAGGATCCCCCTGCCTCAGACCTCTCTGTGAAGGGAAGAAGCCAGCTGGAGAGCCATTGACAAGTACTGAGAAGTACTTATGCAAAAGTGGATCCATTTGACCCAAGTTTCTCGATATCCCATCTTGCTAAGCATCCCCAATAAAAAGTTCAAGTTCAAGTGATCAAAAGCCTTCTCAATGTCTACCTTGCACAATATACTTTGGGCTTTACTTTTGATCCTAGCATCAGTGCATTCATTGGTGATTAAGATGGTATCCAGAATTTGTCGACCTTTGATGAAAGCCATCTGTTGAGCATATACCAATTTGTGCACTACTTTCTTCAGTCTTTCAGTCAAAAGCTTGGATATGATTTTCTAAATGCTACCTATCAAGCTGATAGGTCTAAAGTCTCTCAGATCTTTGGCCCAAATCTTCTTAGGTATTAATGCAATGAAAGTGGCATTGAAGCGTTTTTCAAAAATTCCTTGATGATAGAAATTTTGTATAGCAGCCACTACTTCTGTAGCTACTAAAATGGAAGAGACTCACATGGTCTAATTATGTCTACAAAATAATGATCATTTACACCAGCAGTTTGTTCACTGTCCTGACATTCATTCCACACAGGATGAAGGGTTAAAAACGCCCCTGAACTATGCGAAATAGGTAAAATTTTGCCCTCCATTGATAGTTGAGATCACTATTGCCATCGACGATTATTTTGTCTTATTTATTTTCTAACTTCTTTTTTTAATGATACCGATTGCTGAATTGGCAAATAAGCGAATATTTGAACCACTTTGGTGATGGCAATGCTAGTGGTCATCCCAACTATTAATAGAGGGTAATTTTACCTTTTCTTCAGGGACATTTTCGGTCCTTCACCCTTCCACATATCTTACATGAATCTTGGTAGCTTCAAGCTGACATATTTAACAAGCCATTCTTACCTTGCTTTTTAGCTTGCCATGGGTAAACCGTTTGCTTGATATAGTATTAATATCAACCTGCACAATTTGGACCTGAAATGAATGACTATGCATTGAAATACAACTGACAATAGAAACGAACCTAATTTAAAGATCTTCTTCTCTATAGTGCAACATATGAATGGGAAGTAGTTCATCTTGAGAAGCTAACAAAGGCTAGTAAGAATTGATTTTTAAAATCCACATGTAATACCTGTGTGCCTAGAGATGCTTAAAGTAGTAATTATTGAGGAAGAAATACCACAAAAAAATAGCAGCATCAACAAGAGACAAATATGCAGATTAATCCATCACATTATTGGGAGTGTAGTCAGCAAAATTGCATGAATGCTGGTCCTAAACTCTAAGAAAAGAAAGCATATGGACATGGTAGGAAACATGCTAACTTTTTAGCTAGTACTCACTTGTTTCAAAGCCTGCGTTAGTTTGTCAAAGAGAGCATAGGTGCCATGACATTCCAAAAAGCATACAACTCATACATTATTCAAGAATAAGACGAAATTATGGAACAGGGAATTTGAATAGGATATAAATAGATGGAAGCCACGCCAGAATTTACTACAGAAACAAGAGAGACTAAAGAAAAGTGAAATAAAAGAAATCCTACAGCCATATGTCGCCAATACATGGTGTTTATACAATTCTCATAGTAACTAATACATCATTCTTACTTCTTTCAGAAATTCAAAGCCAAGAAACTGCACATTTCCTTGAGCAAATTTGTCCTGTGTTATATCTTGTAGACTAGGTACTTCATAGCTTTTTGGTAAGACCCCGACCAGGTAACCAACCAAAAAATGCCCCACCTCATGCTGCAAAAAATGCACCTTTTAACATACAGCTAGACTATATGAGCTCAATGATTTTAAAATGTTCAGAACAAACAATACGAAAATTAGTTGAATGAAGAGAGAGCAGTTCGAGATAACTTACATCAACATCAACAGAAAGACTCGCCATGTACTTGATATTCAATTGTGTACACAAATAATAGCTACTAACAGAAGAATAAAAGCTTGTTCACAAATAGACATGCCTTAAATTTGTCAAATAGAATTTCATATAAAGCAAGTGTCACCACTTGCCTATGAATTGGGTCATTTAAATATTGTTTTACGAACAATTACATGTTTGCCTGTAATAGCGATTTGTCTTTGTTCCTTGCATAAAATAATCATCAAACTATTAACAAGTCTTACTTGCAAACACATTTGATGATCTTCATAAGGGGAATTATCCGTTTCACTCCCAGTAGCATCCTCAGATCCCGTTATTAAGACCTACATGAATATAATGCCAAATATTTAAATTTAAAAAAATGCATAGCATGTGGTTAACAATAAAATTAAAAATAAGAAGCTGGCATACCTCCTCATCTGATAGAGCAAACTTGATGCTATATTTTATTGAACACATAATTGTGTCAACTAAAGATTCAAAAGACAATGAATCAACCATAGATAGTTCTTGTGTATTGATTATTTTAGGCACCTCCATTACAATACAGTGAACGAATCAGCATAACTATTACTCCAGCAAAGTGTAAAATTTTGAAAGAAAATTACCAATTTGGCAGAATCGAAGCAAAGTAGGGCTCGGGGCTTGTGCTGTAACTGCTTTAACAGAGAGTTAGCAGCTTTGTAATTTCGGTTTGCTAGCTCTTTATCAAACTTTCTGAGGACTCTACGGCGACGCATTGCTTCTGAGTCCTTCTCACAAGCGAATGCCGGAATCACCGGAACTGAAACTTGTCTCACCCTCGTCAAATCCATGGAACGGTCGGCTTGATTTTACTAGAAACTATTTCAATTTGCATTGATGGTGACTCTGGTTTTTTTTATATGCACACAAACGGTTGTACTTTCTGTCCCTACCATGCGAGCTTGGAGGATGAGACACAGGGGAATGAATTATAGGTGACGAAAGAAGTTATAAAATTTACGAAAAAGGCTTAAAATACTCTCGAAATATTGAAATGGTACATAACTATTCTCATCCACTTATTAGCTCCAAAATGTTCTTTTCATCCACCCATTTGCTCACAAATACCTTTCTCATCCACCTTTAGGTCCAATTTTAGTCACTATAATGATGGAGCACCGTTTGAAATAATTAAATAATTCTTTTAATTACGTGGCGCTCAGTCATTGGTTGAAATTTAATTATTTAATACAATTTTAAACCTACCCATTACTCACCCATTTTTAACTAAATCCGTCCCAATACTTATTGAACTCACCCGACCCAATACAAAAAAAAACTCAATCTTATTTCTTAAGCAAATTGAACCTTTAAAAGATGGGATAATGCACAAGTATCCCCTCAACCTATGCCCGAAATCCCAGAGACACACTTATACTATACTAAGGTCCTATTACCCCCTGAACTTATTTTACAAGTAATTTTCTATCCCTTTTTAGCCTACGTGGCACTAGTTTGAAAACAAAAGTCAACCATCATTGGGCCCACAAGATAGTGCCACGTAGGTTGAAAAGGGGTAAAAAATTATTAATAAAATAAGTTCAGGGGGGTAATAGGGCCTTAGTATAGTATAAGTGTGTCTCTGAGATTTCGGGCACAGGTTGAGGGGGTACTTGGGCATTATCCCTTAAAAGAACTAACAAAGCATCCTATAGAAAACATATAATGTAAATGGAATTGTGATCTCATAGAAGAAAGACAAGTGACTCGTTAGTAAAAAATGAAACATTATCACCAGCTATGCACCAAGAAGTTTATCTTTTGCATAGATTTAACAGAAATGGCTGATGATATAAGGGGAAAGAAAACATAATTCTTGCATTGGACTTCACTGATTCCTTGGTTGCATAGAAGAGTCAAGTCCAGTGAATTTTCTGCATACACTCATTACCTACTCAGTGTGGTGTAGCTTATTCGATAAAATTATTTCTTGGCAAAAAAAGGAAATAAAAACAGAAACTCACTTGTAGTTGTTTCCTAGTAATAAGAGAAATGATCATTCTTACCCAAGTAATTAAGAATGCCAACCCCACTTATTTGCAGTGTATTCCCAAATCCCAATGCAAGTCAATTAAGTCTACTCAATAGCATGAAGTGAAACCCATTAGTCTTTAAAATCGAAACTACTCACTAGTTAGCACCATCATCTAGTAGGTCCAACCCATGTCTATCATGAAGAGATTGGGTTCTTTTTGTATTGGGTCTGGTGAGTTCAATAAGTATTGGGGCGGGTTTAGTTAAAAATTGGTAGGTAATGAATAACTTTAAAATTATATTACATAATTAAATGTCAACCAATAAAGTGTCTAAAATTGGACCTAAAGATGAATGAGAAGGGTATTTGTGAGCCAATGGGTGGATGAGGAAGGTATTTTGGAGAAAAAAGGTAGATGAGGGGTAGTTGTATACCATTTCCAGTACTTCGAGGGTATTTTAGGCCTTTTTCCGTAAAATTTAAAAAAAGTGCTACTAGTTTTAATTATTAAGTGTAGGTGATAAATTTTTAATTAGTTTTTAAAAATAGTTAAGTAGATCCTTAAGTTTTTTTTTATACTTTCGTCCAAACTTAATTAAACCTTAAATTTCTAAATAGGAAGATCCTCAAATCATTTTTTTTGTTCTCTTTCAACTCTCGCTCTTTTCATGTTTTCTTTTATTGCTTCTCATCTTCATCACTGACTCTTCCTCCTCCTCTTTTTCTTCTTCTTCTTATTATTTTATTGTGTTGCAACTTATTGTAGATTTTCTATTTGAAGAATTTGAGAAGGGAGAATCTCAAATTTTAATTCAACATGTGACTTGAAAAGGTCTAAAGCTTTAGAAATTACTTCTTAACTGGTAATTTTCAATTATTTTAACAAGTTAATAGTATTGTTTGTGCATATTATTCATTTAAAAATTCGATTTTTGTGTTATTGTTCTTGCCACTAATGTATAATAAATTTCATCAACTGATAGGACTGTTTCAATAATTTACAGCAGTTGTTGAATGATGTTGTTGAATAATTGCCGCAATTGCTATATCTATTTCAACAGATGCTGACTAACTTACAACAGTTGTGATATTTTAATAGAATTTTTGTTATGATCAATTTCTTAGTTCTAAGTTAGAATAATTTCAGGTATCTTCAACATCATTAATGGAGATAGAATAGTACTACCGGTTAATTGTAATGGTGAATGGGTCGAGTCCAACAGTCGTTCTATTTGGCGTTGGAAGAGTAAAGAATTGCCCACGACAATTGCTATGATTGTGCATACAGATATTGCATATGATGATTTTGAGAATAAAATCATTACTTGTTGTAAATTAAATTATGAGTTAAAAGATTTTGTGATCACTTACCTGCATAGTTGTGATGAAAAGCATAAGACGGCTCCTTTCAAGATAAATGATCAACTTAGTTTAAGTACTTATTTGGAAGATGGACCTAGAGTTGTTTTAAGGATCTACATGGTTGAAAGATTGGTGGAGAGTTATAACTTTTATGATGACCAACAAGTGTTGAACGTGAATGTGGTAGGATAGATATGAATATTCCGAATGAAGAGCGTGAAGGTCAAGATATTCTTCCTCCTGAAGTTTGAAATAGATTGCCCATTATTGGTGAAGTTGCTGATAGACATGTACTACGAACTTATAAATTTAATTATTTCTAAATTTTCATTCTCTTTGTACACTTAATAAATTTATTATAGTTGATAATTAATTAACTTAATGCTTTCATGCTCAAGAAGATGAAACAAGCTTTTACAAAGATATGTCGTTCAAGAATAAAGAAGAATTAGATATTGCATTGAAAATTGCATGTCCAAAAAAGATTTTAGATTGAAGAAGGTAATTAATTCGCGTTCAGTGTATTGTGTCAAATGAGCATCCTGACTGCAAGTGGTGGCTAAGAGCGGTGAAAGTTGAAAATTCTGATAGATTTTATATTGAAAAGTATGAAAAGATGCATACTTGTGGCTCAGAACATCTTACGAGTCATAATCCACACGCCACAACAAAAGTCATTGGAGCATACTTCAAAGATAGATATCTCGAAGGTAAAGGTCTATCTACAAAATATTTGAATAACTCTATCCGTATTGAATTGGGATGCAAGGTTAGTTATTGAAAAGTGTTAGGTTATTAGCATTTTAATATTAATATTTAACATATTAAATTGCTTTATTTTGGAGTTATAACAATGACCACTGGTAGGCATTTGAGTTTTAAACTACCAATTTAATCATGCTATTCATCTTTGACTTGGTAGCCATGTAATGCCATTACTTTTGGCTTTATTGGTTGAATTCATTGTGAGATAAAACATTCCAATAAACATTGGAATGGATAACTTCTACATCATCCAATAGCATCGGTTTTCCATCACTTTATTTCATTCTTAATTCCTCCATTACTCTTTGTAACCTATGTAACTCCTATTGTAACCTATGTAACTCCTATTGTAACCTATGAAACTCCTAAAGCCATTATCTTCACTGTTTACTACCTCCATTATCTTCCTATTCATTGCTAGGAAGACTTCTTGTAGTATAAATAGTGGTGGTCTTCATTTGGTTTGGATACACAAAAAACACAAGAGAAAACAAAAAGTGAAAGAGTTAGTCTAAAAGAGAGTTCTTATTAGTTGAAGGGAGGTGTTCTTTTTTGTGGAGCTTTGAACTCAACTCTTGTCCAGAGTTGTTGAGTTATACTTTGTGAAGACTGTTGTATCCTGGAGGGGTCAAGTTAAAGAGGACTACTGCTGGACCGGTGAAAACATTTGTTGCAGTGGGCTTGAATCTCCTTAATGTGAGCGAGATATCCGCGCCTCAGCCTGAAGAGATTAATTTCTTACATTTTATTTTCAATTGTTATATTTCAATTTTATTATCTTATAAGTTTTTTCACTAACAATTTTAAGGAGATTTAACGATGGCTACAATTGAAAAAACCGCGAATGTCAAGATGGGAGATCTTAACAAGCCATTTCGGTTCAATGGTAACCATTTCAAGAGATGGAAGGGTAAAGTACTTTTCTACTTAAGTCTTCTCAATGTTTCTTATATATTAACTGAGAAGAATCCAAATAAAGAAGACATCACCACTATGAATGATGATGAAACTATTTCTCATCTAGAGAAAGTGGAAAAGTACGATGGTGATTCCTATCAGTGTCGGTATTATCTTCTTAATTGTCTATCTGATAATTTTTATGATTATTATGATAGAACTTACTCTAGTACAAAGAAAATTTGGAAGACATTGCAGAGTAAGTATGATACCGAAGAGTCTGGAGCGAAAAAATATGCAGCTATTAGATTTTTTCGTTTCCAAATGGTGGACAACAAATCAGTGGTAGATCAAGCTCAAGACTTCATCTTGATTGTTGGAGAGCTTAGGTCCGAAGAGGTTAAAATTGGAGATAACCTTATTGTTTGTGGCATAGTGGATAACTTCCACCTTCTTGGATGGAATTTCAAAAAACTATGCGCCACAAACAAAAGAAAACCTCTCTTGAAACCTTGATAATGAAAATCCGCATGGAAGAAGAAGCAAGGGACCAAGATGCACTTTTACAAACAGAAGAGAACAACATCACATCGAAGGTAAATTTAATTACTTTGAATAATGCTACTCTTGAAACTCACAAAAATACTTCTTTAAAGACTAAGAAGAAAAAATTCAAGAAAAATAATGGTAGACCTCCCAAGAAAAATAATAGTGAAAATCACCAAGCACAAAATCAACAAGTTCAATAAAAAGGACCATGCTTTGTTTGTGGCAAGAGTGGGCATATTGCTCGATTTTGCAGTTTCCTGAAACGCGGTCCTAACCCTCAGGCAAACGTTACCGAAGAACCTTTTGTGGCGGTGATTACCAACATAAATATGGTTGAGAATGTTGACGGATGGTGGGCTGATTCTGGTGCAAATCGTCATGTCTGTTATGACAAAGACTTGTTTAAAAAATATACTCATTTTGAGGAGCCCAAAAATCATCATTCTTGGTGATGCTCACACTACTGAAGTGCTTGGAAAAGGTAGATGTTGAATTGTGTTTTACTTCTGGAAGGATATTAACATTGAAAGATGTACTTTATACTCCTTGTATGAGAAAAAATTTGATGTCTAGTTTTCTTCTTAATAAAGCAGGCGTTAAACAGATTATTGAATCTGATCAATATGTAAAAGTGAATAAAGGTATTTTTGTGGGGAAGGGGTATGCATGTGATGGGATGTGTAAGTTGAATGTTGAAATGAATAAAACTTCTATTTCTGTTTATATGCTTTCTTCTACTAATTTTTGGCATGCTCGTTTGTGCCATATTAATGATCGTTATGTTGGAATCATGAGTATTTTAGGATTTATCCCAATGGTTAAAAAGAATTTTGAAAAATGTGAGGCTTGTAGTAAAGCCAAGATCACTAAAAGGCCTCATTTTCAAGTTGAAAGAAAAACTGATTTGTTAGAATTAGTTCATACTGATATTTGTGAACTTGGTGGAATTCTAACTCGTGGAGGTAATAGATATTTTATCACTTTCATTGATAATTTTTCTAAGTTTACATATGTTTACTTGATGAAAAATAAAAGTGATGCTTTTGAAAATTTCAAAATTTATCTCAATGAGGTTGAAAATCAGTTTGGAAGAAAAATAAAAAGAATTAGAAGTGATAGAGGCCGTGAATATGAATCAAATGCGTTTATTTCTTTTGTTAGATCATTGGGAATAATTCATGAAACTCCTCCTCCTTACTCTCCTTTGTCTAATGGAGTAGCAGAAAGAAAAAATAGAACTTTGGTTGAATTGACTAATGCCATGCTAATTGAGTCACATGCACCTTTAAATTTTTGGGGTGAAGCTATCTTAACTGCTTGTTATGTGTTGAATCGTGTGCCTCATAAAAAGTCTAAATTGACACCTTTTGAATTGTGGAAAGGTTACAAGCTAAGTTTGGGATATCTAAGAGTTTGGGGTTGTCTAGCCTTTGTGAGGCTAATGGATCCCAAGATTACAAAGTTGGGTAAGAAAGTTACTACTTGTGCTTTTCTTGGTTATGCTTCAAATAGTACAACTTATAGATTTTTTAATCTTGAAAATAATATTGTAATAGAATCTGGTGATGCTATTTTTCATGAAAATAAATTTCCTTTTGATACTAAAAATAGTGGGGGTCAAAGGATTGAACAAAATTTTTTGTCATTACCTAGTTCTTCTACTTCAACCTTGAAAAATAAAGAAGTTGGTGATTTTGAGTTAAGAAGAAGTAAAGGAGCTAGAGTAGAAAAAGATTTTGGTCCTGATTTTTATGTGTTTAATAATAAAAATGACCCTCTAACTTTGAAAGAAGCATTATCTTCACATGATTCTATCTTTTGGAAAGAGGTTGTAAATGATGAAATGGAATCTCTAATTTCTAATAAAACTTGGAAGTTAGTTGATTTACCACCTGGTTGTAAAACAATTGGTTGCAAATGGGTCTTAAGGAAAAAGTTAAAACCGGATGGTTCTATTGATAAATACAAGGCTAGGCTAGTTGCAAAAGGTTTTAAACAACTACAAGGCCTAGAATTTTTTGATACTTTTTCTCTGGTAACAAGAATTACATCTATTAGACTTTTAGTTGCTATGATTGCAATTTTTGATTTGCAAATTCATCAAATGGATGTAAAAACTGCTTTTCTAAATGGAGACCTAAATGAAGAAATTTATATGGACCAACCCAAGTGTTTTGCTGAAGTAGGCCAAGAAAGCAAAGTATGTAAACTTACTAAATCCCTATATGGCTTGAAACAGGCACCAAATCAATGGAATGAAAAGTTTGATTCCTGCATGATTGAAAATGGTTTTAAAACAAATGAGTGTGATAAGTGCATATATCATAAGTCTTGGAATAATTCACATGTGATCATTTGCTTATATGTTGATGATTTGTTGATCTTTGGCTATAACATGAATGTTATTGATGAAGCTAAAAATGTTCTTAGAAGCCATTTTGATATGAAAGATCTTGGTGAGGCAAATTTTATTCTTGGAATAAAAATAACAAGAACATGTGAGGGGATTTTCCTTGACCAGTCACATTATGTTGAGAAAATTTTGAAAAAATATAACTTTCATGACTGCAATCATGTTGCTACTCCTTTTGATTCAACTGTTCACTTATTCCCTGTTGAAAGTGAAAATGATGTAATAAATCAAAAGGAATATGCTAGTATAATCGGAAGTTTAAGATATGTGACTGATTGCACTAGGCCTGATATTGCATATGCAGTAGGTACATGGCAGGTTTACAAGCAAGCCAGGTAATGAACATTGGCATGCTATAAAAAAAGTTATGAGATATTTAATTGGAAAGAAAAATTGTGGTATAAAAAATATCCTGTTGTACTTGAAGGCTTTTGTGATGCGGATTGGAACACTTTGTCAGGTGATTCATGTTCTACCACTGGTTATGTCTTTACTTTAGGTGGTGGTGCTGTTTGTTGGAGATCAAAAAAGCAAACTATAATTGCTAACTCTACCATGGAGGCTGAACTAATTGCTTTAGCTTCAGCTAGTGAGGAAGCGAGTTGGTTAAGAGGTTTATTGTTTCAAATTCCTTATTTTGAAAAACCAATCCCTCCTATTTTAATTCATTGTGATAGCACCGCTGCAATTGTAGAGTTCAAAACCGTTATTACAACGGTAAACCAATTTCTCGAGCCATGAAGGCACCTACTATAACCCACCAGTAGGTAAGCCAAACCACAACCCAGAACAACATGTAAATGGGTGTGAGGGTAGAAACTAAACAAGACTAAGCAAAATTACTATAACAGCATAAGCAAATCAAAACATAAATACAATTAAGGATCCCTCCAAAATCCTGGAAGTCACTAATACAGAGCTACCAACAACACGAGTGCAAGTCCCAACAGTGGACCACCGAAACTAGACTATCTCGAAAAGTAAAAGACAAGTCTTTATGTAAACAGATGGAGACTGAAATAGTACAAAATGCCGTGTGCTCACCCCTGTCTCCAGACCATAAATGCTCCAAACTCGATCAACGCTGACTACTGGTGCTTGGACCTGCATCACGAAAATAGATGCAGAGTATAGCATCGAGACATGGAAAACTGGATGGATGACTGAAAATGCTGGAGGTAGGGCCAACTCATAAGCAGCCTCCCCAACTGTCCGAAGTATCTCAAAAGGCTCAATATACCTGGGGCTATGCTTACTCCGCCTCCCAAATCTCATCACACCCTTCATGGGCGACACACGTTGAAATACCCGATCACCAACAGAGAATCTCAAAGGTCGACGCCTTCGATTCGGATAACTCTAGTGCCTACTCTAAGCTGTCCTGAGTCTATCCTGAATCACTCTAACCTGATCCAAAGCCTCCTGAATCAAATCTGTACCTCGCGGCCTAGGTTCTGAAGACTCGAACCAGCCCACTGGAGAGCGACAACGCCTACCATACAAGGACTCAAACGGGGCCATATGAATGCTAGAATGGTAGCTATTGTTATACGCAAATTCCGCCAAAGGCAAGAACTGGTCCCATTGACAACCAAACTCCAAAATACAAGCCCGTAGCATGTCCTCAAGGACCTGAGTAGTGCGCTCTGACTGGCCATCTGTCTGCAGTGGAAAGCTGTGCTCAGGTCAACCCGGGTGCCCCACTCATCCTAAAAGGTCCTCCAAAAGCTAGACGTGAACTGAGAACCCCGATATGATATAATAGAAACTGGCACCCATGAAGTCGAACGACCTCCCGAATGTAGATACGAGCCAACCTCTCGGCACTAAATGAAGACTGAACAGGAAGGAAATGTGTTGACTTGGTCAATCGATCAACGATGACCCAAATACTATCAATTCCTCTAGAAGTCCTCGGTAGACCAGCCACAAAATCCATAGTAATGCGGTCCCACTTCCACTCCGGAATGGGTAATCCCTGAAATTCACCACCAGGCCTCAAATGCTCAGCCTTTACCTGCTAGCAGCACAAGAAACAAGAAACAAAGTCAGCAATATCTCGTCTCATGCCACTCCACCAGTAATGTTGTCTCAAATCACGATACATCTTTGTTGTACCCGGATGGATAGAATATCTAGACTCATGAGCCTCAGAAAGTATCAACTGTATCAAATCTCCAACTCTCGGGACACAAATTCGACCCACGAATCTCAACACTCCATCAGGGTCTAAGGTAGCCTGATCACCATTACCCGCTAACACTCGATCTCTAAGGGACCCCAGGGCCTTATCCTCAAACATACAACCACGAATCCTATCATACAAAGAAGACTGAACTCCCATATAAGCCAAGACACATCTAGAATCTGAGATATCTAATCAAACCATGCTATTGGCTAAAAACTTAATGTCCAAAGCAAAGGGTCTTTCACCCGCAGATAATAAGGCTAGACTTCCCATACTCACCGCATTCCGGCTCAAGGCGTCTGCTACCACATTCGCCTTGCCCGGATGATAGAGAATGGAGAGATCATAATCCTTCAGGAGCTCAATCCAACGACGCTGCCTCGAATTAAGGTCCCTATGGCTCATGATGTACTGAAGACTCTTGTGGTCAGTAAATATCTCACATCGAACTCCATACAAGTAGTGCCTCCAAATCTTAAGCGCGAAAACTACCGCTGCCAACTCCAAGTCATGGGTGGGGTAGTTTCACTCATGGACCTTAAGCTGCCTCGACGCATACGCAATAACCCGGCCCTGCTACATCAATACACAACCCACACCAACACCAGACGCGTACACAATAAATCGTGAAACCCTCACCCTCAATCGGAAGTGTCAATATAGGAGCGCTAGTAAGCAACTCCTAGAGCTTCAGAAAGCTCATCTCACACTTATCCGACCACACAAAGGGAATATCCTAGCGAGTCAACCGAGTCAAAGGAGCTGCAATAGTAGAAAAGCCCTCAACAAAACGCATGTAGTAACTCGCTAACCCGACAAAGCTACAAACCTCAGTAACAGAAGTGGGTCTGTCCCAATCACGAATAGCTTCAATCTTCGTCAGATCTACCCTAATACTCTCCTTGGACACCACATGCCTTAAGAATGCTACAGACGCAGGCCAAAACTCACACTTTGAGAACTTGGCATAAAGCTGCTGATCTCTCAAAGTCTGGAGCACTATCCTCAAATGCTGCTCATGCTCACTCCGGCTCCGCGAGTATACCAATATGTCATCAATGAAGATAATAACAAATGAATCAAGGTATGTCCTGAACACACGTGTCATCAAGTCCATAAAGGTGGCTGGGGCATTAGTCAACCCAAAAGACATCACAAGGAACTCATAATGGCCGTATCGAGTCCTAAATGCGGTCTTAGGGATGTCTGCTGCTCTAATCCCCAGCTGATGGTACTCAGACCTCAAATCAATCTTAGAAAATACGACGGCACCCTGAAGCTGATCAAACAAATCATCTATACGAGGCATAGGGTAACGATTCTTCACCGTCACCTTGTTCAGCTGCCTGTAGTCAATGCATATCCTCAAATTCCCATCCTTCCTTTTCACAAACAGAACAGGATCACCCCAAGGCAACACACTCGGACGAATGAACCCCTTTCCTAAGAGGTCCTTTAACTGAACACTAAGCTCTCTGAGTTCTGCGGGAGCCATCCAATAAGGCGGAACAGAAATAGGACGAGTGTTCCGAAATAGGACGAGTGTCAGGCTCCAAATCTATAGCAACATCAATGTCATGCTCTGGGGGTAAGCCATATAGATCTGTAAGGCACATCTGCATACTCTCTAACCACAGGATCTGAGTCAACTGAAGAGCCCTCCCTACTCACGTCTCTAATGTGGGCCAAATAAGCGAAACACCCAGAAGCAACCAACCGCCTAGCCCGAATAAAAGAGATTATCCCCGTCGGTGTGTGACTATAAGCAGCCTGCCACAATACTGGGGGAACATCAGGCATGGATAAGGTAACAGTCTTGGCATAGCAATCCAAGACCACATGATATGGGGATAACCAGTCCATGCCCAAAATCACATCAAAATCAATCATATCTAGCATAATAAGATCAACTCTAGTATCATAACCCTGGATATTCACTAACCAAGATCGCAATACTTGATCTACTACTAAGAACTCACCTACCCGAGTTGAAACATAAACCGGCTCTGCCAAAGACTCGGACCTCATACCCAATCGGGGAGCAAAATAAATAGATACATATGAGAATGTGGACCCTGGATCAAATAATACTATAGCAGGTTGATGGCATAAGAAGAGCGTACCTGAGATTACATCGTCAGATGCCTCAGCCGCCGCCCTTGACGGGGCTGCGTAGACATGGCCCTAAGCACCTCTACCTGGTAAACCCGGTCTACCACCTGACCTGCCTCCCCGAGCTCCACCTCTGGTACCCTGTCGACTCTCTCGACGGTCCTGAACCTGACCATTTCCTCTAGCCGAAGAAGACACGGCTGAAACTGGTCTAGATGTAGGTGGAGCTAGTACAATCGCCCCCCAACCTCGGCGGGGGCATTCTCTATACCAATGGTCAAGAGCACCACAATCATAACACCCCGAAGTTGAACGCCCTGTAGTAACCCGACCGCGGAATGAAGGAAAGGAATCTGATCCCCTCGAATTATGGCCTGTACTAGGACCACTTTACTGATATTGGCCTCCCTCAGAAATAGGTAATGCCGCCTGAACAGGCCGACTGGTCTGACCCTGCTGGAACCTGTGACGGGCCCTATCATATCAGTCTCTCCCCCTTGTTTGTTACTTGCTATAGCTGCCCTGGTAGCGTGCCCTCTTATCGCTGCCCTCTTGGGCCTCACGATGAATATTTTCCATGGATCGGGAATGATCGACCACATCAATAAAAAAACGGCCAGATGAAACCATATGCTCTGTGTCAACCCTCAAACGGTATCGCAACCCACGTACAAAACAACGAACTCTCTCCCTCTGTGGGCAGGATCATAGTAGCATGGCGAGACAACTCATGGAACCTTGCCTTATACTCTGAAACGGTCATAGATCCATGCTCCAATCTAGAGAACTGATCACGAAGCCTATCTCTGACGCTCCGTGGCATGAACCGATCCAAGAAAGCCTCTGAGAACTCACTCCAAGATATAGGAGGAGATCCAACTGGCCTAGAGTCTCGATACGTGCACCACCAGTGCATGGCTGGACCACGGAACTGATGAGCAGTAAAGTCAGCTCCTCTCGACTCTAAGAGGCCTAATGGTTGTAACTGCTCCTAGCAAGTGAGCTGGAACTCGTGAGCGTCCTCTCCAATCGCCCCTGAGAATATAGGCGGTGCCAACTTCTGAAATGCCCCAAGCATCTTCTGATCCCGCAGTGTCATCTCTCTAACCTCTAAGTCTAGTGGGGGGGCCACATGAGCTGGTGGCGGGTGAACTTGCAGCACTGGTGCTGGTGCCTGTCGCATATCCCCAATAGCTGCTAATATCTTAGTCAATTGTGATAGCACCGCTGCAATTGGTAGAGTTCAAAACCGTTATTACAACGGTAAATCCAAACCTATAAGGAGGAAACATAGTAAGTAAGATCGTATTTGACAAATGGTACCATTAATGTTGATTATGTCAAATCTTGTGATAATCTTGCAGATCCTCTTACGAAGGACTTAAAAAGATAAAAGGTCTGGAGCACATCGAGGGGATGGGATTGAAGCCTACTAATCATATGATGACTTGTTGTGAAAAATGCACTATTTTTCCCCTCCCTATGATGTGAGTGCATTGTTTCCTGTAGTTTGTGAAGGTTGAGTTGATAAAACTCTTAATGAATATCTGTAGCCCGTATGGGTGGAGTGTTAATCTTACAGGAGCAGTCTCGACAGATTTCACCTATGTGATGTGTGGAAGTAGGTCGCTTCCTATGAGAATGAGGCTTATTCTCAAATGCACTCATGAAACCGAGATAGCACATGGTCATAACGTGCTGGCTGTTAAAGCTCATATCAACATCTTGATTATTATGTGTGAGCAGTGATATTTTATTTCCCTTAAGCAGTCATAGTTCAAGTTTGAGACCACTACGACTCTGGAGTAAAAGTTACTGTTTCACTAAGTGGAGGTTCAATGCAGAGCACACCTTTATTATGCATAGTAGTCTTCCTTCAACTTATATACTCTCTTATCTAAATATTAAAATGACTGGGGGATTGTTAGGTTATTAGCATTTTAATATTAATATTTAATATATTAAATTGCTTTATTTTAGAGTTATAAGAATGACCATTGGTAGGCATTTGAGTTTTAAACTACCAATTTAAATATGCTATTCATCTTTGACTTTGTAGCCATGTAATGCCATTACTTTTGGATTTATTGGTTGAATTCATTGTGAGATAAAAACATTCCAATAAAAATTGGAATGGATAACTTCTACATCATCCAATAGCATTGGTTGTCCATCACTTTATTTCATTCTTAATTCCTCCATTGCTCTTTGTAACCTATGTAACTCCTATTGTAACCTATGTAACTCCTATTGTAACCTATTTAACCTATGTAACTCCTATTGTAACCTATGAAACTCTTAAGGCCATTATCTTCACTATTTACTACCTCCATTATCTTCCTATTCGTTGCTAGGAAGACTTCTTGTAGTATAAATAGTGGTGGTCTTCATTTGGTTTGGACACACAAAAAACACAAGAGAAAACAAAGAGTGAAAGAGTTAGTCTAAAAGAGAGTTCTTATTCGTTGAAGGGAGGTCTTCTTTTTTGTGGAGCTTTGAACTCAACTCTTGTCCAGAGTTGTTGAGTTATACTTTGTGAAGGCTGTTGTATCCTGGAGTGGTCAAGTCAAAGAGGACTACTACTGGACCGCTGAAGACATTTGCTGCAGAGGGCTTGAATCTCCATAAAGAGAGCGAGATATCCGCGCCTCAGCCTGAAGAGATTAATTTCTTAATTTTATTTTCAATTATTATATTGCAATTTTATTATCTTGTAAGTTTTTTCACTAATAGAAAGTTTGGAGGGGTACTGAGATTGCAAAGTCTTTGGTTAGAGGGACACATGAATATTGATATGGAGTGATTGATGCGTATAGTCATATGTTGAGGATATCAAATTCGGGAAGTAAAACGGCATTGAAGATTGATGAAAACGGCATGTTTAAGTACTTTTTTGTGTCATATGGATCTTGGATTCTTGGTTTCGCAATGAGAAAAGTCATAGCTGTTGATGGAAAAATTTTGAGAAGTAAATACGGAGGTGTGTTGTTGTCTGCTGTTGCACAGGATGCGGAGAATCATATTTTTCCGGTGGCATTTTGCGTAGTATCCTCTGAATTTGATGCTCTCTACCGATATCTTTTCGAGCAATTGAAAAGTTTTATACTTGATACGCCGGAATTGTGCTTTATCTCTGATAGACATCAAAGTATTGGAAGATGGTTTCAATTGTGTTCCCTTCAGCTCATTATGGTTGTTTTATGAGGCACTTAGGAGAAAATATTCAAAATAATTTTCACAATGCGAGTGTTGTCTTCCACTTTTAAGGCGGAAAAAGTATATATAATAATGATGTGTTCAATGATCATTTTAATCAGATAAGAGATTTGATTCCACAGGTTGCCACACATCTTGAACGCGTTGAATTTCAGCAATAGAGCAGGGCATTTTTTCCTGGAAATAGATAAACTACTGCAATTGTCTATACTGTCTATACTGCTGCAATTTTTGATAGTAAGCTAATGTAATTGTTTATAACAATTGCTGCAATTATTTATAGCAATTGTTGCACTTATTTCAGCACCTGCTGAAAAATCTGCAAAAATAGTTATAAAAACTATACAACACTTATAAACACATACTATATGTTACATGCACAATATCATGACGACAAATATTGCTGAGTTGGTTAACTCAATGTTTCTTGATGAAAGAAAATATCTTAATACTGTTCTATTTGATGCAATAAACAGGTGATTTGCGAAAAAGTTTCATGAGAGGTGTATGAAACTCATTAATGCACCAACCATCTTCGTTTCTTCGATAGAAAAAGACATTGCAAAAAATATTAATCTGGGGAACAAGCTATTGGTCCATAAAATTTCCAACTACAAGTATATTGTGACCAGCCATGATGAAGTTGCAATAGTTGATTCGATGTCAATATGGTGATGACTATGGGAGACACATTTATGAATACTCTTCTTCGTATTACAAAGTAGAGAGATATTTTATTGCAATATGTGGAGAAAATTAAACTAGTGTCATCTGAAGAAACTTGAGAAGTTCCTATTGATATTTTAGAGAGAATAATATCTTCTCAATTTATTGAACCATGCAAGGTTGGAAGAAGGTCCTAAAAAAGACATAATGAAATTGAGGAATCATTTTCAACGAAGAAAAATATATGTTCTTTATGCAAAAGAATTAGTCACAATAGGACTACATGCTCCGAGGGAAATGTTGCATAAAAATATATTCATTCTTGTTTTTTGTGAACTTATTTGATCTTATCTTTTTTTTTGTACTAATTGTTTTTTTTTTTGTGAAGCATTTTATCTACCTATTTTGATACTAATTGTTGTTATTTTGATTGAGAAAACATATTTAATTTTATTGTTAATCTTATCATAACTTTATTACTTGTTGTAAAGAATTTTAGCAATTGTCGTATAAAGTACAAAAACTTTCTTACTTGCGGTAGAAACGTTCAACAATATTTAAACTTGTTTTAGAAATGTTCAGCAACTGCTATGAAAAGTACATTAATTTTCATGCTCGTTGTAGAAACTTAAACAATTGCTGTAAAACAAAACAACAACTCGTTTAATTATTATAAAGAATTGTAGAAATTGCTATTAAAAGTACAATAATTTGCTTATTTGTTGTAGCATATTCCTATAAAATTACTAGTTATTCTAGATTTTCTTTTAAAATTAACCAAAACTATCCTATTTATCTTGGAATATGATTAATATAACTAATTAATAATCAATTTAAGTTGATTAGACGTGAAATTACTTCATTGATTGTATGTTATGTCAAATAACTATCTCATTAAATAAGATCACTATCGAATATAAAATTTATTTTTAAATCAAATCAACACTATGCTAATTATCATTAAATATGAGTGTTACAACCAATAAACAATCAATTACTCATTATAATTTGATTATATGTGAAATTTTAATGGAATTGATCGTATGTATCTCAAATATCTATCTCATTATACAAGATCACTATTTAACATAAAATTTATTTTTAATTTAAATCAACACTACTCTACTTATCATTAAATATGAGTATTACAATCACTAAACAATCAATTACTCATTATAATTTGATTACATGTGAAATTGTAATGGAATGGATAGTATGGTATCTCAAATAACTATCTCATAATACAAGATCACTAGTTAACATAAAATTTATTTTTAATTTAAATCAACACTACTCTACTTATCATTAAATATGAGTGTTACAACCAATAAACAACCAATTAGCCAATTTTTTGGCTTACTTGTTAAAGAAATATTTAGCAATTGTTATATAAAGTACAACAACTTTTAAACTTGCTGTCGAAATATTCGACAACTGCTATGGAAAGTTAAAAAAATTTTTTGTGCTTGTTGTAGAAATTTATTCAATTGCTGTAAAACAATACAACAACTCGATTAATTATTGTAGAGAATTTAGCAGGTGCTACGAAATAATACAACAATTTGCTTAATTGTTGTAGAGAATTTCAACAGTTGCTATAAAAATATAACAACTCGTTTAATTGCTGTAGAAAATTTCAACAATTGGATGAGTCAAATACTCACCACCTTCAATTTGTTCACTAACAACATCACTGTTCTATATAACTATAAAGAATATTAACAATTGGATGAGTCAAATCCTCACCTTCAACTAGTTCACTAACAACATAAAAAAATTAACATGTTCACTACTGTACAGTGAAAGTCAATTAAAAGTGTAGAAAAATAGTGGTAATAATGCATATTCACAAGCAACCTCTTCAATTCATCAAATTCAAAATACCATATTCACTAATGTACAACAAAAGTGAATAAAAAGTGTAGCAAAATAGTAGTATAAATGCATTTTCACAACCAGCCCCTTCTTCACCACTCTTTCAACTATTTTTTGAATTCGAATCAGCCCCTTCATCTGTAATATCAACCCCTTCATCTGTAATATTAAAAAAATGAATTTCACATATAAAAATGGAATGTATATAACACAAGATAAATCGTAGAAAAGATTATAATCTAATTTTACCTTTACTATCTTCAGATACCAATTTTTTTCCGAGAATGGTCTCATTCACTTTTCCTTTTCTCTTTTTTCGAGCACTTGACAATGCCTCCGAATTTTGTCTCTTTGTTCTTTTAACATAGCCGGGAGTACATGGAGGAGAGATCTTTGATGATAGCCTAATACCTCCTTTAGACTTTATGGTGACGATAGCTTTCTCTAAAGAGTCAATCTTAGCATTCATGGTGACAATAGTTTTCTCTAAAGACTCTACCCTGACATTCAATAAATCTATCGTCTCCTTAGTGGATGAAGTTTCTTGAAAAAAGAACATTCTCATCGATCAGAGAAGATGTTTCTACTCCAAAACCACCACTAATATCACCGAAGTCTCCTCCTCTTTCGAAATCAACACCATCATTACATCTATCAACATTTGGAGTAAATTCTCCTCCTCCTCCATCCCCAACACACTAAAATCTCCCTCAACATTTGGAGAAGATGCTGCTCCACCTCCTACATCAAGATTATGCTCATCATAATTGATGTCTCTTTTATAGCCACAACCCCATTCAAATCCATCTCAAACTTTTCAATCTTATCATCCTTGGTCAATTTCTTAGGCACAAACTTAGTAAAAAATTCTATTTCCATTTCACTAGCTGTAGGAACTATCCATGGATTACAATCTACATGTAAAAATAATATTAATAAAAATGTGATAAAGCAATTGCTACATTTAAATATTATTATATACAAGTTGTTTTAATTGTTCCAGCAATTGTCGTAATAACTTCAACTATTGACAACAACTAATTCAATAAAGAAAAAACTTGTTGAAAAGGCTATAGCACAAACATAAAAGCAATAACTATTCGAGTTTAACTAAAAATGTTTAAAGAATAATGCTTATTGAGTCATGAGGGGGATCAAACAACTCATTAATATCAACTGATTTGTTATTAGTTGTCAAAAGCAATCGAAAAATCCTCGGTGAAGACACTTGTTTTGAAAATATATTATATTTCTTTTGAAGGAAAGGAACAACTTCAAATGCCCAACACTACATAAAATAATCACAAAAATGGATCAAATTATTGAAAGCACCCATAAATAATATAATAACTATATATATATATATATATAATATATATTATATATATATATATATATATATATATGAAACTAAATAAAATAAAATTTACCATAAAAGACCCATGGAAAGCCATAAAGATTGGTAATCTTCCCATCAACCGATTTCACCGCTTTTAATAGATGCTTGATTGTAATGTAATATCACAGCTTATACGACCCCATGGATAAGCACAAAATGCTTTTCTATCGGCCGAGAGAAAAATACATTTTTGGAATATTTGTATTTCACATTTTTTCACAAAGAAAACTATGAACAAAATAAAGTAAACACAATGATTTTTTTACATCTTTATTGTGTTTTTTGTTTTGGAGTTGCTCAATCAACTTATTTCTCTTGCAACTCTTTTCCCACAACCTTGAGAATTTTTTTTCTCATTTTTTATTTAGTTGACATATTTTCAAAATCATACACATCTTCATTATGTTAATTTAAGCCGGTGATGATACCAAACTCCTTCATTCCAAACAAATTGGCATGCCACTATAATTTATGCAAATTTCTTCTTTTCGACGGATATAAATTTGACGTCGAAGAAGTTGGTAGACTAAACTCATTTGAAATCTTATACGAGTATCTTTAAGTTGTAAGTAATTTCCAAAGATTGAAGATCGAAAGAACTTTATCAATTTTTGTTCTTTTAAGATCGTTCTAAATTTAGAGATCTTACATAACTCCAACTTAACAGTTAAAGAACCACTTAAATTTGGATACTTATCAATCATTGACTACAAATTGTAACTTGCATACCTAATCGACTTCACAACGAAGTTATCAGGTGAAGGATTAATAGGAGAAGACTCAACAATAGGAGATGTCACCTTTTCTAGAATGACTATATCATTTTGTTCCTCTTCAACTGCTCTATCATCTCTTTCTACATTTGTAGAAGAAACATCTATTTCATGTTCTCCTTCTTCTTCTTCTATGAAATTTTTCAAATTTGTCTTTTCTAGTTCTTCTTGTCTTTGTCTTAATGTCCTGATTCGCCTTCTATACGTTTTAGTAGGAGTTATTTTTTTTCCTTCGAGCCATAGATGTAGAATCTACATATAATACAATACAAATCAAAGTGTAATAATAAAAAAAACAGTTCATTATCACAAAAAGAAATAGGGTAAACAATTATAAATGTAGCAACTGCTGCTCTTCACTCACAAAATTCTTAAGCTTTTACAGGTTCATAGCTTTCCATTATATTTAGAGTTCCATTAAAAATTCCAAACTTGAACTTATGAACCTAATTTAAGTGCAATAACAACAACTAAATCTTAATCTCCACTAGTTGGTCAATTTCTCGTTATCTATTTGCTTCTAATGTTCTTTATCTCTCTAATTTCTCTTTACTAAATTTGAGATAGAGAACTCTAAATGAACTTCAGAAATCTTTTAAACAATGTAGGTGATAATTTGAACAAAAATACAAAAAATAATCATAAACAAAAATAACCCAATGAATTTTCAATCTTTACACTCTCAAAACCCTAACAGTGAAAGAAAAGAAAAGAAAAGAAAAGAAAAAAGTGTTACCTTGAAGGTAGATGACGAAAATGACGAAGAAGACGACAAACGAAGAAGATGAAGCAGAGGAAGTAGAAGAGGACGATGAAGAGATGAGCCCCAGAAAACGCAATCTGAAAAAAAAAAGGAACACAATTTTAATTTGAAGACATTTTAGTTTAAAAGTTTTAAAAGTTTAGGTTTTACCTTCAGATTTTGGTTTATTTTAAATACTGTTAAAAGTTTAAAAGTTTTGAATATTATATTTTTGTCCCTAATTAACTTAATCACTAATTAAAAAAGAATTTAACTTAATGAAATTTTTTTGTCACCAATTTTAATTTGAAGACCTTTTTGTCACCTTCTCCTCAATTTTCTCATGAGACACAACTAATTCAAGAAAAAAAAAACTTCCCAGTAAAAAATTGCCTTATAAAATCAATTCACTATAAATTAGTTGAATTTTTGAGGTGTTTCATGTTTTTAAAAAAAGTAAATTAAGATATAAATTGAACATAATTTTCTATTTTTATGCTTATAATTATTTCAAATTTATTGAAGTCATCACATTGAAAATCCAAATGAAGGATAATATTGAAAGTGTTATAAATCCATTGAACTAATTAAGTGGATTGTCCATTGGATATTCATGAATTACTTGTATTCATGTATGTATATTTCCTAGGTGATATTATCCATTGTGGATAAACGTGTATCTATTAATTTGGTGACCTTTGAGAGTGATATCTCAACACTATAAATAGAGATATCACTCACCATTTGAAATATACACTTGAATAGACGAAAAATCTTCTTTCTTCCATTTTACTTTTCTTGTCTTCTTCTCTCTATATTATAGTATGAGCTTGATTTTATAACACGTTATCAGCACGAGACTCTAGCCAATTGAGATTGAGTATTTATTTTTCTTTAGCTCATGTTTTGGTTGATCTCATTATTAGAATCAAGGTATTAGATTCACAAAATCAGGTATGTATTTTCTAAAATCTTGATTTAGAATACATTAGTGTTCGATCATTGACATTGACTAGGAACAAAGGCATATACTACTATTGGTTGAATATGACATGCTATACAAAATTTCTTAAATGGAAGAAGGTATAAAGTTTTAATAGCATGCATTTGAATATTATTTTTTGATTGTTTTGAAAAACTCAAAGGTTAAGTCATGTTGTACTTCGATCTATTATACCATTAGTTATGGGTCAGACGATGGATTTAAGTCTCATCGGACCAAAAGAGAAAGACATCTGGTTAAAGTCTGGATGCACATAAGAAAAAAATATTTAAGGGTAAGATGATAGATTTAAGTTCTATCACACCAAGAGGGTAAGTCATCAATTTGAGTTTTGATGCACCATGATGATAAGGATTGGGTACAAGTCTCATAGAATTTGGCCTAACACGCCTTATATGGGTAAGACATTGAGTTTGAGTCAATGCACCATAGTGATGATATAATTATGACTAAGGCTTTGATGAAAAGCCTAATTCGTCCTATTGAATTTGCTTCATTCCTCGAAAACAATGTGGTAGCAACATATGATAACTTTGAAATTCGCATGTTGACTTGATCAATTTTATCGTGTGAATGTGGTAGAGTAAATAACTAATCTTAAGATTGACAATTAATTAATGATATAAAAAAAAGCGTGAAGGGACGGAAATATAATAATCATCATTGTGGTAACTATAAAAACAAGAACACTATGGGTTCTTCAAATAGTCCTTAAAAATGTGAACACAATATTTATTATCAAAGTGGTATGAAACGTCAATAGACTTGTGAATGTTGTCAATCCAATAATTTGACAAGTTTATAAATCCTCCATCAAAAGACAAGAAGATAAAGTGATGGTACACTTGATCTTTCAAAGTGATGTTGAGGTGTGTCGTGAAAATATGATGAATTTTAAAACTATGACAATGTACTTATAATGCAATTTGTGAAGTACATATAAATGATTAGTCCATCTTTAAAGAGAATGTTACTTGTGATGAGTATCGTGAATGCTTGATTATTTTATAAGTGAATGGGTCAAGATGTGATAAAATCATTATAGGTTGAATATATGACACAACTCTCCTCTATGGGAGATTTGAGAAAAAATGATATATGTCAAATCTCACCTCTACGGGAGGTTTGAGAGGAAATAAATTTTATTTGGCATAAATGGTTAATGGTATTGTATGTTAATACGTCATTATGATATGTTTATTGTGAACTACCGAAAGGGCAAAAGAAAGAAATAGTTCTTGTCTAAAGGGTTGTGGTCATTATTGTGGCAATACAAATTTGTCATTGGTTGTGTATCTATGATACAACAAAAGTAAAGCAAGACACATGTCTTGCCCGTAATAATTTTAACCATGACAATAATGATATAATTTATACTTGAGGAGATGTTCACCATATGAATGCTATTATGGAATATGTGATAGTACACAAAATTAATGCAAGCTCTAACGAGTTTTATTATTATCAGTGGAATAATATTGGGGTTGTAGTAAGTCTCAAAAGAATTTTTTTAAGTTTTGGATGAATTGAAAAGAAATATTGAGACTATAAATTATGAAACGATTTATTATCTTTAGGTTACTACAACCGAAGTGGGTTACAAATATTTATGTAAAAGGTTATCCATTGTTTTATATTGTTTGTTGCACACAAACATGGACATGATGATGAATTAACATGCAAAAGTAAACTATAAGTGTACTAAAATAAAGATCAGTTGGCATGAACAGTTGACCATTCTCGTATGAATGTGATGCAAATTTAATTGAGAATTCATGTAGATTATATGATGAAGAAATAAAAAGATTCTTCAAGAATTCTCTTGTGTTGCTTGTTCTCTTCATAAAATGTAACGACCTGTTTAGTCATTTTGAGCAGCAGATTTTAATCCTGGAAAAACTGGCCAAGACCACGGGCACTGCGACGGACCGTCACAGGCACGACGGCCCGTCGAGGGTGCATCGTTTCAGCATACCTAGAATTCTGAAATTGGATACAGAAAATCGACTCTCTGCAAATTGTGACGGACCTGCAGGACGTGCCGTCACATCCACGACGAACCGTTGTGAGTTCCCGTTGCAAAACACTTCAACTTTTGAGAATTTGGTACAAGAAACAAGTTTCTGACCGTCAGGACGGAGGTGCAGGACGGACCGTCACAGGTGTGACGGGCCGTCACAATCCACCTGAATTTTGGGAGGTTGCGACGACCATCGTGACGGACCGTCGCATGTACGACGGCCCGTCACAGGTTGCGCAAATCCCAGGCAGAATAGGATTCCTCTACACGTTTTAAGGGTCGTTTTGGACTATTCTTTCCTTAATTATAAAGATTGAGGGTTAATACTAATAAGTCTAATTACTTGGGGGTTAAAAGAGGTAACCTTAAGTTAATTAGTGGGTTCTATTGTCCTCTTTTAGTCTTAATTATGTGATAATTAGGATAAAGGAAAGAGGGTTTGAATAAAACAAACAGAAAGAACAAAGAGAAAGAGAGGGATCGATCGAGAGGGAGGAGAAAACGCAGCTTGAGGATTAGCTTGTTTGATCAATTCTTCGGTGGAGGTAGGTTATGGTTTATTTTACGATATTCGTAGTGAACTCTTAATAGTGAATGATATGTATTGATAGTATTGTAAACCCTTCTATATGCTTAATTGTATGCTTGCATGAATATGATTATGTGATTGTGATAAAATAAGCATGATGAAGTTATTGAATCCCAAATCTCGAAATAAACCCTAATTCACTTGTTGATGATGATGCCTTAGTGTAAAAGAAGGCTTGATAAATTATATAATGAGAATGATGATGCCTTAGTGTAAAAGAAGGCTTGATAAATATATAATGAGATTGATGATGCCTTAGTATGTAAGAAGGCTTGATGAATTAGGGGATCGGGTGCCACGTTCCGTACCAGGATAGAGATAGAGGATCGGGTGCCACGTTCCGGTACCAGGATAGAATGAATATGAGGATCGGAGTGTCACGTTCCGACACCAGGATAGAATATGGATCGGGTGCCACGTTCCGGTACCAGGATAGTATATGAGGATCAGAGTGTCACGTTCCGACACCAGGATAGAATATGGATCGGGTGCCACGTTCCGGTACCAGGATAGTATATGAGGATCGGAGTGCCACGTTCCGGCACCAGGATAGAATATGGATCAGAGTGTCACGTACCGACACAAGAGGAAGAAAGATAACGAATCTTGAAAGATAATTAATATACTCAATCTAATGAACCAATTCCCAAATGAGTATGGTATTGAGGCTTGAGTCCTCATGTGTGAACTTGACGGAAATTGTTAATGATATAATATTGTTGTTGCTACATGTTGAGTATTGTAGTTGATTTACATTATTATTGATGTATACTGTTCCCTATTTTGAGTTGGCCGATTATATCTACTCAGTACTTGTGGTTGTACTGACCCCCTACGTTTATGTTTTCTTCTTTGTTATTTGTGTAATGCAGCAAACGTTCCGTCAACTTCAACTCAGCAGTAAATCAAGGCAGTCTTCGTCACACCGGATCTTCAATGTGAGCTAATGCTTCTAGCTTGGACTGGGTCTTCTTCTTCAAGTCTTGATGCCTTGAACTTCCGGCATGGACTAGCTTTTTAGTTATTTTTGTTCTTAGACATTCCTAGTTTAGTAATTTGAGATAGAATTTCTTGTGATGATGACTTCCAGATTTTGGGGATAATAATAATAGTTTTGAATTGATTTTATTAATGAGTTTAAGTCTTCCGCATTTCTTTTGTTGATATTGTATTAAATTGTTAAAGGATAGATTGGTTGGTTCGCTCACATAGGAGGGTAAATGTGGGTGCCAGTCGCGTCCCCGATTTGGGTCGTGACAAACTTGGTATCAGAGCATTAGGTTCGTTGGTCTCATCACACAAGAACAGGTCTAGTAGAGTCTTAAGGAACGGTAGGGGGACGCCTTTACTTTTCTTTGAGAGGCTACAAGACTTTAGGAAAATTCCATTCTTTCAGTCTTCTTTCGTGCTACTACTTGATTCCAATTGGTATCTAGGTGATACAAATTGGTATCTGACCATCTTCATTCTATTTCACAGATGGTTAGAACTAGAGCAACGACTGCACCAGCAACAACAACGGCACGACAAGAAACGACTGAGCCAGCCACTGGGGCTGTAGCTCGAGGAAGAGCAGCGGCAAGAGGCCGTGGAAGAGGTCGTGGGAGGCTGTCCTCTAGGGGAAGAGGACGAGCACCTAGTCCATCCGAGGCTAGGGCGGTGACTCCTCCATCGACTGAGGAGGTAGTAAGAGAGGGTGAGGAAGGGGAAACTGAACAAGGGCAGAATGAGGAAATGCCACCCCAACCTACCCCAGAGATGATCAACCAGGTACTTGCTTACCTTAGCGGGTTATCCGATCAGGGTCAAGCACCTCCAGTGGTTTCTGCACCAACACCTCCGGTTTCAGAGATACGACATGCGGCTACTATTGCTCCCCGCATGGATGCATCATTGGGAATAGACACATTTCCACGTCTGACTACTGGCCTATTATGACAAATGATCAGCATGAACTTTCAGTCAGTAAGTTCTTGAAATTGAAACCTCCTGTCTTTAAGGGCGCAGAATCAGAGGATGCCTACGATTTCTGGTTGATTGTCATGAGCTACTACACAAGATGGGTATAGTAGAACGGTTTGGCGTTGAGTTCGTGAGCTATCAGTTTCAAGGAAACGCCAAAATGTGGTGGCGGTCACATGTTGAGTGTCAACCAACAGAGGCACCACCTATGACTTGGGAATCATTCTCTACCCTGTTTATGGAGAAGTATATCCCAAGGACTTTGAGAGATAGAAAAAGGGATGAGTTTTGAGTCTCGAGCAAGGTAGGATGACGGTTAACGCATATGAGGCTAAGTTTCGTGCTTTATCAAGGTATGCCACCCAACTATGTTTCAGTCCACAAGAACGGATCCGCCGTTTTGTGAAGGGGTTGAGGTCAGAATTGCGGATTTCAGCCTTACAGATAGCGGCAACGGCAACATCCTTCCAAGAGGTGGTAGACTTTGTGATAGAAGTGGAAGGAGTGAAGCCAGATGACTTCCCCACGACATCGACATCAAAAAGGTTTCGAAGGAGATGGATGGAACTACTGAAGGACTACGATATCACTATCTTGTATCATCCGGGAAAAGCGAACGTCGTGGCAGATGCTTTGAGTAGAAAGGCCGGAAGCATGGGAAGTCTAGCTCATTTGCAAGCTTCTAGACGCCCATTGGCTAGAGAAGTGCAGATTTTGGCTAATGACCTTATGAGGTTAGAAATAAATGAGAAGAGAGGATTGTTAGCTTGTGTGGAGTCAAGATCTTCCTTCCTCGACAAGATTAAGGGGAAGCAGTTTGATGATGAGAAATTGATCCGGATTCGAGATAAGGTGTTGCAAGGAGAGGCTAAAGAAGCAACAATTGATGAGGAAGGTGTTTTGAGGATTAAGGGAAGGGTATGTGTACCCCGCATCGATGATTTGATCAACACTATTCTGACAGAGGCTCATAGTACAAGGTATTCTATACATCCGGGTGCAACCAAGATGTATCGCGATCTGAAGCAACACTTCTGGTGGAGTAGAATGAAGCGCGATATTGTTGACTTTATTGGCAAATGTCCAAACTGTCAACAAGTAAAGTATGAACACCAAAGGCCCGGAGGAACGCTTCAGAGAATGCCCGTTCCTGAATGGAAGTGGGAGAGAATCGCAATGGACTTTGTGGTTGGTCTTCCAAAGACAATGGGTAAGTATGACTCCATTTGGGTGATTGTGGATAGGTTAACTAAGTCTGCTCATTTCATTCCGGTCAAGGTGACTTACAATGCAGAAAAGTTAGCAAAAATCTACATCTCAGAAATCGTTCGATTGCATGGGGTTCCACTGTCCATCATATCAGATAGAGGTACGCAGTTTACTTCTAAGTTTTGGAAAAACATTGCATGCCGAATTGGGTACTAGGTTGGACTTTAGCACTGCATTTCACCCTCAGACTGATGGTCAGTCTGAGCGACGATTCAAGTGTTGGAGGATATGCTTCGTGCATGCGTGATAGAGTTTGGTGGCCATTGGGATAGCTTCTTACCTTTGGCAGAGTTTTCATACAATAATAGCTATCACTCCAGTATTGATATGGCCCCATTTAAAGCATTGTATGGGAGGAGGTGTAGATCTCCCATTGGGTGGTTTGATGCATTTGAGGTTAGACCTTGGGGTACTGACCTCTTGAGGGATTCGTTAGATAAGGTGAAGGGCATTCAAGAAAAACTTCTAGCGGCGCAAAGTAGACAAAAGGAGTATGCAGACCGGAAGGTTAGAGACTTGGAGTTCATGGAAGGAGAACAAGTCTTGTTGAAGGTTTCACCCATGAAAGGGGTGATGCGATTTGGAAAAAGGGGTAAACTAAGTCCAAGGTATATTGGACCATTCGAGGTACTAAAGCGAATAGGGGAGGTGGCTTATGAATTAGCCTTGCCCCCAGGGCTGTCCGGAGTGCATCCGGTGTTTCATGTGTCCATGTTGAAAAGATACCACGGAGATGGAAACTACATTATCCGTTGGGATTCAGTTTTGCTTGATGAGAATTTGACTTATGAGGAGGAACCGGTTGCTATATTAGATAGAGAGGTTCGCAAGTTGAGGTCGAGAGAGATTGCATCCATCAAAATTCAATGGAAGAATCGACCGGTTGAAGAAGCTACTTGGGAGAAGGAGGCAGATATGCAAGAAAAATACCCACATCTGTTTACAGATTCAGGTACTCCTTTTCGCCATTGTTTTTCTTCTTTTGATCGTTCGGGGACGAACGATGGGTAAATTGGTATCTATTGTAACGACCTGTTTAGTCGTTTTGAGCAGCAGATTTTAATCCTGGAAAAACTGGCCAAGACCACGGGCACTGCGACGGACCGTCACAGGCACGACGGCCCGTCGAGGGTGCATCGTTTCAGCATACTTAGAATTCTGAAATTGGATACTGAAAATCGACTCTCTGCAAATTGTGACGGACCTGCAGGACGTGCCGTCACATCTACAATGAACCGTCGTGAGTTCCCGTTGCAAAACACTTCAACTTTTGAGAATTTGGTACAAGAAACGAGTTTCTGACCGTCAGGACGGAGGTGCAGGACGGACCGTCACAGGTGTGACGGGCCGTCACAATCCACCTGAATTTTGGGAGGTTGCGACGACCATTGTGACGGACCGTCGCAGGCACGACGGTCCGTCACAGGTTGCGCAAATCCCAGGCAGAATAGGATTCCTCTACACGTTTTAAGGGTCGTTTTGGACTATTCTTTCCTTAATTATAAATATTGAGGGTTAATACAAATAAGTCTAATTACTTGGGGGTTAAAAGAGGTAACCTTAAGTTAATTAGTGGGTTCTATTGTCCTCTTTTAGTCTTAATTATGTGATAATTAGGGTAAAGGAAAGAGGGTTTGAATAAAACAAACAGAAAGAACAAAGAGAAAGAGAGGGATCGATCGAGAGGGAGGAGAAAACGCAGCTTGAGGATTAGCTTGTTTGATCAATTCTTCGGTGGAGGTAGGTTATGGTTATTTTACGATATTCGTAGTAAACTCTTAATAGTGAATGATATGTATTGATAGTATTGTAAACCCTTCTATATGCTTAATTGTATGCTTGCATGAATATGATTATGTGATTGTGATAAAATAAGCATGATGAAGTTATTGAATCCCAAATCTCGAAATAAACCCTAATTCACTTGTTGATGATGATGCCTTAGTGTAAAAGAAGGCTTGATAAATTATATAATGAGAATGATGATGCCTTAGTGTTAAAAGAAGGCTTGATAAATTATATAATGAGATTGATGATGCCTTAGTATGAAAGAAGGCTTGATGAATTAGGGGATCGGGTGCCACGTTTTGGTACCAGGATAGAGATAGAGGATCGGGTGCCACGTTCCGGTACCAGGATAGAATGAATATGAGGATCGGAGTGTCACGTTCCGACACCAGGATAGAATATGGATCGGGTGCCACGTTCCGGTACCAGGATAGTATATGAGGATCGGAGTGTCACGTTCCGACACCAGGATAGAATATGGATCGGGTGCCACGTTCCGGTACCAGGATAGTATATGAGGATTGGAGTGCCACGTTCCGGCACCAGGATAGAATATGGATCGGAGTGTCACGTACCGACACAAGAGGAAGAAAGATAACGAATCTTGAAAGATAATTAATATACTCAATCTAATGAACAATTCCCAAATGAGTATGGTATTGAGGCTTGAGTCCTCATGTGTGAACTTGACGGAAATGTTAATGATATAATATTTTGTTGCTACATGTTGAGTATTGTAGTTGATTTACATTATTATTGATGTATACTGTTCCCTATTTTGAGTTGGCCGATGATATCTACTCAGTACTTGTGGTTGTACTGACCCCCTACGTTTATGTTTTCTTCTTTGTTATTTGTGTAATGCAGCAAACGTTCCGTCAACTTCAACTCAGCAGTAAATCAAGGCAGTCTTCGTCACACCGGATCTTCAGGGTGAGCTAATGCTTCTAGCTTGGACTGGGTCTTCTTCTTCAAGTCTTGATGCCTTGAACTTCCGGCATGGACTAGCTTTTTAGTTATTTTTGTTCTTAGACATTCCTAGTTTAGTAATTTGAGATAGAAGTTCTTGTGATGATGACTTCCAGATTTTGGGGATAATAATAATAGTTTTGAATTGATTTTATTAATGAGTTTAAGTCTTCCGCATTTATTTTGTTGATATTGTATTAAATTGTTAAAGGATAGATTGGTTGGTTCGCTCACATAGGAGGGTAAATGTGGGTGCTAGTCGCGTCCCCAATTTGGGTCGTGACATAAAATGATCATTGTACCATCTAAGCTTGGGATTGTGATTCCCTGAAATTTTTGGAACATATAAAAAGGTGAATATGGGCCGATTCACCTTCCATGTGGATCATTTGCAACTATATGATAGATTCATCTATGAAATGATCACATGTGCTATGTTGTCAAATTACAAATTGGTGTTTGTAAGCTTGTTTACTCGAATTGTTAAATTAGGAGCACAATTTCAAATTATGAAATTATATTGATAATGCTGGTTGATTTATCAGAAATTGTATGCCTCCAATTGTAACTAAATCATGGTTATGAGGCCAAAACTCCCCAACGAGATTTGTATGAGATAAGTAACATTGTATCAACACATGTATGTATCAAGCCAACAAGGTTTTCCCATTAAAATTGGTTCAAGATCAGGAACCAAATAATTTTCATCTAAAGGTTGTATGTGCGGTTATGATCTAATTGCTCCACCGTGCGGTTATGATCTAATTTCTCCACCATGCACAAAGATGAATTCCCAATAAGGAATGTTAGATTTTCTAACATTAGGGGGAGAGATGATTGTGACAGCTGAAAATTATGTGTGAGGTTAATTATGAATTATCTAGGTCCTCGTTAAATAAATATGTGAACTTAAATTTCAAGGGATAATTCATTTGCATAATGTTGCAAATCAGTTGCAAGATGAATGCAATGACACTACGATATAATTCAGCTGCAAATGCTCCAATGTGAAGAAGTCCTTGAAGGACAGAGTCTATGATAAGCCGAAAGTGTAATAGACCAATCGGTTCCAAATATAAAATTATTTGAAGAAGAAAATGAGCAAATTCTCAATATGGTCATGATAATGAGGCAAGTGCTTTAAAAGAGCACATTGACATAACACTTCATAAAACCTCAGAAAAGGTTCAAGTACCTGAAAAATGATGCAAATGAAGAGATCTCGATAAGTTATGTCATATTAGAATTGGTATCAAATAACCATCAACGGTATCTTTGATATAAAGTAGCGCTCAATGATATAAATTATGACGAGGATCTTGAATTTAAATCTGTCATATAGTGTGGACAAATAAATGATTGACCAAGTAAAATGCATAATTCAAGTATATTTTGTTTCACTTAGAAAGTGACGTTTTTAATTGGTAGTCCATAAATTAAGGTATAATGTCATTGGGGTGCAAATAAATTATTATGCGTTAGTATAACTGTAAAATATCAAGTACGGCTTGTGCCTTGGGGCATAAATGTTTGTCGTAAAAATCCTGAAATTGTTGGAAATTTTTTCTCCTATGGTTAATGCAATGAAATTTGTTTTGATGTGGCAACATAAAACTTGAATGCATATAATGAATAATTGTCATGTCTAGCTAGACAATGAAGATTATATGAAAATCCTTGAAGAAATCGAGGTGTCTGAAGCATATAAGAGTTTGAAAAAAACTTATTCAATAAAGCTTCAAGAATCCTCATATGGATTGAAATAGTTAAGAGAGAAAATGATTCTAAAGAATATTCCTAATTGTCCTTGTATTTCTATGAAAAGATCTTGGTAAGACAGAATTTTGTCTTAACCTACAGATTGATAATTTGACAAATGAAATATTTGTCTATCAGAGCACATACACTAATATGTTTTGATGCGTTTTTATATGGATAAATCACATTCATTGAGAACCCAATGACTATGAGATCGCTTGACATAAATGATGATTCAGTTTGATCTCAAAAGAAGGATGAAGAACTTCTTGGTGATGAAACTCCATATTATGGTGCAATCAGCGCACTAGTGCATCTTGCTAACATGCAACACGCTAATAATCTATTTAATCTACATATATTATCAAAAAATTATTCTTTTCAAATTATCCATTTAATATAAAATTATAATTTATTCTAAATTTCGAAATAATATAAATAGTAACAAATATTATATTTAATACATGTTAACAATAATTCAAATAAAAGTGAGATCATTGATGAAATACAATTGCATAATAAATATTGTATCATCATAAAATTTATTTAATTTTATATAGATATTCAATTTTTCAATACTATTATGTTTCTTCCATAAATGATATATTAATGCATTACGAATTTCAACATGAACAATTTTTTATCCTTATTATTTTATGCATAGCTAAAAGTTATTTAATTAACAATTTTATCTTGTATCTAATTATTTAGTATAGTAATTTACTTCTCCTAATTCACTTTAAACTATTGCATCAAGTATTTTCATACTCGTTAGAAAATGTAGTTAAACAATTTATCATTATAACATAAATTCTTGAATTATGATGTAATTTTTGTCCATTCTTCGTAATGAAAAATAATTGTAATTATTAAAAAACATATTTAAAGTGACTATTTTAAAAAAATGTTAATGCGGGATTTCCTTACCTATTATCAAAAACGTGTTTAGATGTTAGTACTTATTAAATAATTACAAATATTAAAAAAATAATTAATAGTCTTATGATTTTGTACTTCATATTAGAAGTGATAATTTTAAAAAATGGAACAATTTATTCATTTAAGTGAAAGAAGTAACTTGTCAATAATGTATTTTTGAATGTTATATTACATAAAAAATACTTACAAAGAATAAAATCTTAAGTAATAATATAATAAAATTAATATGATTTAATCAAAAAGTGAAATTTTTTAGAATTATTATTATTTACATATCTACAAATGGAGGATAGAGTTTTCAATTTTTAAGGGTAAAATAAAGATAATTTGGAGATGTCTCAATAGCAGTTTTTTTAAAGGCGAGGGCGTGAGACGATGCGTTTTATACAATACAGGGCGAGACGTAAGCCCCGAGACAGGGGACGTATGTTCCATGGATCTAGGGACATAGTATAATGTATATTCAATTTATAGGTTATTACTCTAATAAAATAAGAAAAATTAAACATTTTTATGATTTATGATTTTTATTTAAGATAAGTATTAATAATTAATAATGAAAAAAAGTATTATAAATGTTATTTGAGAATTATCTTACACCAATAATAAAAATATAATTTAAACCAAAAAATTAATATTAAAATTAAAAATGCTCAATATACATTTTTACATCCACGACTTGCATTTTTATGCTTGTGACTTGCGCCTCAAATTTAAAAAATTACGCCTAATGAATCTACGTCTTTAATTTACAGGCCAGAGCATTTTTGATATGCTTGTCCCCAGGCACACCCAAAAACATTTTAGAAAACACTTCTCAATAGTATACCGATTTATGGTTTTTTTGTATATCTTAGTAATATTTTGTCTTGAGAAACAATAAATACTTGCAAACAATTGTCAACTAATAGACGCACATTCTGTTCTGAATATCAAATAGTATCTTCTTTTAACTGCAAAACTGTAGTTGGAACAAAAGAAAATCTAATACATTTCGTCTGCGAACATTAACCCGAAATTAAGACAAACACAAAAGAAATTCCAAACAACTAATATACTTAAAACTGATAATCAGGTAATTCAACAACCTAATGAAAACAATGAAGATTCTAAGAATCAGCAATGGTGACCTCAACCTCAACACCAGGTTCGATAGTGATAGAGGTGATCTGCTTGACAACATTTGAGGAGCTAAAAAGGTCAATCACACGCTTGTGAACCCGCAGCTCAAACCTGTTCCATATATTTGTGCCTATCAATAAGATGAAATATTTAGTTTTACCGCTGTTGACAACAAGTTGAGCTAGCTATATCACATTCATACTTCCCAGAATACTAATGCTGTAATTTTAAAGTATCTATGTTACAATGGCACACCCAATACTATGTTTGTGTGACTAACTTAAACATAGTAAGCTTCAGAAATTTGAACCATGAACCAATTAACCCCCCCCCCCAAAGAAAACGCCGGAGCAATTAAAACATGAAAAACATACGCGCACGCAATAGTACTTTTGTACAGGGAGACTTGACAGTGGTAATGTGAGGAACCTTAATGGTTTCCAAAAAGGCACTTCCAAATTAATTAATGCTCTGAATCAAACAAAGGGGCCTAATAATAATATCATGCAGTAATACCATTGCACTTTTCCTTCCCCCAGGTTACTTTACTTACAACAATCCATTCGAAAAGAGTACAAGCAAACCATTAAACACACAATAGAGGTTCAAAAAAGTACAACCATGTTAAGCTTCAAAAATCGGACAAAGAACATATTAAGCCAAAACACCAAACAATTCAAACAAAATAATTAATTTCTTGAGCACAGACATATCATACAATCACAAAAACAAGCTCAGAATAGATAAATAGCAATAGTACCTTCTCCACAGGGAGACTTCCTAGTGGTAATGTTAAGAACCTTTGTGGGCATTCGCACAGGTCCCTTTACCTTGAGCCTCTTATCTTTATCACCACAGACCAAATCTGCGCACACTACCTCCATAAGTACCAAGTCAGTTATTGATGTAAATTACGAATGAAATCCACTCACTAGAGTGTTATAAAAATCACAAATGACCACATTATTAAGATCATGTCTCAGCTAGATAGCTTATATGACTATTATAAAATCAACATTCTAAAAACCCATGAAAATCCACATTCCTTTAATATACTCGTCAAAAAACTTCTTGCATACTATTTTATCACTATAAACAAAACACTTTCATTGCTCTCGTGAAGTCTACCTTGAGTTGTAAAAATCATCCTAAGATTTTCCCAGAATATTTACAATGTGGAGGTCACCCACCCAAGCCTAACTCGGTTAACGTTTTTGACTCTTCCAAAGATTTCTAATTCCGATATAAGTTAAAGTCCCCATCTCTAACATTCAAAATTCTACCTTTAATGCCAAACCAACCATTGATTTTCACTATTATAAGGTTGAAACATAAAAGCATACTCTACTATGCTATACTCAATAGATAATAGGCATTCCCAGAAGAACCATAAGCATTAAAACTTGAGCTACAAACTGAATTTAATATTTCAGAAACAACAAGATCCTGAACCCTGAAAAAGACGTGGGAGTTAAAAAGAGAGAAACCTTTCTCAATATTCTTAACGTTTTTGGAAGAAAGAGTGATCCTAATCTTGAGAACCTTCTCCTGGGGCTAGTCAAGCCTTGGTTTTGGCAGCTTCATTGCTGCATACGCCATAATTTCGATTTGATGAAGAACAACAACAACACGTAGCAGCCGCAAGTTCAATTTTTCTTTGAGGAGGATGAGAGTTTAATTTTATATCATATTATATCTATCTATTTATCATTTAGGGTTTTGCCTTCACAGTTTTATTGCTGCTTAGTCCTTAATGTATTGCTCAATTTTCCCTTTCACCCCTTGTCACCTCTTCCTCATTCAATAAAATTCATCACTAGGAAACTTGAGAAAATTGAAAAAAAAGGTATCCCTTAAGTTTCTATTTTTAAATTTTGGTGACTATTTTGATTAAAAAAAAAGTTAAAGATATTTAATTATTTGATTAAGTTTATTGGGATTGAATACATTTTTAATACTTTTAATATTTTTTAAAAAATAAAAAATAGTTCAAATTTTAAATCACAAAACATTCCAAATATCTCTTCACCTTTAAAGGCTTCTTCACTTTGTTCTACTTCTCTTCTTCATTGTTCTTCCTCTCTGCCTTTTCAAACGTCTCTTCCTCAAATCTTCTCCGCCATTACTCTCAAAAAAAGTTCCTCAAATCTTCTCCACCATCACTGTCAATCGACTTTCAATAACTTTTTAACTTCTAACAACTATTTCGATTCTAAGCATCAATTTTCTCCCTTCATAGGTAAAATTTTTATTTGTTTTTGAAAAAAATAGGTTAAAAAAAGATGAACTTGAGTTGTATTCTCTTTATATATACGTTAGCAATTTTAGAATTTGATGCTTGAAATAAAAAGAAAATTCCAAAAAAACCCCATATTATTGTTGTTGATCTCAAAAAATTCAAATTGAAGCAAAATGTGATTTATTTTTGTTGTTGTCATAGTTCTCCAATATTGTTGTATAATAGTAATAGTTATTTTGATTTTAATTTTTTTTTGTAGACATGTTTATTATTTGTATTTCTCGAACAATTATTGATATATTGACTTCTTGTTGTTGTTGTTGACTTAATTGGTGTTGTTGGTATTCTAGATTTTTGGAAACAATCAAGAAAAGAAAACATAATCAAGACATCATAAATATTTTATTGCCTCAATTAAGTAAGCAAGAGTTTGTATCATAAGTGAAGCTCTCTAGGAGAATGACCAAGCACGCTAGCCGACACACTTATCCCTCAGCCCGAAAACCACTTGATTACCCAAAACCCACGGACCCATATTTTGGTATGGTTGATGGTGAACCCACATCTAAAAGCTTCAAAGAAATTTTGCTAGACAAATCCAACAACTTAAACCAAACCTACGGAATGGTCCAAGAACACAATGCCCCATCGGAAAGTGCACAAAACATCCAAAGGGAAATCGTGTTTATAAGTGATAATCAAAGTCTTTGGCAAGAGGATACCATATGCCTATCTCTAAGATAAACTGGTAGAGCTATGGAAACTGGCTGAATTACTAACATTAGTGGACCTTGGAAATGATTACCATATCGTCAAGCTCTCACATGTAAAAAGTATGACCAAAGTGCTCCACGAAGGACCATGGTTTGTAGTGGGTCACTTCCTATCCGTTAAAGTATGGGAGCTAAGAAATTTTCCACACCAATCCTCCCTTACCCACACAGCGATTTGGGCAATATTACCCCAACTACCAACTGAGTTCTATGAAAAGGCCATTCTGGAAAAAGTGGGCCAAATCCTTGAAGCGCTTCTATAAACAAACACTTGCACCTCGGTCACACTAAGAGGGATGTATGCAGGATTATGTGTACAAGTTCCTCTGAAGGTGCCCATTAAAAAAGATATAACCATTTGAAGTCATAAACAAAAGATTATCCACAAAGTCAAGGGCATAATGTGTGTAGGCTGTGTGAAAATAGTCCACACCATAAAGAGTTGCAACCTAGTAAACCAACATGACCCCAAACAGACTGCAGATGCCTAAGAGGAAAAACAAATGGACACAACCATCCAATTATGCGACTGAAAAGTCGTTCTTTTCCAAAATGAAAGAAAATGGCGGATGCCAAAAGCCACAGTGAAAATGCATCCAATAGGATTGTAACAAGGCATAAACAACAACAAGTAGAACTATCATGCTACCTAGGTAAGTCACTTGTCGCCGGTGTCATATCTGACCTCCACGGAGACGACGAAAAATTATATAAAGGTATTATCAATAAAGGCCCCTTCATTAATGAAGACAACTATAATTATGGGGCCAACAACTCCCTTCACCCCATCAACTGCTCACCAAACTCCTCCATTAATAACTCTAATCCTATTCCAGCCCCCAGAATTAATTATAATCAAAATAAAATTAAAATCAAATCTCCTCAAGCTGCTAACAAAATTATATAACTAATTAGGAATGGGGACAAAAACCACAATTATCTAGCATCTACCCCAGAGATTGCAAGAGACACTCTTCTTTATCCCCAAAGTAGTCCTCTCATCAAGGAAAATAATCATTGCTCTACTAGTAGTGATATTACAATGGAAGTCGCATCAAAGGAGTCGATCTCTAGAATCCTATCCTTGATAAAAAGTTAAGACCAAAAGCCTCCCTCAAAAGGCAAATCCAAGAAAGCTATCAAAGTGTACCTGACCCCCAAACACGTGGAACCCCTCATTTTCACCACACGCCATATCACACGCCATATTCTTGGATAGAATTTCCTTGCAAGACAAATAATTCACCTTCAAGGTAATTATAACAGGAAAACATGTCCCCTTGATGCTGCAAGACCCAGCATACCTGGTGTAAATCATCAAAGAAGGGGTAGACCAAGCGACAACTGGACTGGGAAACCAAATTTGAATGCAAGCATTGGGGGCAATGCAAAAATGGGGGTACATCAACATGATGAGTATGTGATATTAATGGTGATGGGACACACCTTCCAATAACTCCCCTTCTTTCCTTCCCAACCATACCTAACAAGTACTTAGAGCCCCACTTTCATCCAAGAATACCACAGAGGTTTCTGGATGCAATCTACTCCCAATCACCAAGGGGGATGAACCCAAGACACAATGGAGGGGAGTCCTAAATCCTATAACTACTCAAAAGAAACACATAGGAATCGGAAGAGGTCTTGACAATGCTGGGAGGTCAAAGCATAGAAACCTGCATCCCGGAGAGACCATTCTTCATGGAATTTGTGGATCCGCTGAACAATACCGTGGTGGCTGATCTGTCTACAATCCATAAAGGAATGCATAATACTTATCAGAATCAAGATTGCATCATCCCTACCAATAGTAAAGCTGAACCCAACTAGGCCCCATACTCAATAGAAAGACAACTAGAAAGGGAAGAACCTGCAAGAGCAGGACCAACTGCTCTAAAAAATGATGAACTTCATCATATGGAACACAAGGGGATCCAATAACACGACCTTCAAGCGTCAGGATGACGCAATGGTCAAAGCTCACAAACCTGCGATGCTCGTCTTGCTTGAAACCAAAATGACAGAACATAAGAATTTAATTGAGGTGTTGAGGTTCGATGCCCAAATCCAGTCTCCGTCTCAAGAAATTTTTGGAGGGACCATCATCCTGTGGAATGAGGAAGCACTAAAGCTGGAGAATCTCACTGTCACAATGCAAGGTATCCATGTCACCGTGAAGGTAATCCCTAATGAACAATATTAGAATTTCTCAACAATTTATGCCAGTCAGGTATCAACACCAGAACTCTTGTCCAAAATAATTGTGTAACTTATCTAAAAATATTGATAAGGAATGTCTCATACGAGGGGACTTTAATGAAATCCTCAAGGCTAGTGAGAAACTCGGGTCAATAATAGTATCAGTACTAAATCCAACCTTTTTGGGATTTCCTAAGCAACTGTAAAATGGTGGACTGGTTCAAAGGATGCAGATACACCTAGACCAATAAGCGTAATATAAATAAAAGCAGCCTCATTCTTGAGGGACTAAATAGATGTGTAAAACTACTCTTGGATAAAGTAATTGTAAGACCCCCAAAATGAGTTAGGGTGTCGAGAGCCTAACATGTTTTTAATAAGTGTATAAGGTCCAAAAATGGATTATAATGTGGTATTGAGGAAGTGTATAAAGTTTGAGGCGATTTTGAATCCAAACGTCAAGGGACGACCAAGACATTCGATGACTAGTCACCAAAGGGGCCTTAGATGCTTTCATGTATTTTTGAATTCGTCATGAGCTTATGAAGTATTAAAATGAGTTATAATGATTTTTATAGTCAGTATATTGAGTTTCATGAAGTTTTGAGGTCAAACGTCCAAGAACGCCTAAGACGTTCGAAAGTTAGCCCTTGAGACGTTCATGTGTGTCTTGAGTGGTGCCTTGCATGTTTGGGTGTGTTTTACGTGTTGATTTTGGGTGAGACTTGCATGGAATGTCTTAAAATGTTATGGTGTATATTTAAATTGAAAACGTGTGGGTACGACTTCCCAAAGACCTCGCAAGAGGCCTTCAAGAAGGACCCAAAGGCTGTCGAGGCATTGCCTTGGCAGTGTCAATCGATGAGCCAAATAACGCCTCGTCAGTGGACTGACGCCTTGTCGATGGGGGGGGGGTCTATGGTAAGTTATTATAGAGAAGGCTTAGCCTCATGAAAGACTCAAACTCAAATTACGGAAGGCACAGGATGATCAATCGATGGACCGATGCCTTGTCGTTGGGTCCGTCGATGCAGGCCTTCAGTTTCTGCCATGCACACTGCCTATTTATGGGGTGAATGGGAAATTCACCCCACATGCTAACCCGATCCTAGGCGGTTTATTTAACTGTTTTTTGGGTATATTAGGTTGGTTAAAAATGCGAAGAGCCAATTTCCAATCCTCCTATCAAAATCAAACCTCTCTATCCGAAAATATCCTCTCTAGGAACCTCTATTGAAGGGGAAGTTCAAGGTCAGCTTGTAGCTTTAATTCTCGTGGGTTCTTCACCAATTTTTAGTTGGTATTCATGTAATAAAGGTATGGTGATCCTTTATCTCTAGTTATCATTCCCTCTAGAAAGTTAATCTCAAAGTTTTCAAAGAGATTTCATGATCAAACTTTAAATCTTTCAATCTAGCTGTGGGTAATTTCACAAAATGTTTTCAAAGTATTAATCATGATTAATTGAATATAATGTATTGGTTTTAACGTGAAATTCAATCCAATTGCATTGTGAACCCATGTCCCTTCCCAAACTCGATTTAGCTTTTGCATGGGCATTATGATCATGGCATGTAATTAGTTGAATTGTGATTCTATTACGTTGAATTGCTTATGTCTACTGTTTATTATGTATATTGATGGTGAATCATGTGATATTGGATATATGTACATTGATGCATTGAATACTTGATCTCTATTTTCTATTGATTGTTAAAGTATGGACTTCACTGTAACATCGAGTCTATAGTACATGTATATAGGGTTTGTTTATGTAAAGTAATTGTAGATGCTTCCTTATATTGATTTTATTTGTGAATTTTGGGTATAAAACCTTGGTTATCAAATCAAAGGAATCTTGGTAAGGATTGATCTACATGTTTTAGCCTATAGATTGATGATGCGAGCATGCTCATTGTGAGATTCAATTATGTTAAACTGATTGTAAGCTACTTCCTATGGTGTAATCTAACTATGAATTATATGTATGTCTCAATGTAGATCAATGCACGATAGTTTGAATAGGATTAACCTATGTAAATTTATCTTCCATGAATTCCTAATATGAAGAAACTTACAGTGATCTTGAAATATTATTGGCAATTGTAGTAGGATCTCATTTATTCTATGATTTGTTTAGATACATCCCTATATGTACATTATTGATGAATTTTGATTGATGATCAAGAATAGGGAAGTTGGTTGATGATCCATATCTATCTATTCTCTAGAATAATGGTGATGTTTTGCACTAGTTGTAGCATGGTCTTGTAGTAGTTTATACATGACTTCATATATGATTATTGTACTTTAGCTATTGACTTGTACTTGAATTGTTGATGAAAGAGTAAGAATGGTCAATGATGACGAAAGGCTAAAGGATTGGTAAGAATTGCTCTACTCTTCTACTTCTCTACTTCTCTATAGTATTGTTAATGAAGCCTTGCATGACATTGTGTGGTATGGTCCACTTATCATGGCGGTGTTTACTTTATTGTCATTATATATGTATTGACTATGGCCTTGAAGGAAAAGTGGTGAATATATGGTTGTGTGGTTATGATGATCACACTATGTGAAGCTTATGCCTACTTTCCTATTTTAGTAGTGATCTATGTTGTGTGGCTATTGTATGAGCATGTAAAAGGTTAGGTTAAGATCATATGTAGGTTTTGCCATTAATGAAGTTTTAAGGATTGATGACCCCTACACATGTACCCCTATGTGAAGTATGTGGTATGATGAAGTATAAGTATACCTAGTGTATAAATGTGTTTATAGGAAAGCATGGCTCATATAGCTACACTTGTACACTTATGCATGAATGAAGTAAAGTCAGAACATGTCTGGTGTAGAGGTGTTATGTGAAATGTTTTCTCACATGTATTTACACAGACATGTAGGATGATCTAGTCAATAGAGGGTCTCTTGAAAGGTGTGCTCAAGTGTATCTTAAACTAGATATGTGCTTGAACATGCTATGTCCATGTAAAAAGTTTTCTCACATAATATAGTTTGATGAAATGATTTCTCATCTATAAACTATGAGTTAAGCAGATAGGGAGTGGATATCCTAAAGCCGATGTTTTATAAAGTAATTTAATAAAGGCTTTTAATAAAGGGAAGTTAGCTAAGCAACGAGTGAACTTGAAGATGAAGGGTGTCCCTTCCCATTGTAGGAAGGTAGGTCAGCATAGACCTAACGGGGTGGATAGCCTCATGACCCAAAAAGGTGTAGAGTGATGTTTCCATGATGACCCCAAGTTTCCATAACTATGTTGCCCCATAGGATATAGCAAGTGATATCACCTAATATGATAACATGGTACTCATGTCTTTCCTTGGCAAGCAAGATACCCTCTTTTGGTGTGAGGGGATGACACCAAATTCCATGTTTGGCTCACATGGTCTTATTGTCAGTTAAGGCTATAGTTTCCCTAAAGTAATATGGACAATGAAAGTAAATGACTAAGACCCTAACTAGGATGACATAAGGAAGGTTACTTAGGAGAGGTGAAAGTAATGAACCCACATAGACATTGCACTAGTGGAAGCTTAGGGAGTTCATGGAAGGTGATATAAGGTGTATGATTGTGGTTATGTCTTTATGTATGACATGGTAGTATTTGTATACTTGTTATGAAAATGTGCATGTTATGAGTCTATATGATGTGGTTTTATTCTTATATGCACTATGTTGGTCGTAATGACTATATGATGAAGGTTGTTGACATAAACAAAGTTGTCTTCACTTACTTGTTGATGTATGAATTGGATTGTAAGGCTTGTGGTCTCATAACAGGTCTACTAAGTATGTCGGAGGTTATGGGGCTTCATATGTACATTGCACTAGTAGATTTAGATTGGGATTATGAGTAAGGTTTCATAAGGTCCTTTGTGAAGTAAAATAAGTATATGTGTATAATGACTAAGAGTTCACTTTAAGGTCCCTAAGGTCTTGGCTTAAATGTGTATATCATGTGCTATACTTCTATGATGATATGTGATGATTTGTGTAGAATGTATGTATGGTTTCCTTGTAGCCTTAAGGTGATTCATTGAACCAAGTATCACTAAAGGGTTACTTGGACGACTATGGAATTAAGAAGGAAAGGATTCAGTATAAAGAAGAAGATGCTCACTGTAAAGTGACCCCAAATATGGCTTAAATTCTAAGTGTGATCTTATATGATATTTGGCCTTTGAATATGTCTATATGAAGTATGTGAATGCTATTACATAAAATTATTATGAGGATTTACACAAAAAGGCATGAAGTATCATTTCAAGAAAATTTCCCTTTTAAATGCATGTTTTACATGGTTGCCATACTTAGTGTGTTCTTGTACTAACTCCATTCTTCTCTACTTTTTACAAAAAAGTGTAGGTTATGTATGCTTAAGGGTTCTGTTTACATGATGGGGAGCTTGATATATGATTACCAAGCTCAAGGAAAGGAATCATTAAGCTCCAAGGAATTCCCTACTTATGGTTTACTTTAAAGTTCTTTAATATTGTATAGTTATGTATTATGTTATAAGGGTCGCGTCCCTAATGTACTCATATGATGTTGAGTCTAGGATGGCAAAAGAGACTAGAGTCTTAAACTATGTATAGTGATATTCTATATATTTATGAATAAATGTTCTACAATATGATGTGCGAAGAAAGTTTTAAATTTTCCGGTAAGTTTACCTATGACAATGAAATGAATGATAACTATGGGCTTGTAGAAGATCTCCGAGAGATCAAGTACGCCATGTTACTTCTAGGGGGTGTTCCTTGGATGTTACAGAAATACCCCAATTCCCAAGTAACCCTCTTTCCTAGGATCATGTCTGACCACTGCCACATGATGCTAGAGCTGGACAATACTCTTTCCAATTAAAGGGTCCATGAATGCTTCTAAGGACAAAACACCCTTAGCATAACCATCAACCACCAGGTGGAACAAAACCACCTTCGGCAACATCTTCTCATTTTTAAGAAGAATTATATCTATATTGGATGGGATACAAAAATTCCCCTCCTACTGTAACGACCTGTTTAGTCGTTTTGAGCAGCAAATTTTATTTCTGGAAAAATTGGTTGGGACAACGGACACCACGACGGACCGTCATGGCCACGACGGACCGTCGAGGGTGTCTCGTTCCAAAACACTTGGAAATTCTGAAATCTGAGTACTGAAATCGACTCTCTGAACTTTGTGACGAACCTGCAGGACGGACTGTCACAGGTACGACGAACCGTCGTGAGCCCCCGTTTCAAAACACTTCAACTCTTGAGAATTTGGTACGGGGAACGAGTCTCTAAACGTCATGACGGAAGTGCAGGACGGACCGTTGTATGTACGACGGGCCGTCACAGACTCCCTAAGTAAAACGAGTCTATGACGAACCTGCATGACGGACCGTCGCAGGCACGACGGGCCGTCACAGGTTGCGTAATCCCAGTCTGGGTCGGATTTCTTTACACGTTTTAAGGGACGTTTTGGACTATTCCTTCTTTAGTTATAAATTTAGAGGGTTAATATTAATAAAATCTAATTACTTGGGGGTTAAAAGAGGTAACCTTAAGTTAATTAGTGGGTTATTATTGCCATCTTTTATTCTTAATTATATGTTAATTAGGGTAAAAGAAAGAGGGTTTGAATAAAGAAAATAGAAAGAACAAAGAGATAGAGGGAGGATAGAACGAAGGAAGAGAGAAAACAAAGCCTTGGGAAATTCTTGCTTGATCACTAGTCTTCGGTGGAGGTAGGTTATGGTTTTTACGATATTCGTAGTGAATTCTTAATAGTGAATGATATGTATTGATAGTATTATAAACCCTGCTATGTGCTTAATTGTATGCTTGTATGAATGAGATTATATAATTGTGATTATATGAGCATGATGAAGTTATTGAATCCCAAATCTTGAAAAACCCTAATCTCTTTGTTAATGATGATGCCTTGGTAATGAAGAAGGCTTGATGAACTAAAGTAATGAGAATGATGATGCCTTGGTATAACAGAAGGCTTGATGAATTGATAGAATGAGATTAGGGGATCAGAGTGTCACGTTCCGACACATAGAATTAAGGGATCGGGTGTCACAAACCGACACGTAGATTTAGGGGATCGGGTGTCACGAACCAACACGTAGATTTAGGGGATCGGGTGTCACGAACCGAGACGTAGATTTAGGGGATCGGAGTGTCACGTACCGACACATAGTATTAGGGGATCGGGTGTCACGAACCGACACGTAGAATTAGGGGATCGGAGTGTCACGTACCGACACATAGTAGTAGGGGATCGGAGTGTCACGTACCGACACAACAGGAAGAAAGATAATGAATCTTGAAAGATGATAAATATACTCAAGTTAATAAACCTAATCCCCAAATGAGTATGGTATTGAGGCTTGAGTCCTCATGTGTGAACTTGACGGTAATTGTTAATGATATTGTACTTATTGTTGCTACATATTGAGCATCATAGTTGATTTTATAATATTACTTGATATATATTGTCTTCTATTTTGAGTTGGCCGATGATATCACTCAGTACTTGTGGTTGTACTGACCCCCTACTTTTATGTTTTCTTCTTTGTTATTTGTGGAGTGCAGCAAACGTGCAGTCGTCTTCAACTCAACAGTGATTCTAGCCAGTCTTCGTCACACCGGATCTTCAGGGTGAGCTAATGCTTCTAGCTTGGACTGGATTCTTCTTCTTCAAGTCTTGATGCCTTGAACTTCCGGCATGGACTAGCTTTTTACTTGTTTTAGCTTCTTAGAATACTCTTAGTTTAGTAATTTGATCATAGATGTTCTTGTGGTGATGACTTCCAGATTTTGGGGATAATAATAATAGTTTTGAATTGTTTTTATTAATGAGTTTAAGTCTTCCGCATTATTTTCTGTCGATATACATTGAAATGTTAAGGGTTAGATTGGTTGGTTCGCTCACATAGGAGGGTAAATGTGGGTGCCAGTCGCGGCTCGGTTTTTGGGTCGTGACAAACTTGGTATCAGAGCATTAGGTTCATTGGTCTCATCACACAAGAACGGGTCTAGTAGAGTCTTAAGGAATGGTAGGGGGACGCCTTTACTTTTCTTTGAGAGGCTATAAGACTTTAGGAAAATTCCACTCTTTCTTTCTTTCTTTCGTGCTATTACTTGAATCCAATTGGTATCTAGGTGATACAAATTGGTATCTGACCATCTTCACTCTATTTCGCAGATGGTTAGAACTAGATCAACGACTGCGCCAACATCAACACCGACACTGGCAAGGCAAGAAACGTCTGAGCCAGCCACTGGGGCTGTAGCTCGAGGAAGAACAGTGGCAAGAGGCCGTGGTAGAGGTCGTGGGAGGACGTCCTCTAGAGGAAGAGGACAAGCACCTAGCCCATCTGATACTAGGGCGGTGACTCCTCCACCGACTGAGGAGGTAGTAAGAGAGGGTGAGGAAGGGGAGAACGAACAAGTGCAAAATGAGGAATTGCCACCCCAACCTACCCCAGAGATGATCAACCAGGTTCTTGCTTATCTTAGCGGGTTATCTGATCAGGGTTAGGCACCTCCAGTGGTTTCTACACCAACACCTCCGGTTTCAGAGGTACGACATGCCGCTGCTGGGGCTCCCCGCATGGATGCCTCATTGGAAATAGGCACATTTCCTCGTCTGACTACTGGGCCTATAATGACAAATGATCAGCATGAACTTTTCAATAAGTTCTTGAAATTGAAACCTCCAGTCTTTAAGGGTGCTGAATCTGAGGATGCTTACGATTTTCTGGTTGATTGTCATGAGCTACTACACAAGATGGGTATAGTGGAGCGGTTCGGTGTTGAGTTCGTGAGTTATCAGTTTCAAGGGAACGCCAAAATGTGGTGGCGGTCACATGTTGAGTGTCAACCGACAGATGCAACACCTATGACTTGGGCCTCATTCTCTAGCTTGTTTATGGAGAAGTATATCCCCCGGACTTTGAGGGATAGGAAAAGGGATGAGTTCTTGAGCCTAGAGCAAGGTAGGATGTCGGTTAATGCATATGAGTCTAAGTTTCGTGCATTATCCAGGTATGCCACTCAACTTTGTTTCAGTCCACAAGAGCGGATTCGCCGGTTTGTGAAGGGGTTGAGGTCAGAATTGCGGATTTCGGCCTTACAGGTAGCGGCTACGGCAAAATCCTTCCAAGAAGTGGTAGACTTCGTGATAGAGGTGGAAGGAGTGAAGCCCGATGACTTCACAACGACATCGACATCAAAAAGGTTTTGAAAGGGAGGTGAGTTTAATGGTTCTTACACTAGAGGACAGGGTTCCGGAGGTTACTTAGTTCGACCCATTCACTCTTCACTACAGACTGTAGTTGGGGGTCCACCTCAGACCGGTCAACACTTCTCTGAGAGACCTATGCTTGACTCTAGAGAGTGTTATGGATGTGGGGAGACTGGACATACTAGGAGGAATTGTCCAAAACAGAGTTATAGACCCCCAATGGCTAGAGGTAGAGATGGTCATGGTAGAGGCCGTTATTCTGGAGGACGTGGTGGTCGAGGTAATGGCGGTCACCAAAACGGCAGAGGTGATGGGCAAACTGGAGCCACTACAACACAACATGGTAGGGGCAACGGACAGACGAGTAATGGGGCCCATTGTTACGCTTTCCCTGGGAGATCTGAAGCGGAGACATCAGATGCTGTCATCACAGGTAATCTTTTGATTTGTGATTGCATGGCTTCTGTATTGTTTGATCCTGGATCCACATTTTCTTATGTATCTTCCTCATTTGCTAATGGTCTAAATTTACATTGTGAATTACTTGACATGCCTCTACGTGTTTCTACTCCGGTGGGTGAGTCTGTGATAGTTGAAAAGGTATATAGGTCTTGTTTGGTGAATTTTGTGGGGAGCGACACCTATGTAGATTTGGTTATCTTAGAAATGGTTGACTTTGATGTAATTCTGGGTATGACTTGGCTTTCTCCAAATTTTGCGATTTTGGATTGTAATGCTAAAACTGTGACGTTAGCCAAGCCTGGGACAGATCCGTTAGTGTGGGAGGGCAACTACACTTCCAATCCGGTTCGTATTGTCTCATTTCTTCGTGCTAAGAAGATGGTTAGTAAGGGTTGCTTAGCTTTCTTGGCACATCTCAGGGATGACACTACCCAAGTACCTTCGATCGAGTCGGTTTCGGTAGTCGTGAGTTTTGGATGTGTTCCCTGCAGATCTTCCTGGGATGCCACCGGATAGGGATATTGACTTCGGTATTGATCTTGAACGGGTACTCGCCCCATTTCTATACCCCCTTATAGAATGGCTCCCGCGGAGTTAAGAGAGTTAAAGGCACAACTTCAAGAGTTGTTGAGCAAAGGCTTCATTAGACCAAGTGCATCTCCTAGGGGTGCTCCGGTTTTGTTTGTGAAGAACAAGGATGGGAGTTTTCGGATGTGCATAGACTATAGATAACTGAACAAGGTAACTATTAAGAACAAGTATCCTCTTCCTCGCATTGATGACTTGTTCGATCAGTTACAAGGTGCGTGTGTCTTCTCAAAAATTGACTTGAGATCCGGTTATCACCAATTGAAAATACGGGCAGCGGATGTGCCAAAGACCGCTTTTCGAACTAGGTATGGGCACTACGAATTTGTGGTAATGTCTTTTGATCTTACAAATGCCCCTGCTGCTTTCATGAGTTTGATGAACGGGATTTTTAAGCCATATCTGGATCTCTTTGTGATCGTATTTATTGATGATATACTGATATACTCAAAGAGTAAGAAGGAACATGAGGAGCATTTGAGAATGGTGTTAGAGTTATTGAGGAAGAAGAAGCTTTATGCCAAATTCTCCAAGTGTGAGTTTTGGCTAGATTCAGTGTCCTTCTTGGGACACGTGGTTTCTAAGGATGGAGTGATGGTGGATCCTTCTAAGATTGAGACAGTGAAGAATTGGGTAAGACCTACTAATGTGTCAGAAATAAGGAGCTTTGTTGGGTTAGCTAGCTACTACCGTCGATTTGTCAAGGGATTCTCTTCTATTGCTTCCCAATTGACGAACTTGACTAAGCAGAATGTTCCATTTGTATGGTCGGACGAATGTGAGGAAAGCTTTCAGAAGCTCAAGACCTTGTTGACTACTGCACCAATTCTTACCTTGCCAGTAGAGGGTAAGAACTTCATTGTTTATTGTGATGCATCCTATTCTGGGTTGGGTGCAGTGCTAATGCAAGAGAAGAGTGTAATTGCTTATGCTTCGAGGCAATTAAAGGTGCATGAACGTAACTATCAAACTCATGACTTGGAATTGGCCGCGGTAGTGTTTGCATTGAAGCAATGGAGACACTATTTATATGGGGTTAAGTGTGAGGTCTATACGGATCATCGTAGCCTACAGTATGTCTTTACTCAGAAAGATTTGAACTTGAGACAGAGGAGATGGATGGAACTACTGAAGGACTACGACTTCACTATCTTGTATCATCTGGGAAAAGAAATGTTGTGGCGGATGCTTAAAGTAGAAAGGCCGGAAGCATGGGAAGTCTAGCTCATTTGCAAGCTTCTAGACGCCCATTGGCTAGAGAAGTTCAGACTCTGGCTAACGACCTTATGAGATTAGAGGTAAATGAGAAGGGAGGATTTTTAGCTTGTGTGGAGGCAAGATCTTCCTTCCTTGACAAGATCAAGGGAAGGCAGTTTAATGATGAGAAATTAATCCGGATCCGAGATAAAATGTCGCAAGGAGAGGCTAAAGAAGCAATAATTGATGACGAAGGCGTTTTGAGGATTAAGGGAAGGGTATGTGTACCCCGCATCGATGATTTGATCACCACTATTCTGACAGAGGCTCATAGTTCCGGATATTCTATACATCCTGGTGCAACCAAGATGTACCGTGACCTAAAACAACACTTTTGGTGGAGTAGAATGAAGCGTGACATTGTGGATTTTGTTGCCAAATGTCCAAATTGTCAGCAAGTAAAGTATGAACACCAGAGGCCCGGAGGAACACTTCAGAGGATGCCCATTCCTGAATAGAAGTGGGAGAGAATCGCAATGGACTTCGTGGTTGGTCTTCCAAAGACATTGGGTAAGTATGACTCCATTTGGGTAATTGTGGACAGATTAACTAAGTCCGCTCACTTCATTCCGGTCAAGGTGACCTACAATGCAGAGAAGTTAGCCAAAATCTACATCTCGGAAATCGTTCGATTGCATGGGGTGCCACTTTCCATCATATCAGATAGAGGTACGCAGTTTACTTCTAAGTTTTGGAGAACATTGCATGCTGAATTAGGTACTAGGTTGGACCTTAGTACTGCATTTCACCCTCAGACTGATGGTCAGTCTGAGCGAACGATTCAAGTGTTGGAGGATATGATTCGTGCATGTGTGATAGAATTTGGTGGTCATTGGGATAACTTCTTACCCTTAGCGGAGTTTTCATATAATAATAGCTATCACTCCAGCATTGATATGGCTCTATTTGAAGCATTGTATGGGAGGAGGTGTAGGTCTCCCATTGGTTGGTTTGATGCCTTTGAGGTTAGACCTTGGGGTACTGATCTATTGAGGGATTCAATGGAGAAGGTGAAATCTATCCAAGAAAAGCTTCTAGCGGCGCAAAGTAGGCAAAAGGAGTATGCAGACCGAAAGGTTAGAGACTTGGAGTTCATGGAGGGTGAACAAGTCTTGTTGAAGGTTTCACCCATGAAAGGGGTGATGCGGTTTGGTAAAAGGGGTAAGCTAAGTCCAAGGTATATTGGACCATTTGAGGTACTAAAGTGAGTAGGGGAGGTGGCTTATGAATTAGCCTTACCTCCAGGGCTGTCCGGAGTGCATCCGGTATTTCATGTGTCCATGTTGAAAAGGTACCATGGGGATGGAAACTACATCATCCGTTGGGATTCTGTTCTGCTTGATGAGAATTTGACTTATGAGAGGGAACCTGTTGCTATTTTAGACAGAGAAGTTCGCAAGTTGAGGTCGAGGGAGATTGCATCCATCAAATTTCAATGGAAGAAGCGACCGGTTGAAGAAGCCACTTGGGAGAAGGAGGCTGATATGCGAGAAAAATACCCACATCTGTTTACAGATTAAGGTACTCCTTGTCGCCCTTGTTTTTCTTCTTTTGATCGTTCGAGGACGAACGATGGGTAAATTGGTTACTATTGTAATGACCTGTTTAGTCGTTTTGAGCAGCAAATTTTATTTCTGGAAAAATTGGTTGGGACGACGGACACCACGACGGACCGTTATGGGCACAACAGACCGTCGAGGGTTTCTCGTTCCAAAACACTTGGGAATTCTGAAATCTGAGTACTGAAATCGACTCTCTGAACTTTGTGACGGACCTGCAGGACGGATGTCACAGGTACGACGAACCGTCGTGAGCCCCCGTTTCAAAACACTTCAACTCTTGAGAATTTGGTACGGGGAACGAGTCTCTGAACGTCATGACGGAAGTGCAAGACGGACCGTCGTATGTACGACGGGCCGTCACAGACTCCCTAAGTAAAACGAGTCTATGACGAACCTGCATGACGGACCGTCGCAGGCACGACGGGCCATCACAGGTTGCGTAATCCCAGTATGGGTCAGATTTCTTTACACGTTTTAAGGGACGTTTTGGACTATTCCTTCTTTAATTATAAAGTTAGAGGGTTAATATTAATAAAATATAATTACTTGGGGGTTAAAATAGGTAACCTTAAGTTAATTAGTGGGTTATTATTGCCATCTTTTATTCTTAATTATATGTTAATTAGGGTAAAAGAAAGAGGGTTTGAATAAAGGAAATAGAAAGAACAAAGAGATAGAGGGAGGATCGAACTAAGGAAGAGAGAAAACAAAGCCTTGGGAAATTCTTGCTTGATCACTAGTCTTCGGTGGAGGTAGGTTATGGTTTTTATGATATTCGTAGTGAACTCTTAATAGTGAATGATATGTATTGATAGTATTATAAACCCTGCTATGTGCTTAATTGTATGCTTGTATAAATGAGATTATATAATTGTGATTATATGAGCATGATGAAGTTATTGAATCCCAAATCTTGAAAAACCCTAATCTCTTTGTTAATGATAATGCCTTGGTAATTAAGAAGGCTTGATGAACTAAAGTAATGAGAATGATGATGCCTTGGTATAAGAGAAGGCTTGATGAATTGATAGAATGAGATTAGGGGATCGGAGTGTCACGTTCCGACACATAGAATTAAGGGATCGGGTGTCACGAACCGACACGTAGATTTAGGGGATCGGGTGTCACGAACTGACACGTAGATTTAGGGGATCGGGTGTCACAAACCGACACGTAGATTTAGGGGATCGGAGTGTCACGTACCGACACATAGTATTAGGGGATCGGGTGTCACGAACCGACACGTAGAATTAGGGGATCGGAGTGTCACGTACCCGACACATAGTAGTAGGGGATCGGAGTTGTTAGTACCGACACAAGAGGAAGAAAGATAATGAATCTTGAAAGATGATAAATATACTCAAGTTAATAAACCTAATCCCCAAATGAGTATGGTATTGAGGCTTGAGTCCTCATGTGTGAACTTGACGGTAATTGTTAATGATATAGTACTTGTTGTTGCTACATGTTGAGCATCATAGTTGATTTTATAATATTACTTGATATATATTGTCTTCTATTTTGAGTTGGCCGATGATATCTACTCAGTACTTGTGGTTGTACTGACCCCCTACTTTTATGTTTTCTTCTTTGTTATTTGTGGAGTGCAGCAAACGTGCCGTCGTCTTCAACTCAACAGTGATTCTAGCCAGTCTTCGTCACACCGGATCTTCAGGGTGAGCTAATGCTTCTAGCTTGGACTGGATTCTTCTTCTTCAAGTCTTGATGCCTTGAACTTCCGGCATGGACTAGCTTTTTACTTGTTTTAGCTTCTTAGAATACTCTTAGTTTAGTAATTTGATCATAGATGTTCTTGTGGTGATGACTTCCAGATTTTGGGGATAATAATAATAGTTTTGAATTGTTTTTATTAATGAGTTTAAGTCTTCCGCATTATTTTCTGTCGATATACATTGAAATGTTAAGGGTTAGATTGGTTGGTTCGCTCACATAGGAGGGTAAATGTGGGTGCCAGTCGCGGCTCGATTTTTGGGTCGTGCCACCTACCACCTTATCCCCTTTCTTTAAGATCTTGAATCCAATCTCCTTTGTGAGTATAATGATATTATAATATATGAAAAGGATATTTGACAGACCAAATCAAGAATCGATTGTCTAAGTTATGGGGATGACAATAATAACTTCTTCCACATTTCTCCTATTCAAAGGAGAAGGAAGAACTGTGTTGTGTCAATTGGGGATGGCAATGTCAACCAAATAGAAGACCTAGTCCTCGTTAAAAACCATATAGAAAACTAGCTCTTGGAGAAATTCTACCATAAATGAGGGTCCTTCTAAATCCCTCTCAGTAGTGACTTTAGTTGCGCTTGACGCCCCCAAGAGAAAGTGAAATCCTAAAAGCCCTTCATTCTTTCAAGCCTAAGAAAGCCCCAGATGGCATCCACCATCTGCTCTACAAGAATTACTGGAGCATCCTCAAGGACAAAACAATTGAGTTTTGCAACATAGTCTTTAAGACCTCCTCCATGCCTCCTGTATATAACTATACCCTCCTTTGCCTCATCCAAATGCCCTAACCCCCACTCTTAAGAGTTACATTCCCGTTGGACTCTGTAATACAAATTATAAGCTGGTCATTAAGATAACAGTCAACCACACCAAGCGTACCCTTCCTTTAAACATTGGTCCTACTCTAACAAGTTTCCTCTCCAGCAGAAGAGCTCTGGCAATGCCATCATTGTCCAAGAATACATAAGAAGTTACGAGAAAATGAATGGTAAGACCTCAAATATGTAATTGAAAATCGACTTGGAGAAATCCTTTTGCTTACTTGATTGGGCCTTCTTAAAAGAAATCATCCACTTCTTCAATTCCCCCCCTACATTAACCACTTTGATCATGTAATACATAGCCTCCTCATCCATAGAACTATTGGTTAATGGGAGGAAAACAAATATTTTCCAACCTTCTAGAGGAATAATGCAGGGAGATCCCATATCCCCATACATCTTAATCTTTTGCAATGGAAATACTCTCTAGACACATAGATAATGTGGTTAAGGATAAGCATTGCACCCCTATCAAAATCTCTAAAAAGGGCCCAAAGCTCTCTCATATCTTCTTTGCTGACGACCTTTACCTCATAGCAATGGCTGACCAAAAGAATGTGAACACCATAACTACCATCCTTCAATATTTCTACACCTATTTAAGCCAGAGAGTCAATCACCAGAAATCTAGAGTTTTTTATTTTTGCAGAAATAACTTTACCTAGAACAGAGTCGCTTGCTCCAACACTCTAAACATGCACTTGAGTGAGACCTTTTGTAAATACATAGGCTCTCCCATGTTACACAGCAGACTTACTAGCAGTGATTTCAAATTCGTCATTAACAATAAGAGGAAAAGGATGGCAGGATGGAAAACCGAATTCCTCAATATCATCGGAAGAATTGTCCTAGACAAGGCTACGTTAAGCCATATTCTTTTTCAACACATTCAAAGATATTATTTTTTATTCACATGATGCTAATCTTACTTACATATTGCCTCTGACTATCTACACTACTTCATCATAAATTACATTTTATTTGAGACATTGGATATTTGATAAAGTAATTGTCATAGGTTGGAACTCATTAAGGATTCTAAAGCTAGATACGAGAAAGTTGGACAATGAGGATGATGTGAACTTACTGTTAGGTTGTCCTGCTCTGGAAACTTTAATATTGTCATTATTCATTGTCACAACCGGAGAGCACCCCCTATAAGTAACATGGCGTAGTTGACCTCTCGGAGGTCTTATACAAGCCCATAGTTATAATTCATCGCATCGACATAGTAAATATAGTGGAAAATTTAAAAGTTTTCATTGCACCTCATATGCTAGAAACTTTACTTCATATATAAACATAAGCCATAATACGTATTAGACTCTAAGTCTCTTTTCAATCTTAGACTCAACAACTTTAGAATACATTAGGGACACGACCCTTAAGACATAATACAAAACTATACAATATTTAATAGACTTTACAGTAAGTACACATTAGGACATCCGTGGACTTAAGGATTCATGTCCTTGAGCTTGGGAATCACCTATCAAGCTCCTCAATCATGTAGACACCCTTTATGCATCCATAAACTACACTTTGTGTAAAAAGTAGAGAATAATGGTATTAGTACAAGAATGCACTAAGTATGGCAACCATGCAAAAACATGCATTTAAAAGGGACCTTTTTCTTGAAAATCATATTTCATTCCTTTTTGAGTAAATCATTATGAAATCTTTAAACAATAACATTTACATCATTTTCATACTTCATAGAAACACAACCAAATGCCAAACATCATCGAAAAGCACATATAAAATTTAAGTCCAATTTGAGGTCACTTTACAATGAGCTCATTTCTCTTTACAGTGAACTATTTCTTTTAATTCATTAGTCTCCCAAGAAATCCTTTAGGGATACTTGGTGCAATGATCACATAAGGACCACAAGGAAAATGATACATATCATCTACACAAGACAACACATACCATCACAGAAGTATTATACAACATAGACATAGGTAAGCCAAGGCCTTCATTATATAGTCAACAAGACCAACATCATGCATAAAGACTCATACCATACACATCTTCATAACAAGTAGACCAATGCTACAAAGTCATACATAAAGAACATATACATAATGACATGCATTGGAACACCTTCCTAGAACATCCTAAGGAGCTACTTGTGCAATGTCTAGATGGGTTCATTACTTCCACCTATCCTAAGTAACCTCTCTTAAGTCAATCTATTTAGGGTCCTGGCCATTAACTTCCATTGTCCATTTTACTTTAGGGAAACTATAGCTTTAACCGACGTAGACCATGTAATGTTAAACATGAAATCTAGTGTCATAAAACCCCACACCAAAAGAAGGTGGTCTACTGGCCGAAGTAGAACCAAACAAAACATAGATTTCTAGGTGGATCCACTAGCTAGTATCCTATGGTGGCAACATAGTTTATGGAACTTGGAAAAATCCTAGTCGAGTTTGTTCCCCGTGGAGGAGATGACGTTAAGAAAAGGGATGACTGATATGTAGTCATTATTTATTTTTTAAGATTTGTTGTTATCTTTCAGTTTCCATATAACCATCTCATATAAATGAATAAAAATCAATATTTATTTTCTACTCGAACTACGTTGGGCCTAAATTCTCCTAGTGAGATAGGTAGGCAGCCTATCAAGGCCCGACCCTTATGTTTAAAATTTTTTATTCTCCCTCCCTCTTCATATTACACGAAGATACAATGAGCAGATCAACATGCGTCCAAGAGTAGCTGCAAGAAGACCTTAGCTTGACGTGATTTAGCCTTTTTGAGATCGTGTCAAACTAAAAAAATTCAAATTCCTGCTTGTCAAAAATCTGTTCTCGTCCTTACTCATGGGTTGAAGATATCCTCAAACAAAGGAACTTGGGTGTTTATCTACTCTCTATTTAATATTATGCATTTTTTATTCTGAATCTAAACTGACAAATCTTTCTCTGAGTTCTTTTCCATCTGAGGTACTTTTAAACTGATCTGTGTCGATTAATCTAGCAAATTATCCCTATTTTTGTAGGTCCAAAGGTCCCGCAAATTCCCAGACAAGATTTAAACAAAGGAAAAGTAGTAATGGAAGACAACAATGAAGAAGTCAGTTTCACCGACGTTGTGGTGGTTCAACCCACCATAACGTACCAAAAACTAATTAATTATATACTTAATGCAACAGATTGCAGAAATGAGGGTGTAAATACAAAAGAGACAAGAGTTGCCTCCACCAGGTTTTCTGCTAACACTGCTAATGGGACACCTCCTCTCTATTTCCCTAGTTCAAATATGGATCCAACTCAGAATTTGCCATCTACACCTGCTCAGAATCCTGCCATCATAGACCTGACCGCTCAAAACACCCAATATGCGTTGTCTTCTTACCAAACTCCTCCTCCTCCAAACAACCACGCCCAAATGCCACCTCATCCTCAATATACTAAACCTCAAACTGCTCCACCACTGCAAAATCAAAGCCAAAACCCAAACAAAAATTATTTCAACCCCCAAATTCCTCACCACCACCAAAACCAAAATACTAACCCCCAAACCTATCCGCAAAACTACCAAACCACCTAGAACGCCCAAAGTCCTTACGTATATCCACCCCTACCTAAAAGAACAACTTTCTAGATTCTCATCCCAACTGAGCAGGATGTGCATGGTTCTGAGCTGGACCATTACGAGGAATAGGAAAGAGAATGGAGGGAAAAGGAAGAGGCAAAGGTGGATATAAAAGAAGATATCAGGAAAGCCATGAAGGATTTCAAATGCATCCCCAACATTGATGGTCTTAACTTTGACGATTTGTGCATTCATCCAGATCTGGACCTCCCAGAAGGGTTCAAGGTTCCTAAGTTTGACACTTTCAAAGAAGAAGGGAATTTATGGCCCATCTGAGAGCCTACTACGACCATCTTGTTAGAGTTGGTAGGGATGAAGCCTTGCTTATGCGATTCTTTAGCCGAAGTCTATGCGGGAGGCTCTAGAACGGTTTACCTCCCATGAAACCAGGTAGTGGCGTAGTTGAAATGCCCTGATCAAGGATTTTATTAATTGGTTTGCTTACAACGTGAAAATTGTTGCCAATGGATACTCCTTGGGAAGGATGAAGAAAAATCCACTGAACGATATAAAGAGTTCGCCTACAGGTGCAAAAAGGAAGCGGCTAGAGTAAGGTAATATATGTCCGAGAAAGAAATAGTGGAAATGTTTGTATGGGTACAAGAGCTAGAATATTATGATCGAATGATGTTGCTCGTTGGAGAAAATTTACTAAGAGAGTCAAGATTGGTGAGACTATCGAATATGGTTTGAAAATAGGGAAAATAGCTCATGTTGCCGCGTCACCCATATCATCGGGATTGTTGAAGAAGAAGAGAGAGGATGTTGCTGCTATCTCTTATGAGGGGAAGAAAACCCCAGAAGATCATAATCCTCTCAAGGTCGTCCTCGACCTTCTAAGAACTCTTACCAGGCTTGCTACACTCAATATAGTCATCCAAATAATCCTCCTCCAGTCTACAAAAATACTACCCCCATGCACCAAAATTCCCCCTCCGAATTACCAAAATCAATCTCCTGTTTACCAAAGTCCTCCTCCACTTTACCAAATTCCATTACCATTCTACAAATATGTTGCTCCTAACTGTGCCAATGTGCAATCGAGCTACAGAGCACCGCCCCCGTGTATAAATTCCAAGCTCCAGAACACCAAAATGCCCCCCGCGAACTACCAAGCTACATCACCAAATTAACAAACAAATCCATATCCCCGAAGCCAAGCTCCCTGTCCAAATACCAGAAGCTATCAATAGGTGCCTCCTCACAAACAAGAAGTTATGATCTACCTCGACCCAAACTCGAGAAAAGCCTTCCAAGAACTTTACTGCGCTTGTCGAAAGCCGAACAAATCTGTACAAGCGACTGGCTTCGGGTGGATATATCCACCCGGTGGGGCCTAAGCCGGTGGATACTAGTTCCAAATTCTATAGACCCGATCAAAGGTGTGCGTATCACTCCAACAACGTTGGACATGCTACCAAGGACTGCATCAACCTCAAGCACAAGATTCAAGATCTGATCGACCAATTGGTGGTTTCTCTTCAAGCAGCAATGCCTAATGTCAACACCAACCCTTTGCCGAATCATGGAAGCGTCAATATCAACAAGATAGAGATGGATGATGATTGGTGCGTGACTAAGGTGATAACTCCAATTGTCCATGATGAGTTAGAGAGGGCTGTGTCCTCGTTGAGTGTCAAAGATAAAAAAGAATTTGTGATCCTGACACCCGTAATAGTTGTTGCCTTGGTGCCATCTAGAACTCTTGTAAGGCCAAAATTCGTGATTGAAACTACTACCGCTCAGAGTATGAACTGATGTGGGAGGTTTTATATTCCAGAAGAGTTGGCTTCTAGAGGATAGAAGTAGGATAAGGTAAAAGGCCGATAAATGAGGGTGAGGCGGAGGAGTTTTGGAGAAAGATGCAGCAATAGACTATTCGATCGTGAAACACTTGGAAAAAATTCCTGTACAGATTTTTGTGTGGGCTTTGCTGATGAGCTCCCAATTGCATATATAGGCCTTGATGAAGGCTCTTGATGATATGTATGTGCCCGTGGGCACAAGCAGCGATAATGTGGATGCAATGATAAACCAAGTTATCTGAGGGCATCGACTTAGATTCTGCAATGATGTGTTGTCTTTTCAAGGGAGGTCACACAACAAGGTGTTGCACATCACTATCATATGTCGCTAAAAGGTCATAAACCGTGTCCTGGTTGATGATGGGTCTGGTTTCAACATTTGCCTCATTCGACTCTGAGGTAGTTAAGGTTGGACTTGGGAAGCTGGAACTAAACCAAGGTGTTACTTATATCGAAGTTATGCTTATGGGTTTTTTCTCTGTTGCGTGCCAAAAGTGGAGATGATAAGTGTTTCAGAGGCATGCCACTCCTCACCTATGGGTGGGCATCATATTGGTATCTGCTGCCCACATGATTTTGTAGTGTGGGTACTATTGTCCAACCATCAACCAAGATTCTCACGAGTTTGCCAAGTCCTGTGATAGGTGACAAAGAGATGAAGGAATTTCGAAGAGGCAAGAGTTCCCTTTAAATCCCATTCTAGTGATTGAATTGTTCAATGTATGCCATTGATTTTATGGGACTGTTTGTGAATTCTCATAATTAAGTTATAATATATGTTAATATATTCATAATATCCTGAATAAATAATAAACAAATGAATTCATAACATAATTTTTGAGATTGAATGAAACTCACTTGAAAACTCAACTTCTGAAATCAATTTGATGGACCATTTGAATAAAGAGGTCTCAAAGGTGAAATAGATCCTATACCTTGATAATTGATGAATATTGATGGTGAAACTTGACTCTTTTCATACCTTAAATCCTTCCCTAGGTTGGTCTTCAAAGGTGTTCTTCAATAGAGAGAGAAAGAAGAGAGAAGGAAGAGAGTTCATTTTATGAATTTAGTTAGTCTTAATTAGGTTAGGACTTTATATAGGGTGTTAATTAAGTTAATTAGACCTCCATTATCCCCCAAATAACTAACTAACCCTTTAATTATTAATTAATTAATTGTAATTAACTTAAAACGTGCAGAAAATCTCAGCCCTCACAGACGAGACCTCGACCAACAGTCCATTTGTGAGTCGATGACCTTCCCCCTTCTATGCTTTACATCCGTAGGTAAGTTCAGAAACTGGTACAAATGGACGATTTTCCCAAATGTCTAATTGTTGGTTTATGGATGACATCGAGGCCCTGTTGATTACATACATTCCGTCAACTCGCCTCGTGGGTGCACACTGCCTAGGCAGTGCTTTTGAACCCAAAACGAAAGAATCTTCCTCAAAGGCCCTTCATTTGTCCTTGCGAAGTCGTACCTAGACATTTCTACCATGAATAAAATTAAACACATGTTAGACACCCTTTCACCAATTTTCATCCTTTTTTACATCTAAAAGCTAGTCAAATAGGCTAAGGCACGCTAGTACCTCCTTGAACTAGTGTCCGGACGTCATGGACACTCTTGGACGTTTTGGTTTTTAGACTTCCTAACTGACTTATATTCATCAAAATGGACCTTAAAACAATGTCTAAACCTTATGACACTTATGTTAGGATCTAGAACACGTCTTGGATTTTTGAAGTGTTACATTATCCCTCTCTTAGGAAAACTCGTCCTTGAATGACACTAACAATCTTTTGAAGGAAATAATAGACTCAAGACTAGAAGCCCAACCAACAACAATAGATAACAACATCAACCATATCACTTACACAAGGCAATTTAAAACTTCAATTGCCACACATAATACTAAAACTGCCTATTCTACCCAAATAAACAAATATAATAACAAATAGAAGGAGACATAAAAAAAGTTTCTACAAAAGAAAAGTGGGTCTTCCGTTCCTTCACCTTTAGTCAAACTCCCAACTTCACCTTGATCTTGTAACTGTTGAAAGTTCCTTTTAAACTTCAAATGAGTTACTTTCATATATGATCTAAGCATAACTTTTGGGAACATTAAAGAAGGTATAATTTAGCACCCTTCAAATGATGTCTACATATTTCCATTGAAGATATAGTTAAGCAATACTGTTACAACTCTACCACTCAACTCTAATGAAGCTAAAGTCGAAAACCTTTCCAAATTAAGCTGTAATGATGAGTTGATTGCCATCGTTTCTATTCCATGGATCTAGAGATAAATCAATATCTTGTTGTCACCATTTTATTTGAGATTCTCTCAATTAATCAAGTGGATTCAGCGTTTGTTTTCTTCAATCCAAATCTGGTGGATTGAAAAAACACCATGTTATAGGTCAACGGAACAAACACTAATAATTTTTTTCGACAAAGTTGAATATGAACTTTCCAAGCAATAAAATATTTTTATTCCACTATATGTCTCACCAAATGGCTCTCCACTACTGAAAATTAGGTAACAATCTATACTTTTCGGGCCACTCGAACATTAAATAATCATTCTCAATGACGGAAAAGTTGCAAAGTTCACTGGACCTCGTTTTTTTTATCACACGAGACACCTCAGAGCTCTCCCCTGATGCATGATAAGTAATCAACCGAGTTCAATTCATGCGAGATGAAACTTCAATAGCCAACATCTAGTTATCCTTATTAATATCAATGAGCCTAAAGTGCATATAGATTGAATTCGGATCTTAATTTGATTATCTTATCATCAACTGAGGAATGCCAAGCTTTTGATGATTTTTCAACCTGCTATTGGAATCTCCTTAAAATTCTTAAATTCAAAGTTACCTGCAACATAAAAGTATATATTAGTAAAATAGTCAGCAAGAGTATTTACGTTCCTTAAGGAATGTTGTACTCTTGGTGTCACACGCCGAGCCTGCACCCTACACGAGGCTGACACTCGAGATCCATTACTATTCCCAAACGTACCCTTGGCCTGACTTACTAAGCAAAACACATAAACACAAGAGATATAACTCATGAAATAACTTAGCCAAAATGACAACTCAAGTGTTAAACATATACAACTTAAATGAATAAGACTAAAGAAATAATACTATCTTTCTGTGAAGCTTCTAAAACAAGGAGGGACGTTGGGACATGAGACTTAATCATCTTAACAACTTAAAACTAGAAAGCAAGTGATAAAAGATGTCCTACAAAATGTAAGGAGATCTGCTCACTGGATCCACGGTGTGCGGGATGCCAATCCTAGTTACATGTGTCTGCATCATAATATGATGCAAACGAACTGATATCAGTACATTGAATGTACGAGTAGGCGAGTTGGAATTCTAAACATAGCATAGTCTTGAAAAGATTTTGAAAGAGACACTTACTTGGCAATGAGACACATGCAATATATGAAAAGATTTATGAAAGAGTAAAAACAACTTAGCTCGTGAAAAAAATGCACTAAAAACTCAACTTTAATCAATAATAAAGTAACATAGTTTCTGTGAGAGATTCTCTAACCTACAATCACCACTATGTCCCTAAGTGGTGATACAACATCTTACCCACACTGGCAGAACTGTCCTTTAATTTTTTGTCATATAGAACTCTTATCTTAGTGGATCCACTAGCATATGCTGAAAGCATCTTAAGCAGTCGTCTAAAAAGTATGATCCGTTACTACCCATGATGGATACATGGTTTATCGAGGCATTGAATTAGCTGAACTCAAAATCGTCCTCATATCGGTCCTCAATACTAATCTAAAAACATACTTTAGCTCATTAGTTTGTTAAAACAAAACTCTTTATTTGGTATGAGATAGTTTCTCAAATGTTAGCTTAAAAGCTCTCTAGGAATTAATGTTTCCTTTCTTTCTCAAATGTGAAAACATTTTAAAATTCTTTGGAAATACGTAGTCCTATATACTTCTTTGAAACAATTACTTCAATCTTTACTCTTTACTCTTAACTCAACTTGAACTTTCAGTCTTAAAACAAAGTTAAAATATTTGTAAAAGACTTTAGAAAACTTTATAAATTTGCTTTGACTTGCTTCGTATCTTCTAGACGTGACTCTTAACTTCTCTTGACTTTGATATGAACTTTCCTTGAATTGGATTATTTATTCAAGGTTCATGATCTCATGTTTATGAATGATTTTATGATTTTTATATATACCTTTGAGTGTTGGAATCAATTAGAAAATATTGGTACATTCCTAAAGAACAAGTACAAAAAGGTAGGGAATGAATGGGGAGAACTGGCATCCCTGTCAATTTGAGAGGTGCGGGGTTCAAGACCTCATAGTTTAGAGATTTTGTTGTGGTTCTCTGGACGGCATGACTCCCCTGAGCCCAAAGTTTAGAGGAACTTTTGTGGCGCTCTGGTAGGCACGACACCCAAGCCTTGCCTAGAAAATCCCTAATTTTCTCCTTCTTTTTTGATTTCTAAACTCTCCAAACTTCAATAATTTTCCCCCCAAACTTCAATAATTTTCCCCCCAAACACTTGAATCACTTAGACCCTCAATATATTATATATTCAACCGAAAGTTTCACCCGGTAACATAACTCAAACTTCAAGGAACTTCCACAACACAACCCACAAGAATTCAAACGAATATCATCAAGAACTTAAAGGATTTACTTTCAAATAAAACATATTCGCTGAATCGAGTCATGATTGGTGCGTGGGTGAACTAAACAAACAGTATGTGATCTCACATAATTTTTAGGGATCACCCCCGACAAAATCCACAAGTTAAAATTCGACGTTCTTGATGAATCTTAAGCTTGTCATTTCTCCTCCTTTCTCCTCTTCTTTTATCTTCTCTCAAAACTCTAACTCGTTTGATAATACTGTAAAGCGATGTAATTCAGCTTATACCGATAATTAATTACCAAAAAATAATTAGAATAGAAGGGTAAGGAAAACATCAAATAGCCCATAAAAATTTGGATTGAACTTTCCTTATTCCAACAACCCAATTAGCATAGGGTATAATTCACTCATACAAACTTGGGATTGCGCAAACTTGGTGGCGTTGGAAAGATCATTCCAAGAGATTTCAAACCATATATGGAAGTACACTTATCTCATCCTGAGTTAGGAGTTATGAGTGTTTGAAGTTGACCAAACCTCACTTTAAACACACTTGCCAAATTTCCACATGCTTAATTTCTTTCCAAAAGATAACTATTTCCAAACTTTAAACTTCCTTCTAGTCCTTTCTAGTTGTGAGATGTTACAATGTTTCCCCCTAGGAAACATTCATCCTTGAAGGAGATTACTCTTTCTAGTCTAAGGCTGTAACATCAAGTTGAAACAATCAACAAGCAAATGTAAACTAACAATATGCTCACTCATATTTTAGAGAGCACTAAGAAGAAAATTAGAACCTTTATCTGCACTTTATCCGGATTCAAAGTGATGTGAATATCTCTTATTCATATCCTTCGCAGCTTCTGTGACGACCCTCAAAGTGAAATAGGAAAATCTAGTGCTTCACATGTGTTTCTTGAGTTAATAACGTGTTAAAATAATCTTTAGAAGTCATTTTAAAAGATTTTGGAAGTCAAATGCAAAAAACGACCAAGACGTTCAGAAATCAGTCTTGCGTGTGCTAACGTGCCTTTGCATGGTTTATGTATTTCTATGTGTTTTTTGGAGTTTAAAATGATACTAGGGGACCCTATAATATATGTCCATGTTTAGGGTCAAAACATCTGCGTACGATTCCCCAAGGACCAGCTTAAGGGTCCTTGAGAAGGACACAAACATTTGCAAAGAAGTTGTTAAAAACAACCCCATTGACGCCCTTTAGAACAATTGACGCCCCATCAAAAAGGGGTGTGGATCCACACTTATTTATGGGAGATTATAACCCAAATGATGGAGTATCCATCTAAAATGACGGACAAAACATGATGAGCCGTCATCCAGCGGATGCCTCGTCAATGGTGACCGTCGAATGGAACTTGCTATTTTCTACAGGGTCTTTCCCAGCCTAGGGGTGAATTTAATTAAATTATAGATTGTATTTTAGGTGTTTTATTGTATTTGAAGTTATTTTAAATAGGTAGACCTAGAATTAGACTTCACTTTTCAAAATCGAAACCCCTTTTGCATATAATGTTTTCTCAAGACTCTTCGGGAGCATGAATCCAAATTGGAGCTAGGATTTGCAGATTTCCATTGATTCCTTCATCATTTTTCTTGGGATTTCTAATAAAAAGGTATGGTTATTTCATCCTTGATTATTCTATCATTCAAGGAGCCAATCTAAAGGCTTTTAAAAAAGATTTCAAAATCCTAAAATTCTTATTTCAGATTCTAAGCGTGGGTTCTTGCATTAAAAGGTATTAATGGATGGATTATGATGTTTTCAGTGTTAATTGATGGTTTTATGATAAAAAACTGCGTGGACACATGAGTATTCAAATTCTCTAATCTTTGCTTATGTAGTGGGTTTGATGAATGTGAATGAATATTGTTAGAATCGTGTTTATACTATGTTGTATTATGGTTGTCTACTGTCAATTATGCCTTATTATGACGAATTGTTTGAGGATTGAGAAAAGGTGACCATGGCTTGGATGAAGGGTAAATTCACCTTAATTGTTCTAAGTTCATATTGAATTGATCTTGTGTGGTATGGTCCACTTATGGTGGCGGCGTTTAGTTAATGTATATGAAGATATATTTTAATTGTGATTATGGCCTTGAAGGCATTAGATGTGAAGTAAAGTGATGCTATAATGTATATGTATAGATATGTATTATGAAGTTATGAATGTGTGTCTTGAAGATAGTATGACTAATTGAAGTATAATATGAATGTGAAGTATGATTGTGCGTGGATTATGAAGAATGTAGCATGATCATGTTTAGAAGACAATGTCATGAATGATGGTGGTTCTGAAAAGGCTTTCTCACATATACACACCAATGAACGAATGAATCAAGCTAATAAAAATATAATAGATAAGAGTCTATTGAAAGGTTTTCTCACTAGATCTCCAATGAATAAATGGGGGATTTTAGGGTGGACACTGTTCGTGGATTGAGATGTAGTGTCTAGTAACAACCTCAATATTCCTAAGAGCTTTCTAATGAATGAATGATAGGTAGGGGTGGATACTCTTCGTGAGTAGAGATGTAATATCCAAAATAAACCTCTTGAGATAAGTACTCTTCATGAGTTGAGATGTAGTACTTAGTAGCAATCTCTTAACCTAAAACTAAAACACTGTGGGGATTGATGCTTAACATCAAGAGGATTTGACAAAGGGGTGGATACTTTTCGTGAGTAGAGATGTAGTATCCAAACGTTACCTCTTGAGATGGGTACTCTTTGTTACTTGAGATGTAGAACTTAGAAGCAATATCCTTATCCCTTAAATATGCCCCTTCATAAGACTAGGTAGTGATGTTCCACATAAAGGCTAAAAGAATGACCCTACCTTAGGCAAGTAGGGATCCCTCATCCGGTAGGGGTTAATACCGGGATTCCATGTTAAGATCTCATGTTCTCTGTTGGTTAAAGCTAGCCCCCACAAATAAATGTAATGAACTAGGTCTTCCTAAGGGTGTACTACTTAGCCTAGGTGGTGGAATGAGACAAAATCTATGCATTGCACAAGTAGGAATTTGGAGAAAGTCTTGGTGTGTCATTGTAATGTTAATGAATGAATGGGTTACTATATGATATTAATGAAGTAAGTTTACTTTATTTCTAATGTTAATGAAGCATGTTGATGGAATGTCTAATATTGATGAAGGCTATGAAAATGATTGAATGTAATGTGCCTAGTCTAGAGTGGTTCCTGCAAAGTACTACGTGGAGTAGGAGAATGGGATGCTAATTTCGCGTTACACTAGTGTAACTTGAAGTTATCCTAGGAGATGGTAATAAATGTGGACTTGTTGAGTTGAGATGAAATATCCTTATCTTTGGTAGTCCTAAGGATCACTTAAGAGGTTGTATGGGAGGTCTCTTCATGTCTTACCTAGGTGGGTCTGAGGATAACTTTTGATAGAGAGTCTTAATGATTAATAGGTTACTCGATTAATATGACTATATGTTGAGAATTATTGGAATATTACCTCGTATATTGATGATGACTTGTATGATGTCTTTTTACATTTGATTTATGATGTTTTAGCATGAAAAGCGTATTTCAACTAAAATGTCCTCCTTAAAGCATGTTTTTGTATATTGCCATACTTAGTGTATTAATTGTACTGACTCCATATTCTTTTCTATTTATACAAGTTTGGTGGAAAGAATTGAGGATCTTAGAGTTGAATCTTGGGAGGTAGATTGTTCTCTCAAGGCTCTTGGTACGTCCTCATATGTTCGAGAACGTAGATATTATTTCTAATTTTCTTTCTATTAAAAAACTTGTATTACAAATGAGTTTTTTTTGTATGTAAGAGCCGTGATCCTATGATAATAATATGCGTCTAAGATGGCTTATGATGATGATACTTATTACGTTTTATAAAAGAGTTTTCCTTATTATTGCGAAAAGTTTTAAGTCCGCGCTATTTTTCATACCTATGTGATGAATGAAATCTAAGAGGCTTGTACAAGACCTTAGAGAGGTCAATTACACTATGCTACTTCTAGGGGGTACTTTCCGGTCGTAACAACTTCCCAAGTAGCTTCCTTAAAAATTTAGTTCCTCCAAAGGATCTCGACTGATGTTACCTATATTGTTCTCAACATGAGAGCTTTGCTGTTTAGAATGTGATCAGGAATCCTCAAACATAAGTTATCATTGTGTAACATTCAAGAAAATGTACTTGACTAGTAAAGAGTCTATTAAATTTTAAGAATAGATATTAGGGGTACATAGGCATCCCAATACCCAATATTGAGTAACATTTTGCATATTAGAGAATATTGGCTTAACGGTGTTAACCAATTTCTATGTATTAAAATATACTTTGAAGTTAAAATGCCCCAATTCAAGCTTGTTTAAGAATTGTACCTACAACGAAGACCCTAAGCTAAAATTAATATGCCAAACTTCATACAATAAGTACTAGGCATCCAAGTGTCATGCCTAGTAACATAGAAAATGTTCACTTAAAATGATCACGTACCATTCCATAATATTTATTTAGCAAAGTACACGGCACATGTCCAACCGGCCACGGGACAAGCTAACCGATTCAGTTGGGGCAGTTGGGAACAAGGCGCGCGTTCGAGTCAGAACACGCGGTGCCAAGCTCCCTAACCGTTCCTAGGCTCTAACTTACTGAACTATCTAACTAAATAACATTGGAAAAAATAAAAAATAACAAACCAAGAGACCCGACAACTTAAGGCCTAATCTGTTGACTTCAAGACTAGGAATTAATTAAGAAACATCCTAGTACCTAACCTACGATGGTCCAAAGGGTTAGTTATAGTCCTAACGACTTAAGGGTACTTTAGTAATTATCCTAGATCACCTAATCAATTAAATTTGCTACTTAATTAATTAATTTAAATGGTCAAACAGAAAACCTTACACTATAGAAGTAACTAACTAAGAAACATCCTAGTAACTAACTTAGGATGGTCCAAAGGGCTGGTTATGGTCCTAACAACTTAGGGTTACTTTAATTATTAACCTAGATTACTTAATTAATTAAATTACCAACTTAATTAATTAATTAATTAAATTGGTCAAACCGAAACCACTAAGCAATTTCTAGATTTCGGTTAAGTCAAGTGTTCATCTAATTCTAGTCAATTTAGGAGGGGCGTTTTAGTGCATTAGCTAATTAATTTATTAATTACGTTTATTAGTATAAGTTAAATTACTAAATGTTCAGTTCCTAAGACCTAGAAATTCACGAATAAAATAGAAGACAAACGTGAGAAAAACAACGAGCAAAACGTAGAAAGACAAAAAAACTCCCTTAGGCGATTTCGAGGTATTCTTCAAGGTTTTTGTGCAAGTTGATATTCGTAAATTCAATTCTACATAAGGTATGGGTTTTATATCTTGGATTCCTTTCCCCAAGAGGCTTTTCAAACATTTTATGAATTCAATAATATCGAAAGTAGGGTTGTTCTCAATGACCTTGTTGAATGTCTATCTACCTAGTTATCTTTGTTTTTTGATTATAATAGTTTGTAGATGTAATCTCGAACATGTTGTTGGTATGTGGTTATAATTGATCATTATGTGTAGGGTTCTTGATATGTTAATGTCTAATGAGGCCTATAGATTTGATTCGTATGATTAGGGTATTAGTTACATGTGTTAAAGAATGTTATAATACCTAATTGTGTTCGAGAAGATGAAGTTGTTATGAATTTTTCATGAAGTTTAGTTCGCTGTTAAATGATGAATTGCTTAGAATGATGAAATCACTATAGTATATTCATGAAGTTTATTGAATTAGTTAATGATATTCTCATGACCATTGTCTAGTGAAAGTTTGGCTTATGCCAATAAATTGTTAACAATATTCTAGATTTCCATAATACGTGAAAGATTAGTCTATGACAAAAAATTGGCCTACAATGTTTTTTTAAAATATAATATAAAATTGGCTAATGGCTAAGTTATACTGAATTAAGCATGAGCAATGTAACTTTGAATTCATAACCAAGGGTATGCCATTCATTGGGAAAAGTCCCAACATACCCTTTCCAAATGAACTATGAATATAAGTGTGTACATTGAATGAAGTTTGTAACGATAATAAAGAGTGGTGTAAAGCTACCAAATGAAATTGAACAAGATAAAGTGAGTAATGACGTTAAAAGTTTAAGAATTATGAAAGTAACCAGAATGGGGTGTTAAAAGAAGTGATACAAGTCTCACTCACACCTAGACACAAAAACGATAAAGATACTCATACAAGAGGGTGTTAATAATCATGAGACAAGTCTCATTAACACCAAGATGATAATGTAAGGGTAAATTCACATTTCATCAAGTAAAGAAGGGAATGACCGATTATTGAAAGATTTAAGTAAACCTCATAACTAGAAGCAAGCTTTCATAATGTTTGAGCCAACTCTAAAAGATGTAAAGAAAAAGAGGTTGAGCAAAGCACCGATAGACTAACAATGATCTTGTGCCAGCACATAAAATCCACATTAGATGAGGCTACCACCAAGATGTATAAGTAGTCTCCGTTTGTCTCCTAGTCTTTGAACTATGTTACCAATACAGGAACTAGCCAATGGATTCCACCTAAGAGCGCTAGGTATGGTGCAGTTTCACATTGGCCGGTGAAACCACCCTTTTCAGTGTGGGGCAGAAACTGGATTTCATGTTTATCTCACATGATCTATGTCGGTTAATGTTCAAAGAAAGATTTGGTCCATTTTATAGATAAACCACCTCTTTTCGGTGTGGGGAAGACACTAGACTTGGTTTCACTTTAGACAGTAAACCACCTTTTTTTAGTGTGGGGCAAACATTGAATTTCATGTTTAGCTCAGATGATCTAGGTTCACTTTGATCGGTGAAGCACCCCTTTTAGGTGTGGGGCAGGCACTGGATTTAATGATAGCTCGCATGATCTTAATTCTAAAGAATTCTTTAAGAAACTAAGAAAGAAATAAGAAGGAATGTAAGTTCAAAGTGAGCTAAGAAAGCAAGAGCTTAAGTATGTCAAGTAATTTGTGGTTGATAGGAATGAAGTTTTAACAACTTATTGGCTTGGTCCAAATCAGGATATATGCTACACTATCTTCAGTTTATGCAAATGATCAAATAATGGGCATAGCCAAATAAAAATTGGCTTATAATGACTTCTTATATTGTGTAAATAAAGAGGGGTATAACATAATGGCTAATAAATTCCCCATAATCTTCATAATATTAAAATGATGAAATAAGTGGCCTTGCCAATAAAGACTGGCTTATAAAGATTTCACGCCCAATTAACCAAGGATGGAAAGAATAACTTAAAGTAAGGGTATCAAATCATTTCCCTAGACTTTTGGATTACTTTCTCGATTCATTGTAGGTATTGGACTACAATGTATCATTGAACTTGTAAGTAAGACATAGGATTAAAGAGATCATTGAACTACACAACAACAAGAAGAAAAAGACTGAAAAATAAACTAAGTCTTGGGGGAAGAGCTCTCGGGTTTTAGAGCACCAAATTTATAATTTTTCGTTCGAGGTGTTCTAAAATTATGATTATTATTCCATGGAGTTATGTTCATATATAAAATGAGTTTTATGATTTAAATGAATGAAAATATGTAATATTCATAGCATAAATAAGAAGTAATGATTTAAGAAAGTAAACAGAATTAACTTTCCAGAAACGGCTTGTTGCTTTAGAAAGAGCTTTCCTTGATCATGCATAGTCCTTATGTGTTATGTTCATACATCCATACTTTGTACAAGTATGTAATAACCCCATATATTATTTCTATTTTTATAGGTGCAGGTTCTAGAGAGGATTGAAGATTCGACGAAGTAGTTTGGATTAGAAATCTCCAGACTTTGGTAGGTTCTCTTGAGTTCGAGGATGCCACACTTTATTATTCTAGATTTTGTACAATATACATAGCTGGTGGATGTAGTCCCTAGAGTTTCATTTCAAATATTTGTTCAAGCATTTGTAATAAGGCCGATTGGCAAACTATTATTATTATTATTATTATGGTTTTGTATTTGGATTGTTTAATCTATTATAGATGGTTGTTTAGTTTGATCTCATTAGAATATCATTATATATAGTAATCATATGAAGTATATATATACTTCACTATGTTTTAAAAGATTTAAATTTTCCAAAAATTTAACTACATGATTGTGATGATATCTAAGAAGAGGCTTGTCTGCAACATCTGAGAGGTTAACGATGCCGGTTGCGTTCGGATTCAAAAATCCGAGTGTGACAAACTTGGTATCAGATCATGAGGTTATATTACCTAGGAACTAAGTCTCAACACAACCACGTTGCAAAGTTTCTAACATATGATTGTGGAGGGCACCACAACAATGACTTAAAGACTAAGTGATGTTAGGAATCTTTCCTTCTTCTACTCGTTATCATGCCGTGTAGAGCTATGATGTTTTGTGTCATTCGAGAATCGAACTTTCTTCTTGTATGTGCGAGTAGAAAATCAACACAATAAGAAATACAGGCAGGAGAGTTGGAGAAGATCCTGCTGGGGGAAACCAAACTCTTCCTCAAGCCCCAGCTGCGGAGTGAAGGTGCCTGTCAACCCAGTTGTGATGACTGATAGAGAAGTGAGAGCAGCACTGGTTCAAATGGCCCAAGCCATCAGTGCTAAGGCACATGCTATCACAGCCCAGGCCACTAGAGAGGGTTCTCCCAGGGAGAACCCACATGCTAGAACCATGGCTAGATAACTAAGAGATTTCACCAGGATGTTGAGATGGCCGAGTTGGTCTAAGGCGCCAGATTATGGTTCTAAGCTTTGAAAGGCAGAGAGGAGCAGGAGAAGTCAGCTAATGTGGTCACTAGTACCTTGCATCTCTTTTCTTTTCCTGTGTATGCATTGTTAGATCCAGGATCCACCTTGTCTTTTGTTACTCCTTTAGTAGCTAGCAAATTTGATTTGCTGCCTGAGATTTTATATGAACCATTTCTAGTTAGTACTCACATAGGAGAGAGTGTTAGGGCCGAAAGAGTATATAGAGAAAGCCCAATAACTGTTCTCAATAAATTTACTCATGCTGATCTAATAAATTAACCATTCTTGATTTTGATATAATTTTAGATATGGATTGGCTTCATAAATGCTATGCTACCATAGACTATTGAAAATGGGTATTAAAGTTTCAGTTGCCAAATGAGTTAGAGTTGAAATGGGAAGGGCGTAGTTCAAATCCAACAAGCCAAATAGTTTCCAATCTGAAAGCCAACAAGATGTTATCAAGGGTTAGGAGGCATTGAGAACCTTTCTTACGAAGAGGTTTTCGTTGAACTTTTAGATCGCCAAATGAAACGGTTGAGGAACAAGGAGTTTGACCGTTAAGGTGTTATGAAGGAACCACCTTGTTGAGGGAGCAACAAGGGAGGCTGAGGCTGATATGAGATCCCGTTACCCTCACTTTTATGTAACTCCAAATTTTAGTGCATTAGTCGGTTTTTGTGTTTAAGTCCATAACTGTGTGTTTTATACTTGTACTATATGAGTTAATATGAGTTCATGCTAGCATTCATGTTGTTGTTTATGTATAGAGTTTGCGTGATTTACGTGTTGCATGAGTGTGATATGCATTAAGTTAAAGTAACATTGAGAAGGAAGTTCCTGAATATCAAATATGAAGCTTCAGATAAGCTTAGAGTAACGTGCATCATCCAGAGTAAATTGTGAATCAGACATTCACAAATAAAAAAGTTTCAAGTATGTTAATGTGTTCTTTTCGAAAATACCCTCTTTGATTCAAATGGTGTGTAGTGTCATTCGTGGAGGAATGTTCCTAAGAGGGGGGGGATGATATCACATTCCAGAAAATGTACTTGTCTAGTGAAGAGTCTATTAAGTTTTAAGAATAGGTAATGGGGGTACATAGGCCTCCCAATGCCCAATATTGATTAATGATTTGCATATTAGAGAATATTGACTTAAGGGTGTTAGCCAATTTCTGTGTATTAATATATACTTTGATGTTAAAAGCCCCAATTCAAGCTTGTTTAAGAATTGTACCTGCAATGAAAACCCTAAGCTAAAATTAATATGCCAACCTTCATACAATATGTACTAGGAATCCAAGTGTAAAGTCTAGTACCATAGCACATGATCACTTAAAATGATCACCTACCCTTCCATAATATTTAGTTAGCAAAGTACACGGCACATGTCCAATCGGGCAAGGGAAAAGCTAACCAATTCGGTTAGGGCAGTTGGGAACACGGCGCGCATCAAAGTCAGAACACGAGGTGCCAAGATCCCTAACCGACCCTAGGCTCTAACTTACTAAAATAGCTAACCAAATAACCTAGGATAAAATAATAAATAACTAACCAAGACACCCGACAACCTAAGACCTAATCTGTTGACTTTAAGACTAGGAATTAACTAAGAAACATCCTAGTACCTAACCTATGATGGTCCAAATGGTTAGTTATGGTCCTAAAGAATTAAGGGTACATTATAATTATCCTAGGTCACCTAATTTATTAAATTAGCTACTTAATTAATTAATTTAAATGATCAAACAGAATTCCTTACACTAGACAAGTAACTAACTAGGATGGTCCAAAGGGCTGGTTATGGTCGTAACAACTTAGGGGTACTTTAGTTATTAACCTAGGTTACTTAATTAATTGAATGACCAACTTAATTAATTAATTTAATTGGTCAAACCGAAACCACTAAGCAATTTCTACATTTCGGTTAAGTCAAGTGTTCATCTAATTCTAGTCAATTAAGGAGGGGAAGATAGTGCATTAGCTAATTGATTTATTAATTAAGTTTATTAGTATATGCTAAATTACTAAATATTAAGTTCCTATGACCTAGAAACTCACGATTAAAATAGAAGACAAACGTGAGAAAACAATGAGCAAAACGTAGAAAGACAAAAGTTCTCTTAGGCGATTTAAAGGTATTCTTCAAGGTTTTCTTGCAAGGTGATCTTCGTAGATTCAATTCTACATAAGGTATGAGTTTTATTCTCTTGGATTCCTTTCCCCAAGAGGCTTTTCAAACGGTTTATGAATTCAACAATATCAAAATTAGGGTTATTCCAAATGAGATTGTTGAACGTCCGTCTCCCTAGTTATCATTGTTTTCGATTCTAATAGTATGTAGATGTAATATCAAACATTTTGTTGGTATGTGGTGATAATTTATCATTATGTGTAGGGTTCTCTATCTGTTAATGTCTAATGAGGCCTATAGATTTGATTCATATGATTAGGGTATTAGTTACATGAGTTAAAAGAATGTTATAATACCTAATTGTGTTTGAGAAGATGAAGTTTTTATGAATTGTTCATGAAGCTTAGTTCACTATTAAATGTCGACTTGCTTAGAATGATGAAATCACGATAGTATATTCATGAAGTTGATTGAATTGGATGATATTCTCATGACCATTTCCTAGTGAAAGTTTGGCTTATGCCAATAAATTGGCTAACAATATTCTAGATTACCATAATATGTGAAAGTTTAGTCTATGCCAATAAATTGGCTTACATTGTATTCCAAAATATAATATAAAATTGGCTAATGGCTAAGTTATACCAAATTCAGCATGGTCAATATAACTTTAAATTCATAACCAAGGGTATGCCATTCATTGGTACAAGTCACAACATACCCTTTCCAAATGAACTATGAAAATAAGTGAGTACATTGAACAAAGTTTATATCGTTCATACAGAGTGGTATAAAGCTATCAAATGTCATTGAACAAGATAAGGTGAGTAATGACGTAATTAAAAGTTTAAGAATTAAGAAAGTGACCAGAATAAGGTGTTAATATAAGTGAAACAAGTCTCACTCACACCTAGACAATGATGTTAAAGATACTCACATAAGAGGGTATTAATACTCGTGAGACAAGTATCATTAACACCAATATGATAATATAAGGTTAGATTAAAATTTCATCAAGTAAAGAAAGGGATGTCTGGTTATCCAAAGAGTTAAGTAAATCTCATAACTAGAAGCAAGCTTCCATAATATTTGAATCAACTAAAAAAGTTACAAAAAAGAAAAAGTTGAGCAAAACACCGATACACTAGCAATGAGCTTGTGCCAGCACATGTAAGCGTCATGAGATGAGTCTCCACCAAGGTGGATAAAAGACTCCAAAAATATCCTAGTCTTCGAACTATATTGCTAGCATAGGAACTAGTAGTGGATTCTACCTAAGAGAGCTAGGTATGATGCGGTTTCACTTTGGCCGATGAAACCACCCAATTTTGGTGTGGGGTAGACACTAGATTTCATGTTTAGATCACATGATCTATGTTGTTTAATGCTCAAATAAATATTCGGTTCACTTTAGCTATGAACTACCTCTTTTAGGTGTGAGGAAGACACTGACTTGGTTTCACTTTAGCCGGTGAACCATCCTTTTTTTTTTGTGGGGCAGACATTGGATTTCATGTTTAGCTCACATGATCTAGGTTCACTTTGATCGGTGAACCACCCCTTTTCGGTGTGGGGTACACACTGGATTTCATGTTAGCTCGTATGATCCTAATGCCAAAGATTTCTTTAAGAAAATAAGTAAGAAAAAAAGAAGGAATGTAAGTTCAAAGTAAGCTAAGAAAGCAAGAGCTTAAGTATGTCAAGTTATATTTTGTTGATAAAAATGAAGTTTTAACAAGTTATTGGCTTGTTGTTATCAAGATATATGCTCCAATATCTTCACTTTATGCAAATTATCAAATAATGGGCATAACCAAATAAAAATTGGCTTATAATGACTTTTTATATTGTGCCAATAAAAGGGAGTAAAACATAATGGCTAATCAATGCCCCATATCTTCATAATATGAAAATAATGAAATAACTGGTATATCCAATAAAGATTGGTTTATAAAGATTTCATACCCATTTAAACAAGAATGGAAAGAATATATTGTAGTAAGGGTAGTTAAATCATTTCCCTAGTCTTTTGGATTACTTGCTCGATTCATTGTAGGTATGAGACTATAATGAATCATTGCACTTGTATGTAAGACATAGTATTAAGGAGATCATTGAAATACACAACAAGAAGAAGAAAAATACTGAAAAATAAACTAAGTCGTGGGGGAAGAGCTCTCGAGTTTGAGAGGAGCAAATTTATAATTTTTCGTTCGAGGTGTTATAAAATTATGATCATGATTCGAAGGTCTTATGTTCATATATATAATGAGTTGTATGCTTTAAATGAATAAGAATATGTCATATTCATAGCCTAAATTTGAAGTAATGAGTTAAGAAAGTAAAGAGACTTAACATTCCAGATGCAACATGTTGCTTTAGGAAGAACTTTCCTCGATCATTCATAGTCCTTATGTGTTATGTTAATACAACCATACTTAGTACAAGTGTGTACTTACCCCATATATTATTACTATTTTTATAGGCGCAACTTCTAGAGTAGATTCGATGAAGTAGTTTAGATTAGCGATCTCTAGACTTTGGTAGGTCCTCTTGAGTTTGAAGATGCTACACTTTATTATTCTATATTTAGTACAATATACATAGCTGGTGGATGTATTCCTAGCGTTTCATTTCAAAGATTTGTTTAAGCGTTTGTAATAAGGTCGATTGGAAAACTATTATTATTATTATGATTCTCTATTTTGATTGTTTAGTTTGAGCTCGTTAGAATATTATTCTATATATAATAATCATATGAAGTCTATGTATACTTCACTATGTTTCAAAAGATATAAATTTTCCGCAAATTTAACTATATGATTATGATGAAAATCTAAGAAGAGGCTTGTTTGCGACCTCTGAGAGGTTAACGACGCATGTTGCATTCGAATTTCCAGAATCTGTAATGTGACTCCTTGATCCCAATATTTTCAGTGAGTATGATTAATGAAGGATCTCCATGCACTTCTTCAACATGGATATCTGAAACACCGGATGAACTACTGTTAACGCTTGTGGTAGCTCCAACTTATAAACTACCTTTCTAATTCTCTAGGATATTCGATAAGGTCCTATATACCGTGGACTAGGATACCCCTTCTTACCAAACCTCATAAAACCTTTGATGGGTGAAACTTTTAGATATACTCAATCATCTACTTCAAATTCTAAACTCACTTCTCATAGCATCAATGTAGGATTTCTAACGACTCTGTGCCGTTTTCAACCTCTCTTGTACTACTTTTACCTTCTACATAGCTTGATTAACTAAAACTGGTCCAATCAACCCTGCTTCACCAACCTCAAACCATTCAATAAGAGACTTGTATCTTCTCACATAAAGAGCTTCATAAGGATCCATTTGGATGCTCGACTGGTAAGTATTGTTGTAAGCGAATTCGATGAGTGGTTAGTGATAATCCCAATTACCTTTTAAATAAATCACACATGCCCTCAAAATATCCTCCAAGGTATGAATAGAGTGCTTTGCTTTACCATATGTTTGAGGATGAAAGGCAGTACTTTGAACCTAAGACTTTTTTGAATGACTTCCAAAATTGTGCAATAAATTGTACAACTCTGTATGAAATACAGGAGACTCGAACCCCATGAAGTATTACCACCTCTTGAATATATAGCTTAATATAATCTTCTACTGAGTGTGTAGTTTTAACCTACAAATAATGGGCTCATTTTGTCATTCTATTAATAATCACCCAAATGGAGTCATGTTGCTTGCGAGACTTTGGTAAACATGTGATGAAATTCTTTTTAATTATCTCGCACTTCCATTTTGGAAGTTTTATATTCTAAGACAATATGGAGATTTGGACACTTAGCAACAGATTTTGCAATACCCTTCTTGATGCTATTCCACCAATACACTTCTCGCAAGTCACGATACATCTTTAAGGAACCCGAATGAATGGATTATATGGAGCTATAAACTTCTTTTAGATTGTTTCTTGTAGTCAATACACCATTGATATAAACAACCTACCTTGATATCTCAATATATCATATTCGGCTTGTTCAAAAGCTAATACTTTTTTGCTTATTAACATTTGCCTTCAATTCAAGCAAAATCGGGTCTTTGTTTTGCTTCTCTTTCATTTAAAATGCTAATGATGATTCATCCCCATTCAACACCACTACTTCTCCTTCCGTGGAATCCATTAGTCGGACTTCTAAGCATACCAGTATATGCACATATTTGGCTAGCTCTCTCTTTTCTTTCTCAACATGGACAGTGCTACAGATAGACAACCTGCTTGAAGCATCAACAACAATGTTATCCTTATCTACGTGGTAAAGAATACTCATGTCATAATCCTTTAGTAATTCAACCACCTCCTTTGTCTTTAGTGAATATCCATATGAACACCATACAAATAATGATTCCATATCTTTAAAGAAAATAATACAACATCCAACTCAAAATCATGGGTTGGGTAGTTATTCTCATGAACTTTCAATTGTCTGGAGGCATAAGCTATAACTTTGCCAATTTACACTAAATCACAACCCAAACAAAATCTAGATACATCATAATACACCACAAAACCTTGAGTACCTTCTGATAAGGTCAAAACTGGGTAGTAATCAACCTTTTTTGAAATTCCTTAAAGCTTTTCTCACAAGCTTCAGACCATTGAACTTAACTGTTTTCTCAGTTAATTTTGTCAAATGAGAAGAAATGGATTAGAACCCCTCGACGAGCCTTCTGTAGTAGATAGACAAACCCAAGAAACTCCTAATATTAGTTAGAGATATGTGTTTAGGACAACTATTAAATGTCTCTATCTTTTTGGTGTCAAATATAGTTCCATCTCCAGAAACTATGTGGCCCAAGAACACCGCAGACTTAAGCCAAAACTCATATTTAGAGGACTTAGCATACAAATTCCTTATCATTCAAAGTCTGAAGAACTACTCTGAGGTGACTAGCTTGATTCTCTTCATTCCTTTAATGGATTAGTATGTAATCAATTAAGACGATAACAAACATATCTAAATAAGGGTTGAATACTCTATTCATAAGGTCCATGAAAGATGCAAGAGCATTGGTGAAATCAAAGGACATGACCAGAAATTTATAGTGACCAAAACGGGTTATGAAAGATGTCTTTGGAATATCACACTCCCTTACATTCAATTGATGGTAGCCAGATCTGAGTTCAATCTTGGAAAAATAAGAAACAACCCGAAGCTGATCGAAAAGATCATCAAATCTTAGAAGAGGATACATGTTCTTGATGGTAACCATGTTTAACTGATAGTAATCTATATACATCCAAATGGAACAATCTTTGTTTCTCATAAATAAGACTGGAGCACCCCTAAGGTGAGACACTTGGTCGAATGAATAGAGGTAGGACCAGAATCTTGAAGAATATCTATGACAAAGTCTATCTCTCTCTTATGAGGGACTATGGGTAGATCATTTGGAAAGACTTTTAGATACTCTTTTACTATAAAAATTGACTGAATGGGAGGTATCTCAGTCCTAGAGTCATTAACTTGGACTAAGCCATAGACACACCCCTTGGAAAATAACTTTCTTTCTTTAAGGTATGAGATAAAATGACCCATAAGTACTACAGAACTACTTTTCCACTGTAAGACTAGCTCACTTGGAAACTTAAACTTCACAACTCGAGTCCTACAATCTATTAATACATAACATGTGTGATGCCAGTCTCTACCTAAAATGACATCAAAAACTACCATGTATAACTAAATTAAATAAACCATGTTGTCTTTGTGATTGATGGAAACAACACAATCAAGATATCTTGCTCAGCCAGAGTAAACTCCCCCACAGGTGTAGAAACACAAAGCGGTTCATAGAGTTTCTCAGTAATAACATCAAAGTAATTTGCAACATAAAGGTTACAAAATAAAAACTTGATCTTGGGTACATAAAAGCATAGACATCAAAATCAAGGAATTTGATCATACTAGTGACGACATCTTGAGAGTTCTCTTGCTCGTGACGACTAGTGATTGCATGAAGGCTGTTAGCTCCTCCGCTAGTACCAAAAGTAGTCCCTCTAGGTGTAGTGCTATCTCGTGGATCAAGTAATGAAGATTGTGATCTATTGCAAGAATTTCCACTACCTCGCTTGTTCTTTGGGTACTCTTTCATGAAGTGATCTTCCTACCCACACTTGAAACAACCTATCTGGGCATCACGACACTTACCCGGGTTGGTTTTACCACACTTAGAACATGTAGGAGATCAAATACCTCCTTGTGCCACACTATCTTGAGACTGTTTAGTTTAGCTATGAAATGTTGGGAATTCGACCATTATACTAACCATTGTTTTTGGATGCAGCTGAACTAGGTGATAATGTAGTAGGTCCTTTTTTATTATGTTAAAATGAAGACCGGTTCACATTACTTTTTTATAGACCAGACTCATTTCCTGTCTTAGCTTTCTTTTTTTTATTCAGCCCAATCCCTCAGCTTCTCTTCCTCATCCTGCTGAACATATACTATCAACCTCGATATATCCATGTCCCCAATCATCATCACAACCCTACCTTCCTTTCTCGGTAGACGAGATAACTTAACAACAAATAAACTCATTTTACTTCTCATGTACGCAACAATCTTTAGAGCATTACAAGATAATTGGGTGAACTTTGGCTCATATTCACAAACACTTAGAGAACCCTCTTTAGTTTGACGAACTCACATACGTTGGCCTCTTTCAATTTTGGGGAAAGAAATTCCCAAAGAAAGCTTCCTCAAAACAGGCCCAACTCATTAGTGTTCTACCCTCTTTCCATTGATAAACCATGTCCTAGTAACATTCTTCAGTTGATATTCAACTAGTTCAACCCGCTCAGTATTAGCAACATGCATGGCATCAAATACCTTTTGTTGTTTCTCACTGAAATTTCTCAGATCCTCAATAGTGAGTGAACCAGTGAAGCTTGGAGGATTCATCCTTAAGAACACTCAGATCCTAGAGGTATCATTAAATTCTTTTATAGATTCTCTATGTTGTCCAAACTGGTTAGTCACACCTTGACTCAACATCTAGATAGCCTCATGGAACTAAATATTGGTAACCTCTCCTTGAGACTGCACTTCAGGTGCATTAGGTACCCCTTGCTCTTTGACATTTCTCCTAGATGGACCTCTGACGGCTTTTTGTGGAGGCATGGTTATATTAAAACACGTGCAAGCATGATTTATATGGAGACTTAATAGATATCAAACTCTTAACGCATTAAATAAGAGTGAAAAAAGTGAGAAATTTTCCTAAATGTTGCAGCCTCCTAGTTATTGATGTGGCACACTTCACAGCTATAAGTAGGACTCTACGGACAAAACTTCAAAGACTGCCTAAGACTCCTAAACTCTGTGCTCTAACACAAAGTTTGTCAAGCCCCGAGCCTACAAACTAGACATAGTCGACACTCAAGAACAACTGCTGGCCCAGGCTAACCCTTGGCCTGGCTTACTAACTTAGAGGAAGAATTTACCACAAGAGATATAACTCATGAAATAACATAAAATAAAATAAATTGTCCAAAAACAGAACTCAAGTCATACACATTTAAAACTAAACTGAATAAGACTAAATGAATAAGAATAAAGAACTTACACTATCTGTCTGAAGCCTAAAAAAAGGAGGGATGTTGGAACAGGACCCCTAATCATCATAACAACTAAAAACTATAAAGCAAGTGATATAAGATGTTCTCTGGAAAGCAAAGAGGTTTACCAACTAACATTGAGCTTCTCACTAGATCAACGCTACGCCAGATGAAGATCTTAGTTACCTGATTTACATTATAATACGATGAACATAACATAGATTGTGAAGATTTTGAAAGAAACACTTACCTTGGTTATTCTCAACTCATGAAAAACATAACTCATAACAAAGAAATGAAACACATGTGATATATGAAAAGCTTAATAAAACAATAAAAGAAACTTATTTCATTAAAGAAAATATATTAGGAAACTAAACTTTACTCATATAATAAAATAACTTAGTTTTTGTTGAAGATTCTCTAACCTCTAACATAGTTGTTGTGGGAGATTCTCTAACCGCTAACATAGTTTTTGTGGGAGATTCTCTAAACGTGATCTTACGTGGTGATAAATGTCTCCCCATGCTTCCAGAACCGTCCTATACTTTTCCTTCATATAGAACGCCTAATTTATTATATCTAGTGGCTTATGCTAAAAATATCTTAAGGAGTCATCTAAAAGGCATGATCTTTTACTACCCATAATGGCTACATGGTTTATGGAGGCGTTGAATTATCTAAATCAAACTCATCCCCATGTTGGTGCTCAATACTGCTCCGATAATATTCTTAATCTCATTAGTGTTTAAAAACAAAAATATTTCTTTGGTTTCAGATAGTGTTTAAACATACCTTAAAGTTCTCTTTGAATTGATGTTACCTTTGAAAACATTTTTAAACCCTTTGGGAATACAAAGTCCCCATATACTTCTATGAAGAAAGTACTTCAATATTTACTCTTTAATCAACTTGAACTTTATGTATTAAAACAAATTTATAACATTTATAAAGTACTTTTGAAAACTTTATAAACTTTGGTTTGACTTGCTTCTTACCTTCTAGACTTGGCTCTTAACTTCTATGACTTTGATCTTAACTTTTGTCAAATCAGATTATGCATTAAAGGTTCATGATTCATGTTTATGGATGATTTTATGATGCTTAGATGTTTTTTTTAGAGTTTTAGAGTCAATTAAAAAATATAGGTACATTGCTAAGGAACAAGTACGAAAATGGGGGGAACGAATGGGGAGAACTTGCGTCCTTGGCACTCTTAGAGGCGCGGGGCACCAACCCTCAAAGTTGAGAGAGATTGCTGTAGTTCTCTGGTTCAGAGTAACTTTTTTGGCTCTCTGGATGGCGCGACGCGCCAGAGCCCAAACTTTATAGGAACGATTGTCGTGCTTTGGTAGGCACGGCGTCCTAAGCCATTCCCAGGAAATCCCCAATTTTTCTCCTTCTTTTTTGATCTCAAAACCCTCTAAATTTCAATGGTTTCCCCCCAAACACTTGGATCACTTATAACCTCTATATACGATAGATTTAACATAAAATTTCACCCATAAACATGAATCAAACCTCAAGGAACTTCAACAACATAACCCACAAGAATTCAAATCAATATCATCAAGAATTCAATGGATTTACTTCCAAATCAAACACATCTATGAGAGAGAGAGGCTATAAGACGATAGAGTTTTCCTTCTTCACTATCCTCATGTCGTTCCATAGAAATTAATTGTGCATGATCTCTCCCTTATGTTTCCTTGTCCGGTGGTATTTTAGATGTGATTGATTGTATTTGGATACTGTCTCAATGCTTAGGGGAGATAAGGTGAGTTTTGATACTTACCTTAGTTTTATGGTCTCATGAGTATATGTGAAGGATAATTTAGTATATGTGGTTGTCATGCCATTATGGCTATATGTGGCTTATGGAGAATGAGATGTTATGTTGAAAGTTATGATATGATATGGTTATAGCTTGTTAGTAGTTGTCATGGTTGAATGGAGTTCCCCATGGAATGTAAAATGCCTTATGATCACGTAGTATGGTAGCATGATGTTATGATATAGGCTTGAAAAGTCTTGTAGAATGTGGTAAAAAGTGAGAAAGATGTATGTTACCTTTTTATATGTGATGCTTCATAGTTGTCCTTGTGTGGGTTGGAATTTTTTTAGGCTTGCTACTAAGGAGGGGAGATGGTGTGTTAAGCCTTGTAGGGAGATTGTGAAGTACGCAAGTTAATGGAAAACCATTATGACTTGTTAATGATTTCCTCTGTGAACCTATTCTAAAAGTTGTTAGAAAGGGGAAAAGGGGTTTTATTCGATAAGTTGGAAGTATAGGTATCCTAAGGTGACATAGGGGTATGTATTGTATTTACCCCTTAGCTCTTAAAATGAAGGAGAGAATTGAGGATGTCCTACTTTGAAGTTGTTAGTTGTCTTTTAAGCTTGAATTTTAGTATGGTAATGGAGGAAGTGCTTAGGTTGTACCTAGGCAGGGTTGGTTAGAAAGTTCCACCAAAAGTGATGACCCTTGTAGGTTGGACATGACTTGCCTTGACCTTGGTATTTAAGGGCATAATGTGATCAGAATTACCCCAAGTGGGGGATAATGTGTATAGATATTAGGTGCCCTTGATGTCTCTTTGTTGAGTTCCCTTGAACTTGTGTAGGTTGAAAATCACTATAAATTGATGGTAAGGCGGGTGTCCATAAGCTTATTTACCATGAGAGGGATGACGTGGTTATTCAAAAATGTAGGTACGCTATAATTCTCCTAGAGTTGAGATGTGTTGCTCTTAAATGGGTTTACCCTAAGTGGGGGATGCTGAGTTGAGTAGTAAGGTTGTAGATATCTCTATCTTGTCCTTATATTCTTATTCAAGGTTGAAACCAAAGAGTTCCTAAGTATCTTGTTCATGATAGTAGTCTTGCATAAAAGAATAAGTTGCATGTTCTCCATATGTCATGCATGTCTTAAACAACACTATGTTATGCATATTATGAAAGGTCGTTATTGTATGAAAATGAAATTATGATAAATTTGCATGTTTCTAATGTTGTTGTGCAATCCTTGTATGATAAATGTGAAATTTTATTTTATGAAATATCTTAGTGAGAATGTTTGATGTCACTCATATGGTATGATGTTTTTGCCTCATAATGAGAAGTTGAATCTCCCATAAGTGAGATAAGATGATTTTCTTAGAAAAATGTGTGACTTTTGAGATTTTGGGAGTGTTACTATTGGCTAACTCTTTAGGAGTGATGTTTTGTCTAGCCCTTGTCTTTTGGTATGCCTATAAATTGTGATAATTTTCCTAAATGATGCATGCTTATGAAATCTAGTGATGAGCTAGAAATAGAAAGCTGTAAATTTACCTCCCAATATTGTGATGTGCTTGGTGTGACCTACCAGGTTGATTTCATAAGGAATGAAGTATAAGCATAATGTGTTTGGAGTAAAGAAATCCTCCTTAATAGGAATTAACCTTGATGCGTTGCTTTTATATGAATTCTATGATGCCATATGTATATGTTGTGACTAGGAGAAGGTAGTTCCTCCTTGAACAAATCTAAGCATGTTAATGTCATTTATGACCTTGATGGAATTATGTCTATACTATAAGATTGTAGTTAACCTACATTATTCATTATTCTTGTGCAACTAAATGAATTGTTCAATTTTCTCATGAATTGAAGTGTGGAGTAAGCGTAAGTGTGCAATTGAAATACATAGTATGTTAAACCTTGTGATGAAATAATGAACATGCATAAAATTGGAAAAGGTAATTCCTCCAAATGTCAACAAATATGAAGAAGTATGTATGCATGGAATGAATTATTGAACTAATCCATGTTTGAATATGTTGCTTTGAATGCACACAAGAACGAAGTTCTTGTCTCTTGAAAGTTTTGTGCATTGACTATTATGTGATACCATGTTCAGTGTTCTGAGACTCTATATGGGTGTTTGAGTCCTTTAAAGTGTTTTTAATGTTTCAAGTGTCATTCGAGGACGAATGTTTACCAAGTGGGGATAGTATGACGACCCTTAAAAAGTAATGTAGCTAGAGCCTCACATGTGCCTAAAAGATGTTATAACATGTTAATAAAGTGTTTTAAAGGTTTATAATTGATTTGAAAGAGGTTTGGAGGTCAAACATCCTAGAATGTCTAAGGCGTTCGAAAGTTGGTCTTTAGACGTGCTAGTGTGTCCTTGAATGTTTGCCTTATTTTTATGTGTTATATGGAGTTGAAAATCATAAGGGGTGACCCTAGAATCCTAATTGACATGTTAAGGGTCTAAACGTACGGGTACGACTCCCCGAGGACCACCCTAAGGACCTTAAAGGAGGACCCAAATAAAGACAAGGAAGCTGCCCACGGAAGCAAGTAGAGCCAATATTTGAACCTGCCTGTGCGACGCGCACTCAACACACATATCACTGTTCAAAAATTATTTGGGACATAATTCAATATTTTAGTGTATCCTATTATTTAATATGAGTGTGTGTAGTCTAAAGTCCTTGATACTATATATGTGTGTATGACTTGAGAGTTGAGGTAACGTTGTAGTTGTTTTTTTATCTTTAGAGGGTGGGTTCCTTAATTTTAGGTGTTAAACCAATATGTGATCATGTTGACCAATGTACACACACACTTCATGCATGACTATGAATATGATAGATTCATGATGACTAAGGAAATGATAGTTCTCCTATGCATTATTACATATTTTATGCATGTGAGTATATGATTAATGAAGTTATGAACATGTGGGATTAGAGGTGTTATGTGAAGGTAGATCTCACATTGTATCCTCACACACATGATGTATAATTGTATGATTATGTGAAAGGACATTCTCACATGAAGTGGGGTCTTTGATGAAAGGATATTCTCATCTTAGAATCCTTTGAGTTATATGATGTATGAACGAGAAAGCTCCTAAAGCCTTCTTTATGAATTAATACACTAAAGGCTAAAATATATCTTAAAAGGGGATTAGATCCTATCACCGAGTGAACATGATAAATGAGTGTTTGATCCTAACTTTAGAAATTTCTGCTTCCCACAAAGAGAACCTTCCCATTTAGCAAGTACGGGTTCCCAACATAGATGTTTTCTCATAAGATGGAAACCTCCACGTTAGAAAGTCCAGATTACCAGAAGCAATCTCCATATTACATAACTACGTGCCGCCGTAGGTTATAGATTGTGGATACCACTTTAATAGCTATGTACGATTTAATACACCTTAGGCAAGTGTTTACCCTCTCTTTTCGGTATGGGAGTAGAACACCATTTATGTAGCTCACATAGAATTTGTCGTTTATGGATATGTATCCCAATGTAATAAATGATTTATGATAAGATTATGAACTCTAATCGAAACTCCTTGAGGAGGTTACTTAGTATAGGTAGGACTATGTACCCTACCCATGCATTGCACTGGTGAACTCTATGAAAGTATAAGATTAGTCTATGTATGAAAGTTAGACTTATATTATTAATGTATGAATCATATGAGTACATGTTAAATGACTTTTATATGAATTATGATTATATATGGGAATTACACTCATGGCTTCTAAATGAGTTTACTTAATATATGGGGGGGGGGGTATGGGACTCTATGTATACATTGCACAAGTAAGCTTTTGAATTGGTTGTGAGGGTGGTTTACTTATTATATGAACTAAGTGATTTTATGAGTGAAGTGTAGGAAGTATGATGAGTCTTCCTATGATGTTATAAAGTATGTGAGTCCTTATATGATGCTATGATGTATGTGTCCTTATGTATAGTTATAAATGTAAGTGTTCTGACTTGTTAAGTATGATTATACCTCGTCTAGGGTGACTTATTAGATACACTTCGTGGAAGTAGTATTATGGGACGCTATCTACACATTGCACATGTGTGACCTAGGAGTTGTCTTAGGTGATGGTCCTTATATGAAGTTGATGTCTGTGGTGTTTTTCATGCCATGTGAGTATATGTGGTTGTGTTTATGAAGCATGTCTATGGAACACTATTGTAAAGTAACCTCAAGGTGATACATTTTACTAGGTACACTTTGAGGGTTACTTAATGAAAGAAGTAAGATAAAGGAGATGTGATGTATTGTATGTATTGAATATGCCTCCAAGTATGATAAATGGATTTATGTGGCATTATGAGTAGTATCCATGTCTATATGATGTAAGTGAACTATATTGATCTTATATGTGCCTATGTTCATGAAGTTTACTATAAAGATATGTTGGGTGATTTCAAATGTAATGTCCTCTTTATATGCATGTTTTTGTATGGTTGCCATACTTAGTGCATTGTTATTCTAATACCATTCTTCTTCACATTTTAACACAAATTGTAGGTGTTGATGGCTAGAGGACAGATCCTAAGTGAAGAGATTCGATAGATCCCCCAAGTTCAAGTAAAGGAGCCCTTATGATTCAAGGAGACTTATATTTTATGCTCTTAAGGATTACGTCCCTATTCTACTCTATTCAGTTGTATCTTAAGATTGTAAAGATATTTAGAGTCTACTTCTGTACTTATGCTATTATATATACATATGAACTGATGATTCTAGCATATGATATGCTACGAAAAGTTTTCAATTTTCTGCTATTTTTTAGTACGATTATGTAATGAATGATTTCTAAGGGTTTGTCTTAGACATTTGAGAGGTCGACGAAGCCTTGTGGCGATCTAAGAGTACTCTAAATTCTAGGGGGTGCTTCGGCGTTATAGTGCAACTAAAACTACTTGTGGAGACGTTTGGTTATTTTCACGATACTTAAGAACTCATCATATTCAATATGAGAAATATGCACATTATTGGAAGGTTGATCACCATGTGCCACTGGTGGAGATATCTTCTTACTTGCGTGATATCGAAGGAACTCATTATATTCCTTTAGAAGAATAGAATCATAACTTTGTGGTGGACCATGCAAAATATAACATATATCACTAGTGTGTCCAGGTTTATGATAATGAATACACTTGTATCGATGTTTCCCAAAATGAACTCTTCCTCGCTGATTCTCCATTGACTGATATGTGCCTTTTTTAATGGTTTGAGATGCGCGAATTGAGGAGTCAACAATGGGTGATGAAATTACTTTGTGACTAGGAGGTGTCGCAAGATGAAGAAGATGAGAATAATTCATCGATTGTTGGAATAGTAGGGATAGCTAAAATCTAATAATGCACAAAATCATGGTCAAGAGCAAGTCTAGTAAGAGTAAGAACTAGATACAATGTTTGTATGTATTCTTGTTGTTTTACCAAATTCATAGTAACTGGCATCAACGTGTCTAATTTCTCCATGACTGCAAGTACCTATCCCAAGTAAATAGAGATATCAGATTCTTGTTTCTTTAAGGGGGTCAACCGAGATATGACATTGTAGAATTGAGATATATCATTAGTGTATAATTAACTAGCCTTTTCCCAAGATATATAACACATTTGGGATGTGCAAAACAAGGCCAGTAATTTGGAATCCATAGAAATACATAAAAGACTACATAATTGAGCATTTACTCTCTCCAATGTGTTTTAGATTTTGAATCTTCCTCACTAGTAATTGTATTTACATCTACCACATAAGTCTTGTTCGTAAAGAAATCTTGGACACCTTAACCCTTGCACCACAACTCAACCAAGGATGCCTAACATAAAGAGTTTGAAGTTCCCAATAAAAGTTTTTAAGTTAATATAGGGGTAGAACTTCAAATCGCCATATCTTGAGAACCTAAAACATCACACCCAAAAGATATTATGCCTAATTTGTCTTAGAAACAACAAATAAATTTATTACAGAGATTTGATTGTCGGAAAATTCAAATCTCAAAGAAAAAATCACTGGATACAACTTGGAAATAGACAAAACATTGATTCTAGTGATCAAATTTGGTCAAAAATAGTATGGGCCTAGTTGTAATGGCATGAAGACCCCAACTATGAAAAATTTCTTAAACATTTTGATCATAAAAGTCCATACGCGTCGGCGTATGAGCAATATCTCACGGAAACTACCACCTTGAATCGACTTGTGAGAGCACCTGGGGTGATGTTTTTTAAGGTTTTGGCTGGGTTTCGATCACGGGGAGCATTCTGAGCCACGTGGTGTTATTTGTTTTTGCATAACACCCACAAAAAGAGAAAAAACATTTAAAAAATTAGAAACAACTGCTGCTGGAATTTAACATAGACATACAATGACTTCCTTTTTGATTTTTGTTCTCACCAATGCTCTGATACCAAGAGAGAAATATATGAGAAAAATATTATTTAATTTTGTATCTAAATTGTTACATTGAGACCCTATTTTTAGACACTACATTGGTATCCTTTTCCAACTAGGATTCCTATTCCTATTCTTATTCTAAATAGGAATGCATATACTTATTTCAATTCTAACCATTTGTCAGTGAGATCAGATTGTATGATTTGATCCATGTTGATTTTGACATGATCCACCCCATATTGAGGCAAGTGAAATTGCTTATTCTCATATTCCCAACCATTCTCATTCATAAGGTTGCTAATGTTTATTGAATAATGACAAGTGTAAACATTGATGGTTTAAAAAATAATTGACCTAAATTTGGTCGAATTTTCAAACTAAACTCAAGACGTACCTCCTTTTGGCTCCCATTAAATGGACAATAACCAAATGTCCCTATTTCTCAATATGTGTTTCCATAATTGTAATGCACCTTTCCATTGGACCAAACTAGGAATCTGTTTTTTCAATATTTGTTCCCCATGAATTTTTGCCTATATTGAATTTTGAGTTCTAGACTTCCACAAAAGTTTAGCATGCAAAGCTTGAGGCATGTAAAACATATATCTAAAGTCAAGTCCTCCCTCATTCTTGGATAAGCACATTTTTCTCCATGAAGCCCAATGCTTATTTTTCCTCATAACTTTAGTTGTCCAAAAAAACTTAGCATGAATTCTATGAAGTTCTTTCAAGACACATATATGAGGAACAATAGTGGAGAGAACATGCATAGGAACACTCAGTAAAACACTATTAATAAATACTTTTATTCCTCCACATGAGAGCATATTACGTTTCCATGCTTGTAGTTTAGATTTGACCTAACAATAAGTTCAGAATAGTGATGTTTTCTCTCTATGATATGTTAAATAGGACACCCTAGATACTTGAGCGGGAACATACCTCTACTAAAGTTTGTGCATTCCTCCACAAACAGGATACAACAACTGCTGCATTTTGATACATATAATAAGCATTTTTCTGTTGTTAATCATCTGACCTAGTTGGGCTTCATATTTCTTTAAGACTAACATAATCTTTGATAATGAATATTTGTCAGCAAATGCAAAAATAATAGTATCATCTACATATAAACGATGATTTATATTGGTGCTCCATTTAGGCATTCCATATCCGTAAAATAGATCATCTTCAAATAAACAATTTAAATTTCTAGACAAAACTCAACAGATAGAATTAAAAGAGTCAAGGATAAAAGACTATCACATCTGGGAGCACCCCTAGTTGTAACCGGCGTTGTCGTACTCGGAGAGGACTAATACTAACCTCTTAGTATTCATCATAACATATCATAGGTTAAATTGCGGAGAATTTAATTTTTTTCATATACATCTATCGTGTGAGGTTTAAGTATACCTCTAGCTTGCACATAATATATACATAGGGTGTTTACATAGACTCCTCACATAGGAAGAATTACATAGGCTTCTACTTTTAGTTCACATACACAATATATGAAAATAGTCTAATAGGAAATGTCTCATGTTTAAACAATCTAGAGTGAGTACAATATTCGGTCATAGCCCATACTTCTTTACAACAAAACCCAAATATAGGCTTATGCAATAATAGTCTTCATATGAAAGAGAATTAACTAAATGTATTTAGACTAGAACAAAATCAAATAGCTAGATAGTGGTGTCGTCCTCAAAAGGTGAGGACCTACCAAACTTGGAGAATGAGAGTCCAAGTTATCTTCAAATGGCCCTCTAGAATCTCAATGGCCGGAACTTACATAATTGTAGAAGCATAGAAATATGGGATAGTACACCACTCATAATAAGTATGGAAACATGCACATAAAAACATTTGAAATCATGCTAAAAGGGACATTTGTTCAAAACTATACTAAGTTACTTTGAAAAACCTTATGCACAACCAAGAACCCACATAAGACAATACTCACATATTCCTTAATACAATACCATATACAATAGAAGACCGACATAATCAAATATAATCAAGTAAACATGAGTAATAACATCTTTGAATACATAATAAAAAAACTCCAACATCATGTTATAACAACCAAACATGTACAAGAGTTCATAGAATTACAACATATGCAAGACCCTTACTCATAACCCGCCATCAAGTGTAGAAGTGCAATGACCAACTAAAGCCCAATAATCTTACTGTCGCGCCCCATTTTCGCAGAAAACGGGTTTTGTGCACGACCTAACAACTCTTTTGGGATTTCGAGTTTGGAGTCGCCACCTAACGAATTAAGGCGCGTTAGGGCACCTATTGAACCTAACTATATCTAACTAAGGTCAACGAGCCAGAGATTAGGGTAAGGGTTCAAATTACCTCGAGGGCAAGGTGTTAGACATCCCTCGAGGTCCACAAGTGTGGGTCCCAACCGTATCTCATGCAATCTATGTGGGGGTTACGATTAGCGATCAAAGTCACTTCATTTATTTAATCTTGCTAAGTGATATAAGACAATTAATACTATTTTATTATTTTTCATTAATTTGAGCATGCAAGGCTAGGTGATAGCAATAAATAAACAATCAAGTTTTATTTTTTATTTAAGCATATGAGACTAAGTTATAAACAAAATTTGTAAATATTAAGCAATTAATATATGGGAAAGTAAAGTTTTGAAAAATGAGCAAGTTTTGAATATGAATTTTTTATTTTAAAAAAAAATGTTTGTTTCTTTATAGGGATGATGCCACGATATTGTTGATCGCGCTCCTCCACCATAGAAACAATTTTGATTTGAGGTCGGTCTAAAAATAGTTTATGTTTTTGAAAATGATTTAAAAGATTTAGTTTACATGTAGGCACATAAATTTTTACACATAAATACACATAATTCCTTATGAAATTCATGGGTAGGTGGTACTTCCGAGGATGCGTCGGTTTAATTTAAAAATTGGAACTAGACCTCATAGTTTCTTTGACTTTCCCACTAACGATAGGTTAGGAGATAGTACTTGTAATTTATTTCAAAAATAAATAATGTCATAATCAATCTAAAATTTTAAAGGAAGATTGAATAATGACTTTTAAGAAAATTATGTTGGAAAACTTTGTAAGTAATAAAAAAGTAGTAGAACATTAAGGTGGTAAATTTATTAAATGCAAAGATTTTAGTATGAAATATATTTAAAAGCCAAATAATTTGTTAAATGCATGAAATGATTTTAGTATCATTATTATTTTAAGAAAATTACATATTGCATCATGAATGCGGAAATCTTCAAGAAGACAAATGAGATTACTAATTAAATAATATTAACTAATTTTAGGGGGAGGGCACAAATATGCACAAACAAGTTCTATTTTTTATGGATATGTTAAAAGTTTATTTACAAGCCTATAGACATGATTTCTAGGTGTTAAAAAAAAAGTAACACATATATGCATAATTTTGTGAATCTAAATGATATGAACAAATTAATCTTTAGGCATGACAAGACAATGCTAAAAGCTAAAACACCTAATCAACCTACTAAATTATTATGATTTGATTTTAACATTCAAAAGTTAATGGAATCTAGTTTTTTTTTGTTTTTTTTTAAACTTATTAACAAAAGCGTCAAGCTAATTGAAAATTGTTAGATTATAACACCTACAAACAATGATTCTAGGTGGTTAAAGACAAACCTATAAGCATGATTTCTAAAGAAATTTATAATGAACAAGTAGGCATGTAAATCCCCCTCCCCTAGACGATCCCCAAAATAAATTTATATTTATGATCTTTAGAGTTACAAATGTTAGAACATTCGAATAAATAAAATAAGAAAAAAAATATAGATTCAAATAAGCAAATAAATCTTTCTTCATGGTTAATCTTCAACTTGAACTTCAAGTTTGAAACCTGTCAAAGTAATCAAATAACTACACAAGTAATCACACTTATTAGTCAAGGTGAGACAATATGCAATTGTTTAATGACGAATTCTACATATAAAAAAAACAGACAATAGCTTACACAAATGTGTGAATGTAAAGATAGTGTAAATGTTAAGAATACTAACCAGTTAAGCAAAACAAATTGATTCAACTTTTACTCGAACAAAGTAGCAAAATAGCGAAGAAGAACACTTGAATATTTACCGGAATATTAATGTATTGTTAGAGTAGCAAGAGAGCAATGAGAGAATGAAGAGTGATGAGAGAACTTGTGATTGAGAGTGAATGATTGTATGAGTTGTGAGTTTATTCAATAAAGAATAAAAGGGGTCTTATTTATATAGCAAAGAGGGGTGCACTTAATAAGGGAAATAAATAAATTAAGGAATCAATTATGCTAAAATCAGAAAATTATAAGAATATTTCATTACCAAAAATAAATTAAGTACAAATAATCTTTTACCTTGAATAAGGAAGAGACAAAATCAAATTTTATATTTAAAATCTGTTACCAAATATAAACATATAAGAGTAAAATATTTCCCTTAAATAAAGAAGAGTCAAATATAATTTTACCAAAGATAAACAAGTAAGAAATTAGTAAGTTTATACATAAGGAAAAATAGATCAATTAAACTTATTATTCTTTTATTTTTTATTTTTAATTAATTAATTTTTTTTAAAGAGAGCCAAAATCAAATATATTTTAAAAATATTCTATAAAAACAAGTAAGGAAATGAAAGAATAGGGAGAAATATTTTATTTATTTTTTTTGAAAATAAAGAAGGGTTAAAATCAGCAAAAAACAACTTTTTTAAAGTATTATTATTATGTTACCAAATATGAGCAACTAATTTGACAATGAAATAAATTAAGGTCAAACATTTACTTAAAAATAAATTACCATGAACAAATATGTAAGAATCAATCTAGACAAACATTGAACGAAAAGGATCAGTTAATATTTTTGATTCGTTTTATGTAATCTACATTATACTTCAGCAAGCTAGATTCAAAATGAGCGCAAAGATTAAAAAAATCATGGACCGATTTTAAATCAATATAATTTGCTAATTAATAACACAGATGCAACATCACACGATCATCCATACCAAAATAAATTTAAGAATCATTGAGAGATAAAACTAACCAGCATAAAATATACACATGCTTCGAAAATTTTCGAAAAATCAACAAAAACAGTCCATAAGATCAAGCAACTCATAATTTATTCTCATGCTCATAGCAAAATCTCTCTAAAACATGCATACATTAGGCAAATTAAATATCTATAACGGAAAACTAAAACATAAACTAACCCAGACGGATCTGTAAAGATCCGTCTTGAACGAGCCAAAGCTTTAAATTCCTGGTACAAGTGAGGATGGCGTCAAGCTGCTGGTGGTACTGCCTCGCGGGCTGGAGTTGTTGGTACCTGCAAAAAAGAGGAAAAGATAGAGGAGAAGAGGAAAATGGACGAGTGGAGAGAAAGAGGAAGAGAGAAGCGGCAACACCTGTGAGAGGGGCTGCTCGCCTATCGAGCCGTTGTTCCTAGTTGTTGCTGGTCCCAACTGCTGGCCGGAGTGGCTGCTGCTGCTGGCGGGGCTGATTTCTCGCTGTTCGCCGGAGAAGAGGAGAGAAGGAAAGATAGACGAGAGGAGCGACGGTGGCGCTGGGGCTGCTGCTGTCTCTAGAGCATCCCGCTGGCGTCTCTGTTTCTTCTCTCGCCGGCTGGCATTGCTGTTGCCGGCATTGCTCGTTGCTGTTGCCCGCCGGAGGCTGCTTGGTTGCTGATGGGAGGTGCTGGTCGCTACTGCGGTCGTCCTCGCCTGGATGCTAGTTGTTGCTTTCACCTGGAAGCTCGCTGGTGGAGCTGCTCGCTGCCAGAGAAAGAGAAAAGGGAGGAGGGAGGAGAGGCGGTTGCTGGAGGTGGAGAAGCACCTTGCTGGTCGGAAAAAGGGAGAGAGAGAGGGGCGACGGGAGAGGGGAGAAGAAGAGAGGGAGAGGAAATGGAGGCGGCTGGAGAGAGGCGATTTTAGCCGGAAATAATGGAGGGAGAGAAGAGAAGGGGAGGCTGCCATAGAGGGGAGGTAGAAGAGGAGAGAGGAAAAAAATTATCTTCTTAGGTTTAGATCTTTGATAGTTCAAAAATTGAGAAAAGAAGGATTTGATCTCAACCGTTGATTAGATAAAGATGGAGGGTTAGGATTAGATCTAGGAATTAAGTAAGATGGATGGATGAGATTAAAAGATGAAAAAATTAAAATCAAATTGGTTGGAGGATTGGAATGGCTAAAATTGCAATTAAGTTGGCTAGAATTGAAATGAAAAAGTGATTACAATTGGAATAAAATTTGAAGTGGAATGGCTAGAATTGAAAGAAATTATGATAGAATAGGCTAGAATTTAAATAATTTTAAGAAAAGTGTAGGAATTACTATTTAATTAAAATACAACATATATTAAAGTATTATTTTTTAATTGAAAATCATTTAGATTTTAAAACATTCATTAATAATTTTAAAACATTTTAATAATATTTACGATAATTTTATAAAGTAAAACATACTAAATATATAATTTTCAAGCAAAATCGACTAAAAAATCTAAATTTAAATAAAATTTTAAAATACCTATTTAATCGAATAGTATTCCTGAAAATGGTTAAAGGTCGGCCAAAATTGGGTGTCAAGACTTACTCAACCAAGTAGACCCAATAAAGGACAACAAACAATGCCTAATTTCATATAACATACCATCAAGAGTAGTCCTCATCATATTTAGTAATATAAACCAATAACATGTTCAAAGGTGAAACTAATATCATATAAGGTCATCAACATTTAAAGTCAACATATGCATAATGTTTACCTTATAAGCCATAAGAACAACCTTCGAGGACTTCCCTCAAGGACAACTAGTGCAATGTATAGGTAGAGTCCGATAGCCCTACCTAGACTAAGTCAAACCCCTTAAGTCACCCTAGTTAGTTAGTTAGACACACACCTATATAAAACCCTAAGCTAATTAGACTAACCTAATCTATCATAATTTCCCCAACATAAATTTCTCGTCCTTCTCTGTTCTTTCTCTCTTTCAAAGAAACCCCATTGAAGACAAAGCTAGAGGTTTGTTCAAGGGCTGCAAAGGGTAAATTTTCTCCATCAATATTCATCAACTAGTAATATATGATATCTCTTTCACCTTTGATACCTCTTTCCTCAAATTGTTCCATCAAATTGATTTTAAAAAGTAGGGTTTTCAAGTGAGTTATCATCCAATACGAAATTGATGTTATGAATTGATTTTTTTGTGATTTCTTATGGATATTAGGAATAGATTAACATGTATTTTAAGTCAATTGTGTTATATCTTGATGAATTGGTCCAGTTTGTAGAAGATGACCTATTCCCTTTAACACTAGGTTATGATCTTGATGTGAATTATAAATGCTTGTTCAATTGACTTGGTTATTGGTTGAATCACTAATATATGATGTTATTATATCAATTATGAATACATCAATATGAATTTGAGTCCTATGATGATAGTTAATGAGAAATTGATCTAGGTTACAAAGTGTATTCTTGAATTGACCTAAGCCTCTTATCTTAAGCTATGAACTTGTACTAGATTATGATTTAGGGATTCGATTGGATTTTTTATCATGTTTGTTATTTTTATGTGATGATACTATACCCATTTGGGTTGAGATAAAGGTTCATGGTAAGACCTTGAAGATGAATTATGAAGGAGTCTTGGTAAGTCTCATAACCCTAACTCTTTACTTCAATAATGGTTACTTGTGGTTAAGTGATGATGTTATATTGAAGTATGATTGTATTAGGATTTATAGGGTTGGTATGATGTTGAATTGAAATGTCTTGACTATTGTTTATGAGGTGTTTGCTAAGATGTAAATGTTGTAAGGATAGTGATGATTTACAATGTGCATTATCATGATATGAATATGTTAATATGCTAACCTCACTTATATGAATTTTAATTAAAGGACAATACTCATGAAATTCTTATTGAGATATGATGATGATGACCTACATTAAGCTAAGATTATTAATAAAGACATTATGGACATTTTAAAAGGGATTCAAGCTTAGCACCGAGTGAACTAGAATGAGGAGTGTCCCTTCACACATAGGGAAGGTAGGATCACTAATGAACTCTTACGATTGGAGACTATAATGCATGTAGCATAAAGAGGGTCGAAACTATATCTCCTAGTTCTTGAATTATGTTGACCCCATAGGAATACTAGCTAGTGTATCCACGTAGTTGCTATGTTTATGTACTAGTACTACCCTGGCAAGTAGTTTGCCTTCCTTCGGTGTAGGGTTCCATGACACCAGATTCCATGTTAGCTCATGTGGTCTATGTCGATTAATTCAAGATGTTCATAAAAGGTAAAATGAACTAAAGGATTGAACTATAACTAAGATGACCTAAGGGATTTAACTTAGTCTAGGTAGGGGTATGAGACTCTACCTAAACATTGCACTAGTTAGCGTTGAAGGAAGTCTTAAGAGAATGTTCTACATTGTTAAAGTATGATGATATGTACTCTTAAAAGCCATGCTATGTGAAGTTATATGTTAGTCATGATTCTTTTTGAGTGACTTGATTGAGTAAGGTTATGGGGTTTTGCTTGGTCATTGCACTTGTTGACTTAATAGGGGTTCATGGGTAATTGTCTTGCTTTGATTATGTTATAATGAACTCTTATTCATGTTTTTTGATGTTAGTATTTGCTAATGGAGTTTCATGACTATGTGTTTAATTATGTGATATGTATTTTGACTTTAATAGACTTAGTTTTGTTGGTCCTCTGATGTACATGCTTTGGACTTTATGAATGTATCTTATTGATTGGTAAGGTTGTATTGAATGTGCATAAAGCTTTTCAAAGTAAAATACATACTTTCATGAAATTTCCATTTTCTTAGCATGATATCAATGACATGTGTGCATCTGGTCTCATACTTAGTACAAGTGGTTTACTAACCCCATTTCTTCCTTTTTCCCAAAATTTTAGGTTCCGGTCGTTTAAGGTCTTTTGAAGAAGACTTGGCATTCTTAATCATCCAAGTTCGGTAGGTCCTCACTTTGCAAGGGCAGTGCCACTATGAAGCTTATGATGTTACTTTTGGTTTTTAAGACTATTATTTTATTTCCTTTTCAGTTAGATACTAGACATTGTATGACCTGTATGTGGTCTTGTTATATTTATGTATTGGCTAGGCCAAAATTATTACACTCTTTTTTGATGGTTATGGGATGAGAGGACTATTTGATACTATGTTATATTCTATATATCTTTGTTCAATAAAAGTACAAGACTAAATAATCTTCATATCCGAAGGGTTTATGTATACTCGATATATATATACACTATGTATATGTAGATTCCTTGTAATCCTCAATATAAAAGTAGTAAAAAGTTTTAAGTTTGCGCTAATTTTGACATATAAATGTAATGATGTAAACTAATAGGCTAGTCTTAGTCCTCAAATAGGACGACAACACCAGTTACGTATAGGAGTGCTCCCCGGATCTGACAATAACATTCCACCAATAGACATCCCACAATTCACGGTACATCTTAGTGGCACCTAGATGAATTGAATATCTCCAATAATTGTTTTCTGGAAGAATGTGATATCAATTCACCCACCTCAGGATCACACAATCTACTATGATAGTGAATTACGTCATCTTTCTTTTGGGGGAAAACCTCCACTCTCTGATTATGGGCCGCACCCTTAAGTTCAAGAAAGATTGAATCACCGTCTTGGTTTTTCTTAACCTCCACTACCGAAGAAGATATTGCCCAATTCTGAATTTTTACACCACTATCTGATATGCTCACAAGACAAACTGCCAAGCGAGCAAGCCTGTGAACATCCTTCACTAGTTCGTTTCTTTCTTCCTCAACATGGGCTACACCACCCATAGATAATTAGCGGATATCATCTGCTGCTACATTTGCCTTAGAAGGATGGTAATCCACACTCATGTCATAATCCTTAAGAAACTCAAGCCATATCCTATGGCAAAGATTCAACTCTTTATGAGTGAATACATATTGAAGACTATTATGGTTAGTAAACACATCAACGTGAACACCATACAACTAGTGTCTCTAGATCTTGAATGCAAACACCACTACTGCAATCTTGATGTCATGAGTTGGATATTTCTTCCCATGCACCTTAAGTTGTCTAGAAGCATAAGCTATAACCTTATCTCGGTAAATTAACACATAACCTAGGACAACTCTAGATGAATTGCAATAGATCACATAGCCATCTGAACTCTTTGGTAGAGTCAAGACAAGAGTTGTAGTTAATCTAGTTTTCAATCCTATAATGTTTTTATCAAACACATTTGAACATCAAAACTTGACTATCTTCTGAGACAACCTAGTCAATGGTGAGGCGATGGATGAAAATCCTTACACGATCTTTCTATAATAATCCATTCGGATCCCCTCGCTAGATACAATATGACAAAAGATAGCAACAAATTGCAACAAAAACTAACATTTGCTAAACATAGTGAATAAAGGGTGATCTTTGTTGGTCTGCAGAAGAACTCTCAAATGACTAGAATGGTCTTCCTCATTTCTAAAGTAAATTAACATATTGTTAATAAAGACTATAACGAATAAGTCCAAGTATTCAACATTTTATTCATCAATGTAACATGTCAAAAAAAAATCCAATATGAGTCTTAAAGCCTAACATAAGTGCCATAAGTTCTAAACACTGTTTTAAGACCTATTTCAATGAATATAGGTCATTTAGGAAGTTGAGGAATCAAAACATCCATGACATCTGGAAACTAGTTCTAGAAGATCCTAGCATGCCTAAGCCTATTTGACGAGCTTTTTGGAGTTGAAAATCCATGAAAATTTGTGTAAGGGTAGCTAATAAGTGTTTTAGATTATTCTTGTTCCAAACATATAAGTACAACTCCCTAAGGACCAACCAAGGTCCCTTGAGAAGGACCCTAACATGTTGGAGGCAACAGTTCTTGGGCAGTGTGCAACCATGAGGAAAAAGGACGGCATGTTTGTGGATCGACGGGGCGTTAATGCCAACCGTCGTCCAACACTTAGCCAAAATGTTGGATCCCTCACCTGCACAAATCTCTGACCGAAATAACGGTTGTGCAGCACGCAGGGAGTCCTGGCCGTCGATTGACCTATGGCCCGTCGAACGTGGTCTCATCGATGGGCCTGCAATTTCCTGCACTATTTAAGTTTGTTCATTTGATTATTTAAGATGTTAGGTTTTTAATTAGGGGTTTAAGGGAGTCCAATTAAGTAAATTAAAACCCCATATAAAGTCCCAAACTCTCATTAGATTAAAACTAAACTTACAAAACAAATCCTCTTCATTCTCTCTTCTTTCTCTCTCTATTAGGGAGACACCATTGAAGTCTATATAGGGGAGGGATTTGGGGGATGAAAATTGAAGATTTAACCATTAAATCTTCATCGAACATTGAGGTATGAGATCTAATTCACCTTTGAGACCACTTTCCTCATAGGGTTCCTTCAAAATATTTTCAAAAGTTGGGTTTTCATGTGGATTCTTCTCAATCTCGAAAATTAGGTTATGAATCGATTTTTTTTATGTCTTTATTAGATAATATAAATATATTAGCATTTTTTCTAACTTGATTATAGTATATCTTGATTATTTGGTATAGTTTGGAGATGATGATCCTTAACCTTTAACCCAAGGTTTGATATTGACATGTATTAAGTTTAGATTGGTTCAATTGACTTTGTTATTGGTTGAATTTCTATTAATTGATGATGTTACTTTAATCATGAACAAATTAGAGTGATTTGTAATCTTTCATGCTAGTTATTGAGATGATGATCTAGGTTATAAAGTGAATTAACCAATGTGTTTTGTCTTAAGCTATGATCAAGTATTGAATTGTGATATAGTAGTTCTTATAGCCTTTTCATCATGTTAATTATTAAGTTATGATGTTGTATAACCTAAATTATATTTACTTGAGGGTTTATGGTTAGGCCTTGATGATGAACTATGAAGTAGACTTGGTAAGTCTTATGATCTGTATCACGTACTTCCAATTGTGGTTAATTGTGATTAAGCAATAATGTTATATGGGAGTAAGCCTTGTATTAGGGTTTATAGGGTGGTATGATGTTGAATATAAATCTCTTTACTATGTTATTAGGTTGATTAAGGTGTATGTTTTATTAGGATGGTGATGACTATCAATGATCCTTATAATGATATGAAATGCTAATGTGCTAAACCTCATATATATATTGTAATGAAAGGACTTATACTCATGCAATTTTGATTGAGCTATTGATGATGATGATTGCACAAGGGTTAGACCCTATGACCTTAACTAATCTATAATTTATAATTAAAGGCTAAAAGACATTTCAATTAAGAGACTTAGCTTAGAACCAAGTGAACCTGACAATGGGAGGTGATGAGTTCCCATAGAGGAAGATTCACGCTATAGTTCCAAATGTGGTTTTGACTCTCCAAAGAGGGATACTCATCCAATAGACTCCCATGAGAGGAGTCCCCAAGGGAAAAATGGCATGTAGAGGGATTATAACGATATCCTAGTTCTTGAACTACGTTGCCCCCATAGGAAGACTATCTAGTGGATCAACCAAGAAAGCTATGTTTATGTTTTCTTTTACTTTGGTCGGTAGACCGCTTCCATCGTTGTAAGGATTTACAACACCGAATTCCTAACTAGTCATGTGGTCTATGTAGATTAGACCAAGTTGTTCCCGAAAGGTAAAATGAATTAAAGGATTGAACTATAACTAGGACAACCTAAGGAGTCTAGCTTAGTCTAGGTAGCGGTATAGGACTCTACTTAATCATTGCACTAGTTTTCCTTGAGTGAAGTCTTAGGAGGATGTTCTTATTTATGTTTATGCTTATAATGATATATGATGTGTATATGAAGGACTTTCATAGTGTTGCTACTATATGTTTGTTAATTCACTTATGGATATGAAATGGTCAATTGTGAAATTAAGATAAAAGGTATATCTAAATGTCATGTTATGTGAAGTAGGGTGTTAGTCATGATTCTTGTTGGGTTACTTAATTGAGTAAGGTTATGTGGCTTTGCTTGGTCATTTAATTTGTTGACTTGATAGAGATTCATACGTAATTTTCTTGATTTTCTATAATGAAATGTACTCTTATTCATCCTTCTTGTTAATATGAAATAGATGTAGAATTACTTGAATATGTATCTACTTTTATAGTGGGAATGTTTTATTTGGACAAGACTTGATGTTGTGGTATTTTGATGAACATTCCTACAACTTAATAAATGTGAAATAATGATTGGTATACTCTTCTCTTATATGCATGAAGATTTTAAATGAAAAATGCATAATTATTGAAATGTCCTTTTCTTAGCATGTTTTATAAATGTATGTTCATATAGTCTCATACTTAGTACAAGTGGTGTACTAACCCCATTTCATCATTTTTGCCCAAACAATTTAGGTTCCAATCATTTAAGGCTCATTCGAGACGACTTGAAGAAGACTTGGATATTCTCTACCATCCAAGTGGGTAGGTCCTCACATTCCGAGGACGATGTCGATATTTAGCTTATGTACTTGCTTTGTTTTCTAAGACTCTTCTGTTCATTCAATTTTCATTTGAGTAAGATTTGTATAAGCATATATGTGGCTTCTTTACATTAATGTAGGGCTATGGCCAAATTTCTATGATCTAGTAAATGGTATAAGTTGAGAAAATTCTTAAGACTATGTTCTATCTTATGTATGTATGTGCAATAAAAATAGAAGGTTTTTGTAACTTTCTATACGAAGGGTCTATGGATACTCAGTATATATATATATATATATATATATATATATATATATATATATATACATATATATGATATATACTATATGTATCCTATATATATACATATATATATATATATATGTATATATACATATATATGTATATATATGTATAATATATACACTATCTATATGATATATACAGTATATGTATATATATAAAACCTATATATATGATATCATATATACTATATTTATTATAGATATCATATATATTATAATATTATATATATAAGTATATATATGTATATATGGTATATATATCATATTTGTATGCAGTGGTCTATGTAAACCTCCAAATATAAGTAATAAAAAACTTTAAAATTTATGCTTAATTCAACTTATGACTGTGATAATGTAAGCTAAGAGGCTAGTGTTAGTCCTCAAAGAGGACGGCGACGCTGGTTACATATAGGGGTAAATCCGGATGTGACAAACTTTGTATAAGAGCCAAGTTGAATTATCTTAGAATAAATATCTCTCTCAACCACGTCTATGTTAGTTTGTGTCCATAATTGTGAAGCGCTCCACACGTATGGATGGGAAGTTACATAATGTGTCGGAAACTCTCATTTTCTTGGAAATCTTATATCGTGCCATTAGAGTATACATATGGTGTGCTTTTGAATCTAATCATATGTTGTGCTTATAGGAATAATGAACACTCGATGGAATGAGGCATGAAGACTTGAAGAGGAAATTGCCTATGCGGGTGCTCCTCCCCGTGGTTATCAAGTCCCTCCACTTGAATAAGATACTAATGTAGAACAAGCTCCGGTCAATTCTCCACCCTTAACTGATGGAGATATAAGGGATGCCCTCATCCAATTGACTCAAGCAACCACTGTTCAAGACCAATCTATGACGTCCCAAGCCAACCGGGAGGTTGTACCCCGTCCTCATTGACAAGTCACTACTATTGTTTCCCGTTTAAGACACTTCACTCAAATGAACTCTCCTACCTTCTACAAGTCTAAGGTTGAGGAAGAATCCCATGAATTCATTGATGAAGTCTATAAGATAATCTTGGCTATGGGGTTATCCACAAGTGAGAAGGCCGAGTTGGCCACTTATCGACTCAAGCACGTGGATCAAGCATGGTTTGTGCAATGGAGGGATAATAGGCCATTAAGGGAACGTTGACTTGGGAGATTTTTTAAGAAGGCTTTTGTTGATCGATTCTTTCCTAGGGAAATGAGGGAGAATAAACTGGTGGAGTTCATCAACCTTCGACAAAAAGGTTTGAGTTCATGAATACTCTTTGAAATTCACTAAATTGTCGAAATATGCTTCTTTTTTGGTTTTCAATCCTAGATATGAAATGAGCCACTTTGTGATGGTGGTGTAGGATGATTTGCAAGAGGAGTGTCATTCGTCTATGTTACATGACAACATGAACATTTCTCGTCTTATGGTGCATACCAAGTATGTGCAAGAGTAAAGGTCTAGGAGGAAGAGTAGAGATGCAAAGAGGGCAAGATCTTTTGCTGGAGGTTCTTTAATGAATAGGCTTGAGATATAAGACAAGCCTAGATTTAAGAAGCGGGTTTCTAATCAAGTTCCATACAAGTTCCCTAAGGATCGTAATGAAAAGGTAAATAAATTGAGATCTTAAAAAGGAGGAGTTGAAAATCACCACTTGAGAAGCCTACATGTACCATGTGCGAAAAGGGTCATTTTGGTGAACGTTTGGTTGGAACAGGCAATTAATTTGGTTGTGGCAAAAGTGGCCACAAGGTTAGGGATTTCCCTAGTATAAAGGGGCTAGAAAAGGGTGGCCAAGCTTATGCAAGTGGTTCAAATGAGGCTCCAAAGAAGAACCGATTCTATGCTCTCCGCTCTAGGGGTGAGCAAGAGACTTCTCCCGATGTGGTAGCGGGTATGTTGAAAGTTTTATCTATTAATGTATATATCTTACTTGATCCCAGTGCTACTTTATCCTTTGTTACTCTTCTAGTATCCAAAAAGTTTGATATTTTACCAGATATCTTGCATGAACCTTTTAAAGTGTCAACTCCGGTGGGTGAGTCGGTTGTTGCAAAAAGGATGTATAGAAATTGTCCTATAATGTTTACAAATAGAGTTTATTAAGTTGAATTAGTTGAACTTCATATGTTTGATTTTTATTTTATATTGGGAATGGATTGGTTGCATGTTTGCTTTGCTTCAATTGATTGTTAGACAAGAGTGGTGACGCTTAACTTTCAAAAGGAACCCATTGTAGAGTGGAAGGAGGGAAACTATATTCCTTAAGGTCTCATCTTTTTTCTAAAATCATGTAAAATTATCTCTAAGGGTTGTCTATACCATAATGTAAGAGTCCATGATCTCGGCTCGAAAATTCAACCTATTGAGTCGGTCCACGTAGTGAGAGAAATTCTAGAGGTTTTTCCTAATGACCTTCCTGGTATTCTTCCCAAACGGGAAACTGATTTTGGTATTTATTTGCTACCGGACATAAATCTCATTTTAATTCCTCCTTATCGGATGACTCCGGCAGAATGAAAGAGTTGAAGGCTTAACTCAACGATTTACTAGATAAAGGCTTCATTAGACCTATTTTTTCTCCATGGGGTACTCTAGTTTTGTTTGTGGTGAAGAAGGATGGGTCCTTAAGAATGTTTATTTATTACCACCAACTCAATAAAGTCACAATTAAGAACAAGTATCCTCTCCCTCGGATTGATGACTTGTTTGATCGACTCCAAGGGGACAGGTACTTTTCTAAGATTGACTTGAGGTCGGGGTATAACCAACTTAGGGTGAGAGGTTAGGATATACTAAAGACGGTATTTTATACTAAATATGGTCATTATGAGTTCTTAGTAATGTCCTTTAGTCTGACTAATGCTCCAGAGGTGTTTATGGACCTAATGAATAGTGTGTTTTTAAATTACCTAGATTTATTTGTCATTGTCTTTATTAACGACATCTTGGTATATTCAAAAAATGAGAGTGAGCATATCCTCAAGGGTTTGAATAGTACGCTCTGCTTGCATATCCGTTTGGGGATGAAAAGCGGTACTCAACTTCACCTTAGTACCCAACCTTTTTTTTGCATAACCTCCAAAACCTAGATGTAAATTGTGCACCCCGATACGATATGATGAATAACGGAATACCATGGTGATAAAAAATCTCATCTATGAATATCCTAGCATAATCTTCTGCCGAATAAGTAGACTTACCGGGAATAAAGTAAGCGAACATAGTCAACCTATCCACAACCACAGGGTGGAAACATATTGCCTTTGAGTCCGACGTAAACCTACTACAAAATCGATATTGATGTCCTCCACTTACAAGTAGGGACTTAAATTCCTTGTAGTAAGCCACCCGGTTTAAGATGTTCGGCTTTTACTTGTTGGCAATTTTGACACTAAGCGACGAACTCCGATATGTCTTTCTTTATACCTTCCCACCAATAAATTTCCCTAAGGTCATGGTACATTTTTGTTAAACCTAGATGAATGGAGTAGATGGACCCATCTTCTTCTTCAAATATCCGATCCCTCAATCCGTCTACCTTGGGAACACATAATCTTCCTTGGCACCTTAAAATACGATCCCCCTAGGGAAAATGCCTCATTAAGCTTTACGAGGACCGATTCCTTAACCTCTATCGATGATTGATACGCTCAAACTTACTTCTCAAATAGGAAGTAAAGCGGTCGTATTAAGTAAAGAACCCAACTAATGAGGTTGGAATCATTCCCACAAGGAAAATAGTTCATACTTAACTTCAATCTACTATTTAGTCAATTATTTTTTTGGAAAGCAAAGACAATAAAAAGGGGGGCGGGGGTTACTTCTAAATGAATGAAAATTACTATCTAAATTAAAGGAGACAACTAACAACTTCAAATGCTGGAGTTTAATCAATTAATAAAAGTAACTAGAGTTTATGTGTTCCCCACAGGTTCATTACTTGATAATTCTAACTATAACAATTCTTTCGTAGTATCTTGCATGCAAAGTGATAAGTTATATATTTCTAAATTCTTGGTCCGGCATCTAGAAAATTTCACTCCGCACCTTGGTCCGGCTACGTGTGTTGCTATACTAACCCTTACTTTTACCTCATATTAAGCATCGTATTCGATATTTGACTATGTTATTATCTCGTACCAATCAATAGTAGCCTATAAGATAGTATACACTAAATCTATGTTGATAATTCTTTTCCTATTATCTACCTCCTTGGTCTGGCAAGTAGTATTAAGTCGAGTTCTAACGTTGGCCATCCTCTAAAAAGACTTCTAAACGAAAGAATTATCAATACATGCAAGACACTAATCTAGAATTGTTATTTAAGTTAAGTTTTACCTCATTATTCGCCTATGGTTCCCACAACCCTAGTTCTGGAGTTTAGTTACCCATAGTCATTATCACAATATTCAAATATGTAATATAAGAATTCATGCACTTACTTCGATGAGAAAGAATAAAATCTAGAAGTTCACTTGATAATCAACAAAAATCACCAACGATCAATTATTGAAATTTTTTGAAGACTAAACATTCTCCAAAAGTGTAATAATATTACAAAGACTAATCCAAAAAGGAAGCTCAAATAACCAAGATTCTAACTATATGAAAATCTAATTACCAAAGAGTCTAACCCCAAAAATGAGGTTTTTCCGAACTATTTATAAAAAAAATAAAAACCCAATTAAATAAGGACTCTATTTGTGGGAAATCTGTCAAAACGCGGCTGGGTGAATGGACCTCGCGATGGATTGTCGTGGTCACGACAGGCAGTCATGGACTCCGTCGTCCCATACTTATGCATTTTCTTCTACTGATCTCTTCATTACCATCAACGGCAGGTATGGTGGATCGTCAAAGGCTCAACGGTCCGTCGGGGGTCTTCGTTCCATAACACTTGAACTCTTGGAATTTGGGTACTAGGACTACTTCTCTGATCTTCATGACGAACCAGCAAGATGGACCGTCATGGCTACGACGGTCCGTCACGCACTCCGTAATCCCACACTTTGTAAGACTTCCCCATCTTCCTTCAGCAACTGCACTATGATGTCACCTACAGACCGTCACGGGCACGACGGACCGTCACAAGTTCCGTAGGTGGTATTTTTCTGCATTTCTTGCTCAAAAACCACTGCATTTATCTTTTAGATATATTTCCTGCAAATAAAAAGAAACTTACATAAAAATTAATACAAAAAGGCTTTTTGACACACTAAACTTAAGGAAAAAGCATTAAAATTACCGTGAAAACACGGTATATCAACACCCTCAAATTAAATTCGTTGTTTGTCCTCAAGCGACGCACTATGACTTAATATAAAATCTTTGTTCAATAGTATCCATGTTTTATCTTTCGCAATCATTTGGCTATCAATCCCGATCAGTCTCATCATATTTATGTATGCTATCACTATAAGGCTTGAATTATGTGGATTCAGACCATGACACAGACTCACTATGCACTAACACCTATCTTCTTCAATTTCTCACTGAGGTGCTAATATTTCCGGTATTGCAACTAGTGTCCTCACTTCAAAACAAAATCCTCATTTTTCACACAATGATTTCAGTTTGAGTATAAGGATTACTTTTCAACACTCACTCTCAGAATAAATTTACACTCATCCATACATATTGCCATAATCTTGCCCTTATTTTCACTGCTTTAAGTTTGCTATACAACTCCTAGGATCACGATAGGACTTTCTTAGCTTGTAACATAGGCTCAGGGTCAGGTAGGGTATATTTAGGTATACTTTAGTGACTTTTTGCCCTCCATGACATATCGGCTAAACATACCACATTTTATGATTTTAATTCGCCCAGTTTCTCATATTCTTTCACCTTTCTATTTTCCCTTCTTTCTTCATTTGTGCAAGTGACTCTTATTTTCTTGCTTATATTTCTTGTATTTTATATTTATTTTTTTCAAGTGATTCTTGAGTCACTTTACTTTTGTTCTTTCTCTCTCTTTGTTCTTTCAACCCCACTTTCTAGAGCATTTCTCATAATAGCCACCCTCAAAGTACACAATACCCAAAGTTGGGTCAGGGCCATAAAAAGGATTTTATACTGCATTAGCCACCCTCAACTTATGCTTTTTACGTAAGCTGAGGTGCACATTTCTAAAGAGGGACCAGGGCCAACACATTATTCTCAGAAAAGAACAGTTGGGGTGAAAAAGAAAGGTCTAGTTTAAGCTCAAATCATTTGGATCTAAGAAGGATTAATTTCATTTGGTTTTCTTTTATTTAGGCTAAGAATGGGATATATTGAACAAGGGACTAAGATCCTTTCCTAATTGTCTATTATAGCTTACTTTTAGCAGTACTAACCAAGCTAGTTCTTGCTCAGTACAAATAGTTGACTATTCAAATATTACTCACCCTCACTTGACATCTCATTACTCTACCAGAATATCAGACACCTAGTTTGAATTTTAGACTTAGGGTCATGCAGTGGTGTAACTCTATGTCATGCTTAGAGCCACTCATTTATCAATTACTATGCCTAGTCATGCATCATTTTCATTTCATCAGGATATCATTTTAGCCATCATGCTTCGAAATTAAACTATGTACACAAGATATGGACATGCCGGTTCAACAGTAAAAATAATCAATCTCTTGGTGAAAAAGAACACAGGCAAGAAAACCCCAAAAGAGGAGAGTAAAATGGGATATTCATACTTCACCCTAGCACTCACATTCTATTTAATCCAACCCCAACAAAAAGACATTCAATTGTCCCCAATGCATAAAAAAATTGAAATACAAGAGTGGTAGGTGAAGCAAACCTGGGGCGCAAAGCGCCGATGATCAGCAAGCTGGTGGGTCCGGTTCCCCGGAACCCACTACCTTTGTAATTTGGACACCCTCAGTAGTGTCCTCAGCATCAACAACACTATCAACAGTGCCACCTGCTATCTCCACATTTCTGGAGCTAGATGCCCTAGTAGCTGACTCTACGACCCTCATCCGACGTGCCTCCTCATCAGCAAGCAAGGCTCTCCTCGCAGCCTCTATCTCACGGTGCTCCTTCTTCCATTCTCTAGCCTCATCCTCCTCTCGACCCCTACGCCTCTTGTTAATCTCTCAAGGGGGAGGTGGTGGTATTTTAGAAGTGGCGATTAAGGCTGCCATCACTTTGCCTTCAGCAGGCTCTGCAGAAGAGGCCTCAGACTCAGGCACCCTAGCCTTTAAGATTATATAGATATCTGCACGAAGACTGTCGACCGCAGCTTGAAGGGTTGACACATCCACCTGAGGGGATGGGCGGGCTAGCACCGGTAACTCAAAAGCGTCCAAGCACTGATGAACCTCAGCGATCTTCCGTTCTGTGTGCTGGACCATTCTCCACTCCACGCGCTCTTCTGCCTTAGCAATAGAACTCTGCTTCCAAGGCTGGATGTGCTGCACAAGTGTAGCCATCTGTGCCTCTAATATCTGGACCCTAGCAAGCGGGACCAGAGCGGGGAAAGGGTCTGAGCGAGAGAAGCTCGGGGCAGTGTAACTACCCAGGATAGACTCGACCGGGGTAGTGTTAGTGGAAGCCGCCTGCGTAGCCGTGCGGGCCTGTGCTACCGTATCAGCCAGATTGTCACCAAGTTGAGGCATCTCTAGACGGGGCCCTCTCCGTGGAACCAACTCATTGGCGTCATTCCTGATGACGCCGATATCAACAGTGCCCTGCGGGGTCTTGAGCTGATCAACGTGCCATATAGGCACACATGCGGACCTGCATAGAGAAAATATCATGCAGGAGAAAGGGTAAGTAGTTGTGACTTTAAAAGCCCTCTCGTGCATGACCACCTGTAAAAGACAAGCAAAGTCCACCTCAAACCCGGCTATCATCGCCGCCATCAGTATTGCACGATCCCATGTGACTATATTATCAGCGGCTGTGGGGGAAAGGCACTGGCGGACAATAAACCATAAAAACTTTGCCGTGAAGGTAAGGTTAGCCTTCTTGATGGATCCCTTCGGCTTAGTCACCCAGTCAGCACCCTCTCCATCAACAGACAAGTGCAGGGCCATCCACCTTTTGGTGGTCTCTCTCAGCGAAGTCTCACGAAGGAATTGGCCATCTTTTACAATTTACCACAGTTAGTCAAACTCGGCGTTGAGAGAGGTCCGGTTGGCATCAACATCCTTGCCGTATAGACACCGGAGAATGGAAGGCAGAAAGATATTAACCTGAATGCCACGTACTCGGACATGCTCCAGTGGGGGTTGTTTGGCGGGGGCAGCCCGCCTATCAATCTGTGATTTGAGAGTTTCCACGTAGGAGGCGTAGAACTCTTTGACCAACTCTTCACTATAACATCCGAACGAACGCGCTGTCCACTCCAGTCGATGTTTGGTGAAGAGATTGTGGATCTCTCGCATTGTCGGGAGACTTCTTGTAAGGACCCACCGCACCAATGTAAGTGTCTGTGTAATGAATCCTTTGTCATTTACAAAATTTGCGTTTGAATAGACTTGATACTGCCCGTCAACACACCACCCGTTGGGCTGGTCGACAATCGGGGTGAGAGTACAAGTCGGTGAGCCGGGTGTGGATTCCAAACTGTTAGCCTCATCAGACGAGGCAGGTTGTGCTATTGTGGCGGGTGCAGGGACCTCAGTAGATCCGGAGACTTCCTCTGACCATGAACCTCCTAAGGATCAAGACGCTCCTGCTTCATGTGTAGCTGACCCAGAAGGTGTGCCGGTCAGTGTGAGCTCCTCATCAGACTGGGAGGCAGTGACTACGCCGGATGCCACCTTTATGGTGTGGATCTGGAAGCACGTGCAACTCGGGATGGGGTGGAAGTGCCTAAGGGCACATACTCGGGGTCACGCTCATCATTGGAGCCAATGACCAGGCAGGCAGACGGGGCGAAATACTTCGATTGACCACGTGCATAGACTCGATCTTGTTTGGTGCCATAATAGATAATACCTATAAGAATAGATATTAGTACTAGAAGGAGAAAACAAGACAAGCAAAATGACACAAAATAAATAAAAGAGTCAAGATGTAATGACATTTCTTTAGTAACAGTAAAACATGATGGACCAGGTGATGGCTCGTCGTGAGTACAATGGACCGTCATGGGGTCTGTCATGTATTACTTTAAACTATATTTATGTGGAGACCCCCGAAGGAAAGTCTATAACAAGTATGACGGATAAGCAGGTTGGACCGTTATGATTATGACAGTCTGTGGTCGATGTTCCTCGTGTGACCCTTAGAAAAAAGTATGGAGACCCCTAGGAGAGGGGTCTCTGACCGTCATGACGGTTTTGCAGGACGTACAATCGAGGGTATGATGGTCCATCGTAGGTGTCCACCAGAGGACACTTGGAAAAAGTATGGAGACCCTCAAGAGAGGGGTCTCTGACCGTAATAACTGTTATACAGGACGGACCGTCGAGGGTATGACGGTCCGTCGTAGATGTCCGTTGGAGGACACTTAGAAAAAGTGAGAGACCTTTAGGAATACGGTCTCTGACTGTCATGACGGTATGTGCAGGATGGACCGTCGGGGGAATGATGGTCCGTCACATGTGTACGTTGGAGGACACTTAGAAAAAGTGAGACACCCTTAGGAACAGGGTCTCTGACAACCAGAACGGTTGTGCAGGACGGACCATCGTGGAACGACGGTCCGTCGCATGTGTCCATTAGAGGACACCTAGAAAAAGTGGAAGACCCTTAGGATCTCTGACAGCCAGAACGGTGGTGCAGGATGGACCGTCGTGGGAACGACGATCCGTCGCATGTGTCCATTGGTGGACACTTGGAGAAAATTTGACAGTGGGATGTTGGGGATGTTGTGAAGGACCCAATGACAGTCAGTTGTGGGTAGGACAGTCTGTCATCAGGGTCTTGTTCTGTCATTCAGTGACAGCATTGGGGATGCTCCATTCATCCCCTATGACCCAAATGGAATTGTTAGTGTTTCAAACTACATTTGTCTAGACCAAATACCTAATAAACTAGAAATACTAAAGCTCCTATTTCTAGAGTTTTAACAAGGAATTTTTGAGGATTCTCAACCTACGTCAGACAAAATATGTTTTAAAGAATGAACCCATCAATAAAAATAGGCTAATACTAATTGATAAAAAAAATGCAATGTAAATGGGTAGAAATCGGAGACACATACCCGAGAATTTGAGAAAAATAAGTGAGGAAGGTACTTGGTGATCAAGTAGAGAACCACAGCAACAGACTCCGACTAGTAGAGAGTATATTGTAGACATTGGGGAATTTGGGAAAATGATCGGTTGAAAGAAAGAGAGGCAAGAAATTGAAAGTTGAAAATGGGTGAAATAAAGGGGGTGGCGTTTTTAAATGTTAAGAATTTTTAAAAAATCCCAACCGGGTCGATATGGGTACGTTTCATTAATTGCGCGACGAGTCCCCCACGACGGTCAGTCGCAGCTGTGACGGTCCGTCATTGGTTCCGTCGCGTGTGCCTTGTTTTGAAAATCACAGAAACACGTACGTGACACAACGAATTCATACAATGGTCCATCGCATGCACAAAGGTCTGTCGTTGTATCCGTTAGTGACTGCTGCAGAGGGATTTTCTGCAGAATTTCCTAGTGATGTGCCTGCAAATTTGAAATCCATTAGTATAAAATGCTACTATTACTAAAAAGAAAAACTATAAGTATTGGGTTGCCTCCCAACAAGCGCCTGATTTAACGTCGCGGCACGACTGAGGACGCTTGATTACTCAGCCTTCATCAAGATTGTATGGCTCGATCCCTTCATTTGCCGATTTAGTATGCCAAAATAGGATTTTATTCGTTCCCATTCACCTTAAACCGCACTCCCTCCTTGGTTTCTAACTCAACTGCTCCATGAGGGAATAATTGGACAATCAAGTAAGGGCCAGCCCATTTGGACTTGAGCTTACCCGGAAGCCAATGCAACCTCGAACTGTCTAAAAGCCAAATCTCCAACCATAAACTCTGGTTTTTTATTTTTTAGGTCATTATACTTCTTCATCTTCTCTTTATAGGATATAGTAAATACCGATTGGAGCTCACCACTCTGCCTCATAGACCTACAAATGTTGAAGGTCGCTTCTTCATTGTTCAAAAAATTTGAGCTGCCTCTTTTCCATATCAACTAAGGCTCTACCCGTAGCAAGGAATTGCCTCCCAAGAATAATAGGCACTTCAAATCGACTTCACAATCAAGAATAACAAAATATGCCGGAAATATGAACGACTCCACTTTTACTAGCACATCGTGGAGTATCCCTCTGGGCATTTTCACTATTCGATCATCCATCAGTAGCCTCTTCGCAAGGGGCTTTGGGTCACCCAAACCCAACTTCTTGTTAATCGAGAGGGGCATCAGATTCATGCTTGCCCCAGATCACATAACGCTTTCGCAAACTGTAATGACACGACTGTAAAAGGAATAAAGAACGCACCCTGATCTTCTTTATTTTGTACGAGAGAACTTGTAGCAATAGCACTACAATGCTGCTTCTATCATCATCCTCGAAAGAGACCGATCTTTTCTTTGTAACCAGATCTTTCATAAACTTGGCATAACCAGGAATTTGTTCTAGAGATTCTAGAAAAGGGACATTAATAGAAAGTTGCTTCAACATTATTATAAAATGCCAATATTTACCATTTTTGGTCTTTTTCACTAATCTCTGAGGAAGGGGTGGTGGTGGTCTAGGCATGGGAATTACCTTTATAGGGACTTCTGCATCTTTTGCAATGCTATCTTCTTTTGCACCACTACCCTCTACCACCTTACTATTATCCTTTCTCACCTTTTCCTCATTAGACGGCATAGGTGGGTCAATGGTTTGGTTACCACCCCGAGTAGTGATTTCCATACAATGTGCATCAGTTTTTAGATTTTGGATAATGTTGCTAGGAAGAGTGATCGGTTGTTGTGTGTTCACAGTCACATATAATTCGGCCATTTGCAACTCGATCTGCTTAATCGAAATTGCATGTGTATCGACTTTCTGCCCATTACCCGCTTAATCACTCCTTAACTATTTAATGTGCTCATCATTAGCATCGAACCACCATATAATTTTGTGCAACATATCCGCAACTCGCGCCATACTATCTCCACCATCCCTAGGACTAACTTCACGATTTTGAGGACGTACATAGGGCCCATTCCTACCATTTCTGTTACCCTAGTTACACCTGTTGAGTTGTTGTCGCGGTTGTATTTTCCATCTCGGACATAATGACCCTCACAGTTATAGTTACCATAGATTCGACCTTGGTTCCCTTGACTTTGGCGCCAATTATCCTTATTTGAGCCTTCGGCACTTGGTCAAAAACCCCACGTCTGCTCATTTACTGCATAGGAATCCTCCGCATAATAGCATTCATCATTTGGTGGTGGTGGTTTAGACAAGTAGTTAACTGCATTTATCTTTTCTTCACCCCCAGTGTTATGTTTTAATACCAACCCAAGCTCAGTTTTCATCTGAGCCATCTCTTCACGAATCTCATGTGGCTGGGTTGTGAGTGGATTGCACTGCGAATGTGTTTCTCCCAGTATCTGACTTCCTAGTACTCCAAGCTTTATTATTCCGAGAGATTTTATCTAATTTTTTAGCAATCAAAGCATAAGGAAAATTCCCATAAGAACCACACGCTATAGTATCCAACACCGCTTTAGTATTATCATCCTGTCCCCGATAGAAGTATTCCTTCAGTGAATCATCATCTATGCGGTGATTAAGGATTTTTTTCAAAAACAAGGTGAATCTATTTCAAGAACTACTAACTGACTCTCCTGGTAGTGCCACAAAGTTGTTCACTCAGTCTTTGTGGTTTAGTTTCTTGGAGACCCGGTAGTAGCGTGCTAAGAAAACGTCTCTTTGTTGTTCCAAGTGAAAATTGAGTTGTAAGGGAGTTCAGTAAACCAAATAGCAGTCTCTCCCGTCAGTGAAAGAGGAAATACTCTTAGCCCTATTACATCCAAGTCCAAGTCAGGCCTCCCTACATAGCTTTTACACACTGCCCTTACCTTAGCTATATAGGCATGTGGATCCTCAGAAGGTAGCCTTGAAAATAAACCTCTGGCAGTGAGCATTTGCATCAGTATACTAGTTACCACAATGGTGTGGCCTAGTGGTAGAGGGGGCAAGAAAAGTTTCCCATCATAGTCTGCTATATTGTCATAGCCTCGGTAGTATTCTTGGGGCCGTGGAGCGGGATTTTTTCCCCTCTGTTGGTTTTCACCAAGAGCATCGGGTAACAACTGACCATGAACATCAACCGGAGCTGGGATGTTCTTGTTTGGATCATCATCATTAATTCCCAAGTTTCGATTCTTGTTTCATAGTGTACGCTCTAATTCATGATCGTAGGGAAACAAGGGTTCTCTTCCTTTCCGTGTATTTGACATACAATGAAGACGGTTCTATAAGAATAAAAAAATAATAAAATAGAGTAAAATAAAGAAAATACTAACTAAACTATAGTAATAAGTTTAAGTTAATCTAAAAACTACTTTCCCCGGCATCGGCGCCAAAATTTGATACGCTCAAACTTACTTCTAAAATATGAAGTAAAGCGGTCGTATCAAGTAAAGAACCCAACAAATGAGGTTGGGATCGTTCCCCCAACGAAAATAGTTCAGACTTAACTTCAATCTATTATTACTACTATTTAGTCAATTATTTCTTTGGAAATAAAAGACAATAAAAAGGGGGGGGGGTTTACTTCTAAATGAATGAAAATAACTATCTAAATTAAAGGAGACAATTAACAACTTCAAATGTTGGAGTTTAATAAATTAATAGAAATAACTAGGGTTTACGTGTTCCCCACATATTTCTAACTTGATAATTCTTACTATAACAATTCTTTCCTAGTATCTTGCGTGGAAAGAGATAAGTTATGTATTTCTAAATCCTTGGTCTGGCATCTAGAAAATTTCACTCCGCATCTTTGTTCGGATACGTGTGTTGCTATACTAACCCTTACATTTACCTCATATTAATCATCGTATTCAATATTTGACTAAGTTATTGCCTATTACCAATCAATACTAGCCTATTAGATAGTATACACTAAATCTATGTTGATAATTCTTTTCCTATTATCTACCTCCTTGATACGGCAAGTAGCATTAAGGCGAGTTCTAACGTTGGCCATCCGTTAAAAAGACTTCTAAACGAAAGGAATTATCAATACATGCAATACACTAATCTAGAATGTTATTTCAGTTATTTTTTAACTCATTATTCGCCTATGGTTCCCACAACCCTAGTTATGGAGTTTAGTCACCCATAGTTGTAATCACAATATTCAAATATGTAATATAAGAATTCATGCACTTAATTCGATGAGAAAGAATAAAATCCAGAAGTTCACTTGATTAATCAACAAAAATCACCAAGAATAATTACTGAAATTAACTGAAAAACTAAAGATTCTCCAAAAGTGTAATAATAATCACAAAGTCTAATCCTACAAAGAAGCTCAAATAACCAAGATTCTAACTATATGAAAATCTAACTACCAAAGAGTCTAACCCCAAAAATGAGGTTGTTCCACACTCTCTATAGAAAAATAAAAACCTTATTGAATAAGGACTCTATTTACTGGAAATCTGTCAAAACGCGGCTGGGTCGACGGACCTCACGACGGATCGTCGTGGTCACGATGGACCGTCATGAAATCCATCATTCCATACTTATGAAATTTATTATGCTTCTCTCTCCATTACCCTCGATGGCAGGTATGAAGGATCATCACAGGCACAACGGTCCGTCGGGGGTCTTCGTTCCATAACACTTGAACTCTTGGAATTTAGGTACTAGGACTACTTCTCTGATCTTCATGACAAACCATAAGGATTGACCGTCATGGATACGACGGTCGGTCACGCACTCCGTAACCCCACACTTGGTCAGACTTCCCCATCTTCCTTCAGCAGCTGCACTACGATGCCACCTACAGACCGTCACAAGCTCCGTAGGTGGTACTTTTCTGCATTTCTTGCTCAAAAACCTCCACATTCATCTTTTAGACAGATTAACTGCAAATAAAAACAAACTTACATAAAATTAATACAAAAACTCTTTTGGACACACTAAACTTATGGAAAATGCATTAAAAATACCGTGAAACCACGGTATGTCAATGATTTATCAACACAAGTCTTAAAGCCTAGCATAAGTGCCAAGAGGTCTAAACACTATTTTTGGTCCTACTTCAATGAATATAGGTCCTTTAGGATGTTTAGGAACCAAAACGTCTATGAAGTATGGAAACTAGTTCTAGAAAGTACTAGCGTTCCTAAGCCTATTGACGAGCTTGTAGAAGTCGGAAATCTATGAAAATTGCTGGAAGAGTAGTTAATAGATGTTTAAGATGATTCGTAGTTGAAACGTTTGGGTACGAATCCCCAAGGACAATCCAAGGTCTCTTGAGGAGGACCCTAGCACGTAGGCGGCAACATTGCTTGGGCAGTGTGCAACCATGACGTGTAAAGGATGGCTCGTGTGTGGATTGATGGGACGTCGATACCAACCTTCATATAACGCTTAGACAAGATGTTGGATCCACCGCCTTAAAAAGTCTCTGATAGAAATAACAGTTGTGCAGCATGGAGGGAGGCCTGGCCGTCGATTGACCAATGACTCGTCAGTCGTGGTCTCATCGATGGGCCTGCAATGTTCCTGCACTTTTTAAGTTAGTTCATTTAATTATTTTAGAGGTTAGGTGGTTTATTATGTGTTTAAGGGATTATAATTAAGTAAATTAAAACCTCATATAAAGGTCCCAACCCACTCACAAACCAAATCCTCTTCCTTCTCTTTTCTTTCTCTCTCTATTTGGAAGACACCATTGAATGCTCGCTAGGGGAGGGATTTAGGAATGGTAAGATTTCACCATCAAATATTCATCAAACATTGAGGTATGGGATCAATAAGACCTTTGAGACCTCTTTCCTCAAAGGATTCCTTCAAAATACTTCAAAATGTGGGGTTTTCATTTGGGTTATTTTCAATCTTAAAATTTAGGTTATGAATCGAATTGTTTATGTCTTTTATTGGATTTTATGAATATATTAACATGTATTATAACTTTATTATTGTATATCTTGATGATTTGGTATATTTGAAGATGATAATCCTTAACCCTTAACACTAGGTTTGACATTGACATGAATTAAGTTGAGATTGGTTCAATTGACTTGGTTATTTGGTGAATTGCTATTGAATGATGTTGTTACATTAATCATGAAAAAATTAGAGTGAATTGAGTCTTTCATGGTATTTCTTTAGATGATGATCTAGGTTAGAAAGTGAATTAACCTAGGTGTTCTGTCTTAAGCTATTATCTAGTATTGGATTGTGATAAAGTAGTTCTTATAGCCTTGTCATCATGTTGATTATTTTATTATGATTATATATACCCTAAATTGGATTGACTTAAGGGTTTATGGTATGGACTTGATGATGAACTAAGAAGGACACTTTGTAAGTCTTATGATCTCTATCCTTTACTTCCAATTGTGGTTAATTTTTATTAAGCAATGATGTTATATGGGAGTAAGCCTTCTATTAGGGTATATAGGACGGTACGATGTTGAATTGAAATGTCTTGACTATGTTGTGAGGTTGATTAAGGTTTATGTATTATAAAGATGGCGATGACTATCATTGCGCCTTATTATGATATGAAATGCTAATGTGCTAAACCTCAATTATATGAATTGTAATGAAAGGAATTATACTCATGCAATTCTTATTGAGCTATTGATGGTGATGATTATACAAGTTTTATACCCTATGACCTAAACTAAGCTATAATTGATAATTAAAGGCTTAAAGACATTTCAATAAAGGGACTTAGATTAGAACCGAGTGACCTTGACAATGGGAGGTGATGAGTTCCCATCGAGGAAGATTCACCCTATAGTTCTAAATGTGGTGTTGACTCTCTAAAGAGGGATACTCATCCAATATATTCCCATGAGAGGAGGCCCCAAGGGCCAAATGGTATGTAGAGGGATTATACTTATCTCCTAGTTCTTCAACTATGTTGCCCCCATAGGGAGACTAGCTAGTGGATCCACCTAGAAAGCTACGTTTATGGTTGGTTTTGCTTTGGCCAGTAGACCACCTTCTATAGGTGTAAGGTTTTAAAAAATTGGATTCCTTAGTAGCTCATGTGGTCTATGTCAGTTAGAGCAAGATGTTCTCAAAAGGTAAAATGAATTAAAGGATTGAAATATATCAGGATAACATAAGAAGTCTAGCTTAGTCTAGGTAAAGGTATGAGACTCTACCTAAGCATTGCACTAGTTATCCTTGAAAGGAGTCTTAGGAAGTTGTTCTTATGTATGCTTATTCTTATAATGATATATTATATGTATAATAAGGACTTGCATAGTTTTAATACTATATGTTGGTTAGTTCACTTACGGATATGCATTGTTGTATATTGTTACGTAAGATGAAAAGTATATCTAAATGTTATCTTATGTGAAGTAGGGTGTTAGTCATGAATTCTTGTTGGTTTACTTTATTGAGTAATGTTATGGGGCTTTGCTTGGTCATTGCTCTTATTGACTTGATAGAGGTTCATTAGTAATTTTCTTGCTTTGTTATAATGAAATGTACTTTATTCGTGCTTATTGTTAATATGACTTGGATGTAGAGTTACTTGAATATGTATCTACTTGTATAACGGGAATGTTTGATTTGGACTAGACTTGATGTTGTGGTATTGTGATAAATATACCTATAACTTAATAAATGTAAAATGTTGATTGGTATAGTCTTGTTGTATATGCATGAAGAATTTAAATGAAAAAAGCATACTTATTGAACTGTCCTTTTTTTAGAATGTTTTATAAATATATGTGCATATGGTCTCATACTTAGTACAAGTGGCGTACTAACCTCATTTCTTCCTTTTTCCCCAAAAATTTTAGGTTCCGATCGTTGAAGTCTCATTCGAGATGACTTTAAGAAGACTTGGATATTCTCTACCATCCAAGTGAGTAGATCCTCACTTTCCGAGGGCGATGACCATATCTAGCTTATGAACTTGCTTTGTTTTCTAAGATTCTTATGTTCATTCTATTTTTATTTCAATATGATTTGTATAAGGCTATATGTGTCTTCTTTACATTGATGTTGGCATATCCCCAAATTGCTATGATCTTTTAGATGGTATGAGATTAGACAATCCTTAAGACTATGTTCTATCTTATGTATATATGTGCAATAAAAGTATAAGTCTATGTAACCTTCCTATACATAGGGTCTATGTATAGTCGGTATATATATATATATGTATATTATGTGTATGTAGAGTTCTATTTAAACCTTCAAGTAGAAGTAATAAATACATTTAGAATTTACGCTAAATTCGACTTATGAATGTGACTTATGTAAGATAAGAGGCTAGTCTTAGTCCTCAACGAGGACGACGATGCCGATTACATCTAGGGGGTAAACTCTATTTGACTATCAAATCCATGAAAATTGCAGGAGCATTGGTTAATCCAAATGATATAACTACGAATTCATAATGACCATACCGAGTTCCGAAGGTTATTTTTGGAATGTCAGTATCTCTGACTCTTAGCTGATCATAAACGGATCTGAGGTCTATCTTTTAGAAAGCATAGCACCCTAAAGTTCGTCAAACAAGTCATAAGTCCTGGGAATGGAATACTTATGATTGATTGTGACCTCGTTCAACTATCTATAGTCAATGCACATTCTAAGAGAAACATCTTTCTTCTTTATAAACAACAATGTTGCACCCCATGGAAAAATACTAGGTTTGATAAAGCCGTTATCTAGAAGGTATTTCAAATGTTCTTTCAATTGCTTAAGTTGTGGGGGAGACATTATGTAAGGAGGAATAGAAATAGGTTGGGTATGTGGAAAGAGATCAATTCTAAATTAGATTTCCCTTTTGGGAGGAACTCCAGGAAGAACATATGGAATCACTTTGAGAAACTCATGGACTACAGGAACTAACTCAAAAAATTGGAGTTTTGGAGCTAGAATCCTTAACTCAAACTGAATTATAGAGATAACCCTTGGAGATTACCTTTCTATACTTAAGGTAAGAAATGAATCTACCCACAGGTGCTAAGCTACTAGCCTTTCATTCTATGATTAGTTTGTGTGGAAATTAAAAACAAAAAGTTCTAGTTCTACAATCAACCAAGGCATAATAGGAATGTATCAATCTATGCCTAGAATGGATTCAAAGTCTACTATTTTTAACTCTACAAGATCTGCTGAGGTGACTTTCAGAGAGACTATAAGAGAACAATTTTTGTATACCCATTTGGCTATAATTGGGTAAACGGCTGGAGTAGAGACTGAAAAGGCATCTGAGAGAGTTACTGGACTAACACCGAATTAGACTGCTATATCAGGAGTTACAAAGGATATAATATCCCTTGGATCTAACAATGAATAAACATCAAGGTCAAAGACTTGTAACGTACAAGTGACTACATTAGGAGAACAATCCTGATCCTGGGGAGCCTTAAGAGCATACAACCTGTTTTGGATAATTGCCACTTGTACAAGATGAGTTCCACTACTGAGTCGAATAACTAGCTAGTGCTACTAAAGTTGTAGACAGATAATATTATTTCCTCTTTGACCCTGTCTAGAAGGATAATCCTTCAATCTAAGACCAGACTGAGCACACCAAAAACATGTTTCTTTATCTACAAGGCATTTGAACGAATAGATCTTACTACATTTCGAGCAAAATGGGTATGTTTTGTTGCATAAAATATTGCCTTGAGACTTAGACCCTGATACCCTACCTTTATGATCGTTACTGAACTTGGGGGATGAAAATTAGTTGATGAAGGGGTTAGGAATGAAAATTTCTACTGATAATGCGAGTGATTCACACCGTTTGACGATGTTGAAAATAATCATAGTTCCCAGTCATAGACTTGTTCTTCTCCTTGGAATTTTCCCTAAGCTTATCATCCTCAACCTGCTGAGCATGAGTCATAAGACTAGCAATGTTAATATCTCCCAGTAACATAGAATTCGTGTTAGCTCTAGAATCAACAACCATCTAGTAGGATACCTAGAGAGTTGGGTAAATTTGATCCCATACTCTTGACCGTGATATTACCTTGTCTCAGTTTCCTAAATTCCTGATCTTTTACCTCCCTTAACTTTGTTGTGAAGAACGTATCAAGAAAGGTTTCTTTGAAGCAATCCCTAGTAATAGGAGCAATATATTTACCCTTGTTCTCTTTACACGGAGTGTACCATATATGAGCCACATCATTCATACGGTAAATGTCAACTCAAACAATCATTTCCTGTGACCCACATAACTTCAAAGATCTTCTTGATATCATCTATGAAATTTGGGGGGTCCTCACCAGTTTGTGATCTTGTTAAACCTGAAAATTCTATGATCTAAGCTAGAGCCGAACCGAATTAAATATGACCTAAAAATAAGTAATTATAGTCCTATGTGTTTAGGGAAAGAGTCGTGGAAGTTTGGAGAGTGTAGAGGTGAAAAACAAAGAAAAAATTTGATATTGGATACATGTCGCGAGCCTGGTGCCATTTTTTACAACTGTAGCTTTGCATCGCAAATCTAACACAAGGTCTTCTCTCTCAAAATTGTTTCAAACAAATTTGGGCTTGGTGGCGCGTTGTTTACCCACCTTCAATTTTTGAAGAAATCTTGTTTAAAGAAAAGTCAAGTTGGACTTCTATGTTAAGGTCCAACAAACTGACGGGTGTTTTGGGTATTTTAGGGGCTTATTATATATTGAGTTTTAGTCATTTTACACCCATTCCCACACAAAAATAAATCCGCAAATTGAAAACCCAATTTCTCTTACCTCTCTCTAAAATTCGTTCTCGACACAAATACACCATTGAAGAAGAAAGTTAAAGCTACAAGTACAGCTCAAGAACAAGATTTTTATCCATCAATACTTATGTATTGATAAGGTATGGTAACTCTTCACTCTTGGGAGTCCTTTCCCCAAAGGGTTCCTTCAAATTTATTATTTCAATATTCTTCCAAGTTTCTAGATTTTACTCAAATTTGTGGGTCACCTTTAAAATTGACATATTTGTTCTAGATTTGATTAATAATGATTCATTAAGATTGTTTATGAATGAATTGATGTATTAATTTAGGTTTTGACCTAATTATGAAGACCCATGAATGTCTCTCTACCCTTAACCTTAAATCGTGAATTCTGTTTATTAATGATTAGAGTTGATGTAATTGAGTATGTTCAAGTATAATTGAATATTGTATGATAATGATAATTAATTTGATATATAATTATTATAGATTGGGGATGAAATCTTGAAAGGGTTTCTCGGAGGTGATTCATACGATCTTTACGGTCTTTAACATTCTACTGTCGTATTGTTGGCTTATCCTTGGTAATGTTGATTACTCTAAGTATGAATGTATGATCAGAAATGAATATTTTTGTTGTTAGATGATTATAGGTGTAAATTATGAGGGATTGAAGTTAATTTCCATGTACATCTTATGACTATGTTATGAAGTAATGATCTCACATGGTGTCGGGTTTGTGATGAAAGGGTTTTCTCATCCTAAAACCTATGAGCTATGAACATGTTATATAATGGGTTAAAATACTAAGACCTATGTTATGTAATAATATTAAGGAGTACTTAAAGACTCTTGAAAAAGCGAATTTATCTTAACATTGAAAGGATATGCACGAGAGCGGTCTCTTTATGAGGAAGCTTCCCCGATGTTTTCATAAGATTGAAACTACAAAGCTATCTAGCATAGAAAGGGTTTTTTAGTAACAATCTACATATCCCTTAACTATGATGCCTACATAGGATGTAGCTAGTGGATCCACCAAGATTCTATTATGAGTGTTAATGTCTTACCTTGGCATGTAGCATGCCCTCTTTTTGGTGCGAGGGGTTGACACCGGATTCCATGTTAGCTCACATGGTCAATGCCGGTTATGGAAAATTTCCCTATGTTAAAAAGAATGAATGAAAGTATGAAGATGAACACTAACTAGGACTACTTAAGAGGTGTTGGTTAGTGTATGTAAGGCTATGATATTTTACCTATACATTGCACAACTGGACCTTGAAGGGAATTATAGGTGGGTTCTTTCTGTACATATCATATGAATCATGTTAGTTTCTTTTGATATGCATGATGTTCATATGAATTGTTATGCATGATATTCACTACACTTATTATGATTATATATGATGTAAAACCCAATGCTTATGATCTCTTTGGTAGTTCGCTTGGTTTATGTGGGTCTATGTGGTTACACTTACACATTTCACTAGTAGACTTGGACTTGGACTATGAGAAAGGTCTTGCGATGTATTGATGAAATGGCTTCTAAATATGATATTTTGACTATGGCTTTACTATAACGTTTCTCTTGAACATGAATATGTCTTATTATTATTGTGAAATTGACTTGTATATGTTCTTGTAATGGCATAAAGACTTTTTAAATTGAATGTAGAATTCTTATAAACAAAATTTACCTTTGTGTATGTTTTCAAATGTTATACTTGAATATATTTCCATACATAGTACATGTGGTTTGTACTAACTCATATCTCTTCTATTTTCTACACAGAGTGTAGGTTCGGTCTATTGAGGTGATTCTAATCTTTTATTAAAGAAACTTGAATTGCTATTCCCAAGTTGGTGAGTTCTCAAATTTAAGGATGGAGATTCTTAGTTCTTATTCTTGTTACGTTCTCCTTATTCAAAAACTATGTTGTAATTCGTATTATAAGACTTGTTATTGATGTAACGACTAAGTCCTAATTTGCATACTCCTATGTCTAGATGTCAATGTGAGACATATAGTTTCTATTTTTGATATTGGAGGCGAAGTTGAACTTTAAATGAAAAGTTTTAAATTTTGCACCTTTATTCTATCTAATATGCAATGATGAATGCTAAGGACTTGTGTAAGGCCTCTTCGAGGACGAAGAGGATGGTTATGACTCGGGGGTGCACTCTTATCGTGACAAACTTGGTGTCAGAGCATGAGGCTGAATAAATACTAGGAATGATGTCTCACAAAACCATGTCTAGGTAGAGTCTTGTTTTAATTTTGAAGCGCTCCACACTTATGAATGAGAGGCTAAGTGATGCTTAAGAAAGTTTTACTTCTTTCGCATTCTTAAATCGTGCGTAAAGAGTCTTAAATCTATGTTTCCTTTTCTTATAATCTTTAACTCAATTCATGGATACTCAAGCTCATGGTCAATGCAATAGAGTCTTAATACATGATCATGTTATAACATGTTGAGACTGAATACTAATGAACTTAAACATGGAGAATGCAATAGAGTCTTACTGAACTATGGGAGATAATAATAACCAAAAATAAAAACACATGAGCTAAATGTGGAGTCTGATGTAAAAGGCTTATCGAGAGGATCCAATGTATAGTGCAAGAGATACAGAGGCATGTTGGCATGATTACTAGAATGATACCCATAGAGGCGACTTACAACCTACGTTGCCAGTAGTTTTGGGACAATTTGGGTACGCTCAACCCTAGTCCAACTCGATATTATCGTACTCCCAATGGATTAAATAATTAACACATTATGACTTATTTTTTTTAAGTTACTGGATAGCTCATACTTATCATCAAAACTGATCATACAACAATTAAACTGATATTGATCCATTAATGTTAAGGCATGTATAACTTAATACCTGAAATATTTGACCTAGCATGTGTAATTCAAGAACAAACGAAATACATAACTAGAGTTCTGAAATTCATGCAATAAACTAAGTAATAACATGATAATCTAATTTGGAAGATGCACTTAGGTAATTCGTTATGATCTTTTGTAATGCTAGAAGCCCTAGGTCTATTCATAATAGGAGAATCAAGAATCTGACTGAATCATAGGGACCTAGTAGGCGAAAGGAACGCACTAGTGAAATCCCACTTACCTGGTGATTAATTCCACAGAGAAATTTTGAGATTTTGGAGCTGAAATTAGTTAAACCCTGTTGCGTTCTTAAACTAGGGTTCTTGACCTTTTTCTCCTCTCTTGCTTCTAATTTTCAACGGTTTGATTGTCTTGACTTAGGTAAGTTCTAGATATGTTTCTAGGCTTAAACTGACAAAAATCTCATGATTTATGGTCTAAAAAACGTATCTTAGGGGCTAAACGAACAAGGAAAAGACAAAAAAGACCCATGACTTAAAAGCTACCGGAATGACTAATGGAGTCAATTGACGGTCCTTATAGGTTGACCTTCATTAACTACTAAGGATTGAAAGTTGGTTAGCCCATCAACGGAGCTGATTGACGGATCGTAAGTCATTTGACGGTCTGTACTGGTCAACCGTTGTAATGACTGAGGACTAAAATTCTTCTGGCCCATCGACGGAGCTGAGTGATGGTTTACATTGGTCAACCGTCATTCAGGACTGAGGCTGGCCCATAAATGGAGTAGACTGACGGACCATAAGTCAATTGATGGTATGCAGTTTGATTCCTTCGATGGCACCTGCAATTTTTAAAAATCTACATTCTTGGTCTTTTTTTAGTACGGGGTGTTACAGAGTTTTTCGTGGAAAGAGGAAGTCTGTATTGTTTAATATAATTCCATTATTAAGGTGGTAAGTCATATTTTGTAATAAGGCCCATGCCGGAGCATGTGAAAGGTCCTCATTCGACTTGAAGTTTGGTGAAAATTTTTGCAACCACATTTGTAAACCATCACACTCTATCACTCCTTTAAACTAAACATTTTTATACCCTTCTTCTATACAAAGATCAATGAACATATTATAGTTGTTGAAGACTCCAATCTTTATAGACCCTTTCATACTCAACTTTTTTTTGAACTTTGACCTAATGGCCTGGATTTTGAAAATCGTCCCACCAAGGTAAATTTGCAGTCTTCTGTCGTAATGTTGTAGTAATCTTTAACTTTGAAGATTACAGTTTGTATACTATTAAGAGCAGATTGTTTTGTTATGATATTTTCCTTATCATATCCGATATCGTTCGATTTTGATGAAGAGGGATTCATAATAGTAGAGTCATAAGACACTTTTTCTTCAATTCCATGTTGGAGTTGTTTCGCCCCTGGTTGTAGAGGTTTATCTCAGTCCAGACGAGCCAGAACACCCCCCCCCCAGTGGCTTCATCTGGAAGAGCAAGGGAGAAACCCGCAATCTGAGATATAAACATTAGAAAGTCATTGATAGAAGTATAAAGAGAAAGAGAAGGCGATGCACATTACATTTTGTGCTTCTTTTGTTTACTTTCAAGTCATATAAGAATATACGATTAGATCTCTTTATTTGATTCTCCAGAAATTTCTATACTTCAGGAAGTCATATAAGAATATCTGCTTAGATACTCTTTGTTTGATTCGCCTGAAATATCAATACTTCAGGAAGGATTTACGTGGCTATGCCAATGATGAATGATGTCGGATTTCAAAAATTAGTGTAACATATCATGGAAATAATGTTCTATTTTTCTTTTTTTGCAATAGAGCTTCTGTTCTGGGTTTGTTGAGCAGGATACGAATTATGGTGCAATGTAGAGAATTTGTGAAATTGATTTGAGGTATTGGAGTCCAAGTATATTTTTTTTATTTGAGGTTACAACTTTCAAGTTGTTAATCCTTCACAGACAATTAGGAAATTTTGCACTAAAATTCATTGGTTTAAATAGTCTAGCAAGATTTTCTTTGTTATCTTTGTTCGCCATTTGCTCTTGTCCAATTGAGCTGATTTTTAGATAAATTTTTCCTTTAAACACAACCTTTGATTAGTAACTGACAAAGGTGGATTATGAGTTCTATAGCTCCAAATTGTTACTCGTGAAAAATAGGTGCATTTTTGTGATCTTTGTGCTATCGTGTAGTTATTCCCGCTTGTTGTTTGATACTTCTTTGGTGATCATTTTTGAGAACATATAGCTACTCTTGTTAATTATTGTGGAGCTTTGGTCCCGTGGTTTCTACTCTTCTCTCCAAAGAGGTTATCCACATAAATTTTAGTGTGTCGTATGGTGGATTTAGCTTTGTCTTATCATATTTGTTATGTTGATTTATTTGCTGCCAAAAACAGTGTTTGGGCTTAAATTTGATTGTCTCCTCTTTATCAAAAAATATAAGGGAAAGTTTAGACTTGGTATTCTTCTTCTACTACAATGTTGTGCACCTTTGTTAGTACTTATCCTTCCCAACAGTTGGTACTATACTATCAATGCGACCTGAACTAGTTTCATATTCCAAGATTCATAGTCTATTGGTGAACCATGTGTTTTCCATGGCTCGTCCATGTCCTCCCTAGATATTCCTTACTGTAGGCGATACAATTGCGGATAATATTCCTGCGTATTTGTTTTATGCTGATATGTAAATAAAACCTTGTTTGATGAATAATAACTCTCTTAGAGGCCATGGTAAATCGTGTACAAGGGTCATGGTGGCCACAATATATAATTTTTTTCATTCATGTCCGAATCGAAAGATCCTTCCAATAGATCTTATATGAACCTTAGGATACACTACATGATAATCACCAACTAAAATAACTCTATTTATTTCATCAAAATAAGTGAAGGATCTATGAAGAAGCAGGGGATGGAGAAGAGGTTGAATTGATTGATGAAAAAACATACAAGCAGATTGTCATCAATTATGGTAACAAAAAGATATATAGAAAAGGAAGATTCATAACATAAAGTGATGGCTTTTTTCCTTGTATATATATAGTCATCATTGTTTTTTTCCTTGCACATATAATCATCATTGTTTTTGTATATCCGAATATTTGTGTGCTTGAATTCATATAAAAAAACAATTAGTATTTCTAGATGTTAAAATGTAACAAATCATTAGAGAATGTAAAATCTAGTAATTAGAAGAAATTAATTGAGTCGACTGGTTTATATAACTTAAAGATCCAATTAAAACCCTATCCCCTAAAAGAATAGTGTGTGACCTCCATTTCCAAAGAAACAAAGAAGCAAAATGAAAACAATGCAACCGAATTAACGAGCGGGACATAGTTCACATAGAGTTGTACTGTTAACAAGAACTTTTTCTCTATTTAGATAAGGAAAAAGATTCAAATATGTCATTGAACTTTCAGAAAAGGTCCATTAATGTCATTTGTTAATATTTGGCTCATCTTACCATTATTGTTAAAGAAAATTCTGATTCATGTAAAAAAAAATTAAACTTTACCTTTGCAAAACCACTTTTTACATCCCAAACAAGGTTTAATACTTTTCAAATGAAGTTCATGGATCAAATATATTCGTTTTGCTTGTTCTTACTTAAGAACACCGAGGACACATTAAGAACAAAAACAACTCCCAAATTTTCAATAATTAAATTCTTCACGAAATCATCTCAAATTCCGGCTACATTATAAATTTGGATTTCGGAAAAACCAAAATTCTAAAATCATTTGTAGAGTATAAAAAGATTTACCCATATTAAAATAAAAATATTCAAAAAAAAAAAAATCAGTCCCAAAATATTAAAATTGCTCTGATTCATCTTTTATGATTGTTTTTAACATTAGATCTTTGTTCCTATTGTTTTTTTGAATCTATGTTCAAAAGTTCTAATGATTTGAAGTGGCGGAGAAAATTCTATAATTTAAGAATGAAGAAGTTTTGAAACATTGAAGAAATTCCAAGTGAATCCTATTGACTTAGGTTGAATTCACACTCAAAAGATATCACTCTTGAAATTCCAGGTAATTTCTGGAAGAATTAAAGAAGTTTGAAATTTGAGATTTGTTAATGTTGTTTATGTGTTCGTGCTGATCTTAAGTTAGAAGGGGCAAAAAGAGTATAGTTGATCCAAAAACTCCAATTAAAATTTGTTAAAAATTGTTTGTGATGTAAAAAATGGTTCTACAAAACCAGAGTTAAATGACATGGATGGACTTTTTTTTTACAACAATGACATATCTGAGCCGAATTTTTAACATATGACATAGATGAATCTTTTCTGAAAGTTCGATGACATATTTGAGTGTTTTCCCTTTAAATAATAACACATTTTAAGGATTTTCACTCACTATAGATGCAAAGACTAATGTAATTAATACAGAACTCTCCATACTTTTAGCAATCATTTTATCAACATTTCAAAGTTGTTCTGTATTTCTTCAACTATTCAGCTACATTGTTTGAACGTAAAATTTGTAAAAACATTTTCTTTATATGTAAGATTTTTTATTCTTTTTTCTTTATTTTTCTTGGTTTCTCGATCCTTCACTTACTTCATTGGGATCACCATTGTTAGAAAATTAAGATTTGTCTAGAAACTCTTAGATTTGGGATATTTTGTATTTGATATGTTAGAAAAGTAAGAATTGTCTTGAAAATCCCAGGTTGGAGATATTTTGTAGTAGATATTTTAGAAAATTAAGAATTGTCTAGAAACTTTTAGGTTGAAGATATTTTGTAGTAGATATGTTAGTCTTGAATTAAAATGGGTGGTGGATAGTGAGCCACATAGGTACATAGTTTAGTATGAGATATTTTTCTAATTACATGGTTGTGATTCTCACACTTTATATATAAATACACCATATGTAATGACACATCATGTGAGAAAATAATTTAACTAAAGAAAACTTAAGCCTTCTTCTCCACTTTCAGATTTCCAATAGCAATTTTACAGCTGCGATTTCCTAATATTTAAACCTCCTAGACATGAAGTTCTTCCACTTTTATTGAAAAATGGTATCAGAGCCTACTTGCTAAGAGATCTGAATCAAATTTTATTTTTTTAGCTCATCTATTTTATGTTCTTTCTTGAATTTGTTTGCTGAAAAAGTACATAGCACCTGAAAGTCAGCCAACTACAGGTCCTTCGACTTTTACGGGAGAGAATTATCACATATGGGCCATCAAAATGAAGGTTAATATAAAGGTGCTCAATTTATGGGAAGTTCTTGAGCTCGGAAACCTGCTGACCAACCATTGAGAGTTAACGCAACTCTCAATGAAATAAAGAAGTATGATGAGTTGGTGAGTAGTACTCAACAAGCTCTCACCTGCGTAAATTAAAGTCTTACGTACGTCAAGTTTATAAGGATTATGACATGTGAAAAAGCCAAAGAGGCCTGGGATAATTTAAAGGAGGAATTTGAAGTTAGACGGACACATATCCATCTATATTGTTTACCACTGCTTAGACCAATGACTAAGGATACTTATTTAAACAATATCATTTCTAGTTTGAACTAGATCATACTCAATCTAGAAAATTGATCTCATAACTCTCATCTCATCCATATGCTCCGAGTATCACACCACATTATCCAGCACTCAGGAAAAGTATAATAAAAAGTTCACTTACAAACAACAAGATAAAAGAAAATAGATCTTTTGATTCACAACCTTGGAAAATAAGACATCCAGTTCCATTGATTCTCAAGATGCATTGGATTGGGAAAATTTTGTATACATCAAACTTAAAGAAATAACTATTGATCGCGAAAGGCCAGAACACTCGATAAATGGGCATGCAGAAGAAAATACCAATGCACAACTTGTTCGTTCGGATTTGATCTTCCATGATTGTTTACCAAAGATTATTTTTTTCATAACAGTGTCATGCTATTTCGTGAACAAATGTCTTCGTTCAATTTAAAACCCTAACGAAACCCAAAGAGGAAAGGTGTGTTTGATAGAAAAGGAAAAGTCATCAAAACTAAAAGGTGTGTTGCATAGAAAAGGAAAATTATCAAAATCAAAAGGTGTGTTAGAGAAAGAAGAAAAACTCATCAAAACCAAAATGTCTGTTTGATAGAAAAGGAAAAATTATCAAAACCTTGGCAAGCCTTTCTAAAGCCACAAGAGTATATATAGTTGAACTCTAATAATAGAGATTCAATTAAAACCCTAGCCTCTAAAATATTGATGTAAGATCTCTATTCCCAAATCCCAAAGAAACATAGATGAAAAATGAGCAGAGTTGATCGAATTAATATGTTGTCGTACACTCTTATTATTCAGATTTTCTATTTTCTCCAAAAGGTGGTTGTAGAGAATAGCAGAAGAAAAATATAACCGAGAAACTTTCTGCTAACCCAAGACTGTTAACTAAGATCAGATGATTCAACTAAATAAGAGGAAGCTAGAAAGTAGAAATTATTTATGGAAACTCTTTTATTTGTGTTTTTCATAGGTTTTTTGCAAATGTACAACACTATCCCCCTATATACTTAACAATGGATGGTTCTAGATACTAATACATTTAGACTATTCCATAATTTTCTACAGTTATCTAATTTCTCTAGAACATATACAAGAATTATCTCATAAAATTATCTTCAACTCTATAATATCTACATATTTCTACAAGATACTTGAGAAAATTGAGGGGAAGGTGACAAAAAAGAGTTCAAATTAAAATTTGTGACAAGTTTGAGAGATTCAAAGTCAATTTTTATAAATTAGTGATTACGGTATTTGGGTCTAAAATAATTACTTATTATCTTTTAAAAGATATCAAATAAACCTAATTCCTAATCTCCTTCCTCTTTCTCTCAAAACATGTATCATTGCGACTACGACCCTTCAGTGTGTACCCATTGACCAATGTTGCGACTTCCAAACCTTCCTCTCAAGTTGCGAACACTTCAATTTGGCATCTTTATCTTCGTGTTCTTTGTCGGCATCTTCATCTACTCCTCAAAGTAGCACCTTTTTTTAATAATTAGGATTTAGCGATTGTAAAGGTTGAAGATCGATTGGGTTGTGTTTGTACATATTTTGAATTATAATCTTTTTTTTCCAAGGAAACTCCTATTATAAATCAATAATCAAAACTCAAGGTAACACAAGAAGCAAAGAATAAAAAATTGTTCATATCATCCATTGTAGTCTTCTTGAAAAGTATATTACTAATCAGTAAAACAAAGTATATCGTCAATATAATAATGATAGGATACCATTCCACACAGTTATCATCTTATAAGTAAATTACTTATTATCTTTTAAAATATATCAAATAAACCTAATTCCAAATCTCCTTCCTCTTTCTCTCAAAACATGTATCATAGCGACTACGACCCTTCAGTGTGTACCCATTGACCAATGTTGCGACTTCCAAACCTTCCTCTCAAGTTGCGAACACTTCAATTTTGCATCTTTATCTTCGTCTTCTTTGTCGTCATCTTCATCTACTCCTCAAGGTAACACCTTTTTTTAATAATTAGGGTTTAGCGATTGTAAAGGTTGAAGATCGATTGGGTTGTGTTTGTACATATTTTGAATTATAATCTTTTTTTTCCAAGGAAACTCCTATTATAAATCAATCATAAAAACTCAAGGTAACACGAGAAGCAAAGAATAAAAAATGGTTCATATCATCCATTGTAGTCTTCTTGAAAAGTATATTACTAATCAGTAAAACAAAGTATATCGTCAATATAATTATGATAGGATACCATTCCACACAACTATCATCTTATAAGTAAATTTATTATGTTTTTTTCGATGAAAATTAGGCAAAGGACAGACATTTAAATTTTATTTTTAGGACTTGAAAGGAGTGTGAAGATAAGAAAAATGGAATTTTGGTAAGCACATCAATTTATCAACTACAATAGATTATGACATTTGTTTAACATAAGTATACTCTGTCTTTCTTACTTGAAAGATTTAAATATTTCCCTTTTTATCCTTACTTTGTTTGATACTTTACAATAGATGTTAATCGTCTAAGCACACAAAAATGTTCATCAACATCTATGTTGTTCCAACCCTTCAAATATATTATCTGGTTGCATTTCAGTTCATCAACATATATGTTCGCACTCAAAACTTGTATTGTTTACATTGTCTTTATTCAATCAGATCATAGAAAGAGTTCATAAAAAGATGATAAATGTATTTACAACAAATGTTATGATTATTTGTCACGACCTAACTAAGGATCATGAGAGGCACTAAGTGGCGCAAAGGGGGAGAATTCCAAAACAATCTTACCAAAGTTCTAGAGAAAACCTGGAAGAGTTTTCTTAATTTGTTTTAGGTATATCCTGAATTTTTCCTGTCTCAGAAATCCACAACACAACTAATAAAATCTATAAATTAAGACATAATATCCATCGACGATCTAATTATCACACAAAAATATTAATTCATCTCCAAATATCAAAAAAGAGGCTCAAACTAGTCACTTGACTACAATTCGAAGGAATAATCGTGACTTCAAATAAGAACTGACAAATAGAGAAAATTTAAGAGATTAAAAGCAACCAGATAAACCATAGATAATCAATAGTTTTCTTGCCACGCGAAGCAATGCGGGGCTCACCAAATGCTACCAAATCACACTCTCTAGCTAATGAAATCCTCTTAAATACCACATGAGTTCTTTGTAAAAACAATTAGCGAGGAGTGAGACGTTAGCTTAATGAATAGTAATACTTATCCACAACCATTTTAATGAGCGAAATGTTACAAAATATGCTAGTATAATATCATAATGATGAAATAATGGTCTTTCAAAAATAATAACAATATTCAACATGATGTGCCTCATATAAGCAAAACTAATTTAATTATTTAATAGTAAACTCACTAAAATATTTCCATATCAAATCTTATAGATGGGAGGTTTTCAAGGATTAATCATGTAATTAATGTGACCTTCTCTTTAAGAAGAACCTAATAACACTGAACTCCTCATAAATGAATTAATATTCACATCAGTAGATCCCCACTCGAGGGATAATAAGTTTTAGTATACTAGTTCTACAAGGGCTTTATTAGTAATCAATAACTACAAGGTGCACTAGGTCTAACAAACACTTCATTAGCTACGAGATTCATCAACATCTACTCCCATTTATAATTTTCTTTGAATCATTAGACACATTTCAAAATCAAATAGAGAATTTAAATCTTATCAGATCATATCATTTCAAAGCTTCACAATCACATGTCAAAATACTATTTCTCAAATATGTGTCAAGCATTTTCATTAAAAGTAACCATATCATGTAAGATTGAAATTATCTAAAACAAATTTTTCAGTATAATATACAGTGAAAGACTTATCATACATGCAAGTTCAAAACACTCGGTAACACATTTAATTTATAAACCATGTAAAAACCATGAAGTACTTGTATTGAAAGACCAAGCTCATCACTCAAATGGTCCGTATGAATTCCTTTCACTACAAAAAAAAATAGCGTTTAGCGACACTTATATATTCATGACTATCTGAGGACGGATTAGTGATAAAATAATGTGTATGTTACTAAAAAAATAAAAATAAATTTTGTAACAATACTAGCAACAAGCTAGCGACGAATTAGCAAAATTTTTGCCTTTGTTTTGCAAAAAAAATTGCAACATAGGCATGAAATAATTTTTTGTGAAAACTTAGTGACTGATGTAATAAGGAATTGTTTGTCTTTAAACTAAAAAGTAGATTAAAAGTCTTATCAACCAAATTGAATTGCAGCTAACGATTTTTTTAATTAATTGTTTTATAACAAAATAATATACATATTGACAGATATATAATTTCGTAGCTAAATTCGTTGGTTTAATTAAGTAAATGTTAGGATTGTTTTTCTTTCTTCTAGAACATGTTCTCTCTTCCAAAACACATTGGTCTTGGATACTTGGAGAGCTTATCAACAACTTTCTATTTTCCTTTCTTCTTATTTATTTTATTGCACTATGTAAAAGACCCGAAACATAAAGAGCATCGGTATTGTTGAAGCACATAGCACCAAATTCGCTGACTTCTAAAGAAGTAGCATAAATAGTTGCTTTCTTTTGATGTTTTTCAGGTATGTGAATCTGTTTTGTTTTTGAAAAGTTGATATCTTCTAGGGTTTATTCATATATGTTGATTCTTATGTAAATTGAGTTGGTTACTTTTTATTTACCTAAGAATCTACTAGTTCATTGCTTTAATTCATTTGGAATCTAGTAGGATTTTTAATTTATTTATTAAGTTGGGTGAATCTGCTATTTATTTTCTTTAATTCTTTTGGAATCTGATAGGTTCTTTATTTATTTATGAAGTATGGTGAATCGGCTAGTATTTTGCTTTAATTAGTTAGAAATGTTGTACGGTTTTTTATTTATTTATGATGTTTGGTGAATATGCTAGTTATTTGCTTTAATTTGTCTGGAATCTGGTAGGTTTTTTATTTATTCATGAATAGTTTATATCTTCTAGGGAACGAATATATAGGACGCATTGTTGATTGTTTTATCATTAGTGTGGATATTATTTCTTCGTAAATGTTGTTGTTCTGATATTGTGGCTTCTGTTGCAGAATAGTGCATGTTTTTTACTGCAATATATAACTATGTGATTTTAATACGTGATTGCAAATGGAGAAAGAAAGAAAATGTCTCATCTAGTATATTTCCGTTCTCTGAAACTCAAAAGAAAAAAAAGAACAGTAAAAACATTCTCTACCTTGAGGATTCAACGTGTTGCACTGTGCAATCTTATGATACTTTGATAATTCATCAGTAAAGTTCTGTGACCTTGTGTAAGTTCGTGTCTCTTTACTTGAAATTTTAATAATGTCGGAAAAGTCCTACCAGAGTAACTAACATTCCTTTGTATATTGTCTTGTTTCATGAAAAATGTTCAAGTGTTCTTCTTCTCTTTAGTTTGTTAGAATAAACTAGTTTGAATATCAAATAAGTCTCGAATATAGAATATTTTATTATTGATATTGTGGTAGTTCTAAAATTTCATATGTATGTTGTTGTCTTACCTTGGTAATGTTTTGAATTCTATTGTTTAGAATTCTTGTGAAAGTGGTGAAGATGCAAAGATATTCGCAGGTGATTATAAATGCTCTACAACATTTAAACTATATTTTGTAGATATTCAAAGAATGATGTGAGAATGACCTTTGAACTTCATACATCAATCTCACGTTTACTTTCATGATCAGATCATATCATGTACAACATGTTTAGAACTTTTTTCAACTATAAAATAGCGATTTGATATTTGTAAAGACGTAGTATCATCCTTTAATTAGAGAAAATGTTACTTAATCATGTTACTTATGAGTGATTAATTTTTTATGATAGTTACTAAATTAACAAATTAAATATTTACAAAGAAGTCATAATTGAAATGGAATTAGTTCCACACAGATTTGACAACCATAGTATATCCTTGTCGTTCGCCTTTTAGATGTGATAAGAGAAGCTTAAAAAATATAGATAATCATATCTGTCCTTAACACTGGTTCAAGAAAATTAAACACTGTAGATCAACGTGAATAACCCATTCAATGTTTCTATCAAATATGAAAAATCTGTGATGTAGCACAAACCATAAGGTGATTAGATGCCCAAAAATCACTTGTTTAAATATAATTCTATTCGTCTAACATATTTTCAGAAACTGAGGCAGAAGTTGTATGTACATAATCTGCATCCTGAGTTTCTAAGATGTAGTTGAACTATCTCAAAGCATAGCCTAATCCACGCAATAATCCAACCCAGTCCTAACTTCATGATTTTTATATAAATAGTCAATTAAGATTACTTTAATAATTTGCGACGTATGTTGGAAACAAGTTCAGTTTATACAAGATTAAGTTGACTTGCAACAAGTCACAAGTATGAGTAGTAACCTGAAAAAGTTGATAACTATAAGAATAAGTATATTTTATTTTACTTTCTATTAACAGTGGTAAAATTATTGCTTAGCATCAATATAATTAGCATATTATCAATAGTCCCCCGTTATATTTGATTTTTCTTTCGATTTACAGTGGTAAAAGTATTCCTCGATATCAATTTGAGCATTTTATTAGTAGCCCCCCTCTCATTTATCTTCATCCTAATATTTCCTTTTTCACATTTTAATACCCCCATAATATATTAAATTATGATTTTCTTTTTGAGAAGTAAACATTACCTTACTACTATTATTTGTAGAATTAATGTTTAAACTCGTTATGGCTAAAGTTGAAGAAAAGTGTTCCTGAACTTCACAACTGAAGAACGCAGCAAGCCAAACAAAAGTGTCTGGAGGAGAACATAGAGTAGCAAAAGGAAAAGAGACTTAACGTAGAAAAATACTTGTATCTTGTATTTCTTATCAGGTATTACTTGAGCTAATTTATTGTATCGTTTCTTAACTTGTTTACGATGATGTGCAACTATATCTATTAATTTCTAAAATTGATATTAGTTATCTACATGTGTTATCGTATTTATATGCAACTTACTAATTTGAATATTTAGGAAGTCCATGCTAGAGGCAACACAAGTTGTGCTCAAATAAAGAGTTGACTAGAGAATATAATTATTATTACCCTACTTTGAAGGGTAAGAAAATACCTTGAATTTATTTGTGTTCTTTGAAGTAGTTATCTATGTTGCTTTGAGACTAGTAAAAAGTGAGTATTTTGCTAAAATATGAGGCTCCCTATTCAGTTTCCAGTAAGTTTTTTCGTGTACTTCAATATTCACTTTTGTTTATAAAATTTCTTATTTATAAACGTATGATAAGAAAAAGGGATAATGCACAAGTACCCCCCCCCCCAACCTATGCCCGAAATCTCATAGACACACTCATAGTATACTAAGGTTGTATTACCCACCAGAAACATATTTTCTTGATAATTTTCTACCCCTTTTCGGCCTATGTGGCACTATCTTCTGGGCCAATACTTGTTGACTTAATTTTCGAGCAAGTGCCACGTAGGTCGAAAAGGGGTAGAAAATTACTCATAAAATAAGTTCAGAGGGGTAATAGGGCCTTAATATAGTATAAGTGTTTTTCTGAAAGCTATAATTGACAAATGTTTTGTTAGATTCGACTTGCTTATTAAATCTATAATTTTCTTTGAAGTTCTTGTTATGAAAAATTTAAGGCCAAACATAGAGGTCATATTAAGGTGAAAAGTTTTTTTTTTCTCTCAAATTAAAACTTTTGTTAACTGATGGACCGTTGTTTGTTCTCGTGGTTCCACACTTAGTCAGATTTCTTCGATATTCTCCCTTACCCTGAAATGTATAGTAACCGTCACCACCTATGGTGCGTCGATGAAACTACAAACCGTGATGGCCTTCATAAGTCGTGAATCTACACTTTTTTCTATTTTCCTTAAGAGTTTTCATCCTGGACATCTTTCCTGCAAAACAAGGCATGAAATTTGATAAAACTACTACAAAAAGTCTTTAGATACTCACAACTCGCAAGCCAAATGCATTGAAAACTCTGTGTGACCACGGTACATCAACACCCTCAACTTAAATTCGTTATTTGTCCTCAAGCGACACATAATGAGTCAAAATAACATTTGTACAAAAGTATAGGCTTTTAAGCTCTAGCGATCGCATGGACATCGAACCCTAGTATTTCTTAGATTAAGTGCAGGCTCACTCTCTTAGGTTCAACAAGCTAACTCATGGGGATCACATAATGCCTCAAACATACCATGCCCAGACACCTCTACCATTTTGCCTTTAGCCAAGATACCAATTTTTCGGTACCACAACAGTGCCTTTACTTCAAAAGAAATCCTCATTTTTCACACAGAGATTGTAAGCTTGGTACAAGGAATGTTGTTCAACGCCACAGTCAATAACAATTTACACTACATTTAGTAATCATCGTCATACGCTTGCCCTTATTTTCATTGCTTAGGTTCACCACACATGACTCTAGGATCACCAATAGGACTTTCTTGGCTTGTAATGTAGGCTCAAGGTCATGTGTGGTGCGTTTGTGTACATTTTTAGTGACTTTTTCCCCTCTATGACCTTTCCACTAAGCTTTCTCCCATTTTTCTTATCTTTCCATCTTTTGCTTGCTTTTTTTTAGATATGACTCTAACTTCTTTTTCCACTTTTTCTATTCAACATCTTTTATTTATTTTTGTTTACTTTCTTTTCCTTTTCTTTCAATTGATAATTACACCGAGTATATATTTTGCACGCTTTCTCGTTTCTTTTTAACACCCAACTCTTTTCATACCCATTATTGGGTCCTTACCCATAATAGCCACCCTTAACTTATGGTTTTTACATAAGTAGAGGTACAAAATGCCCAGATTCAGGTCAGGTAAAAGACGAGGTCCTTTACAACATTAACCATTCTCAACATAGGCTTTTGGCCTATGTCAAGGTGCACATGTCCAAGGAGGGACATGGGCAAAAAACATTAAACCCTAGGAAGGTGAGTTGGTAAGAAAAAAAATTTGTCATTACAGGCTCAACATATTTGGATCAAAAGGGACACTTCTTTAATTTGGTTAACTTATTTTATGCTAGATGTTGGCTAATTTGAAAAAGGGCCTATGATCCTTTCCTAGCTTCTAACATAGATTTCCTTTGCAGGACTAACCGGACAAGTTCTATTTAGGTACCAACTGTTGAACACTCCAATATCCTCACACTCTCAAGGCACCTCAGTGCACTATCAGTATGTCAGATTTCCCAGTTTACGTGTTAGTTTAAGGTGATGCTGTGGATGCCTATCGATGGCATCCTTAGAGCCAACACATTCAACTTATTGTCACTTATACGTGCAAGCACTATCCAAAATAGGATATCATTTATCAGCCTTAATTTTCATGATTTTATACTTTTATAGAATAAGACATTCCGTTTCAAAAGAAAAGTAAACAGTCTCTTGGTGAAAAAGAACATAGACAAGAAAACCCTAAAAGAGGATTGTGAGTTGGGTTACTCATGCTTTACCCTACCACTGACATTTCATTTACCCGACCCCCACCAAAAGAAACTTGCAATTGTCCCCAATGAAATAAATATAAAAGAATAGGGTGGTAAGTGAAGGAAATTTGTTGTGTAGTTACCCCTTCACTTTACATTGAGCTGCGTAGGTTTGCTGACCCAATCAACACCTGCCCATCGACGGCTTGTTGGTCCATCAATGGGCCATCCTGGATGGCCGTTATTTGGTTTAGAGACCTTCCTTTGGGATATTACTATCCCTAGTCTAAGTCTTGACCTACGTCACCATAGACGGGCGTCGACTAGCCTACTGGCCGTCGATTGCCTAAGTCGTTCGGGGCTGGTCTAAACAGCCTTTGGCTCAAATGAGGGGTCCTTCCTCAAGGACACTTGGTTGGTCCTTAGGGACTTTTGTCCGGATGTTTCCAACCTAAATATGTTCGTATACGAGTTTAGGACCTCTCACATCAATGTTATCCAAAACGAACACGTAAAACTTAATGAAACATATTAAGACACACTAGGTCGTTTCAAGGCAATCCTTTCAAACGTCATGGACGTTTGACCTCCAAACTTCATGAAACTTGAACCACTGCCTCCTAACTTCATAATAACCCATGTAGGGACCTTAAAACATTAAGACACAAGCGTTAGACACCACACCATACACAATACACAATTATGAAGAACACAAATTTCACATACTTTTAGACACTCAAAACACAACAACACGATAAAGACTAATCTAAGACTCATTATATCATAAGACTCACATAGTTCATTTCAAATAGGAGGAAAAAATTCCCCCTTAATTATCATGCTCATATACATAAATTAAATACACATTATAATAATTTTCAACAAAAGAATAAATTTGTCAAAATTTGAAAACTTCATAGTTAGACCCCTAAGCAACACAGTGAACATGCTTGAAAATTCATAAAATCCAACTTTTCGACAATTGATGATAAAAGCATGATTATATAAGAGATATAACCATATAAATTAAATTTAAAACATAATCATAACTCACTTAAATACAAAATGCACTGAACAATTGATATTCAGTTCCAACAAGACTCCTAAACACAATGTAACATGCAACATGCTACTATGACTTTCTAACTCTCAAGCTTGAATTGAATAGAAGATATGAGACAATCAATCAAAACTCTACTACTCACCATACTCCCCCATTTAGAAGGAACTCATAACAACTAAAAGAAGAAGTTATAAATTACCAACATCATCCCAATTTATTCCCCTAGCCCGGAGTGCATAGAAACGATTCTTCATTGGAGCATTATTACCCGGAGCACTTGGAGGAACTTGCTTACCTTCTTTTGATCTAGGTCCATCCTTGACACAACCAAAGCAATTTCCGGTATTAACTCGACATTTCACATAATACTTCATCCCACAAGTAGCACAAGTAGGCTTAACATTTTGGGAACCACTTCCCTTCTCAAGTTTGACCTTAGGATATGTAGGTTCATCTTGAGTTTGATCCCCCTTCTTAAAATTAGGCTGGCTTTGCTTTCTTGGTCCAATCTCTTCAACTTTCTAGGAATCCTACTAAGCTTAGACTAATCTATGGTTTGAGCATACACCATGAGTCTAGCAAGTTTATGTCACCATAGAGTATTGCCATACAACACTCTACTTTCAGAAGGTCGACAACACCTGTCACAAACCTACTCATCTCATCCCTAGGGTTAGACACCAACGATAGAGCATACCTAGACAAAATAGTTAACTTCAAGGAATACTCCTCAACACTCATATTGCCTTGCTTGAGATTCATGAGCACTTCAACCTTTACCTCCCTCCTCTTACGGGGAAAGTACTTTCCTTAGAAAGCCTTCTTTAACTGTTCCACTTTATAAGACCTGACATAACTGGCCTATTATATTTTCATTTAGCATACCGCACTTGATAAACCTCCCTCAATTGATACGAAGATAACTCTATCTTCTCCCTAAAATTCAGCCCCATGGAACTCAACACCTTATACACACCATCTAGGAAATCTTTGGGATCCTCTCCCACCTTAGAGCCAAGAAAAATAGGAGGAATCATCCTAAAAAAATCTCTAAATCTAGATGTCATAATGCTTTCCACAATATTCTCTCTAGGCTCTATACCCCTATTCACATGGGAAGTTAAGGATCAGGCTAAAGTAAGTAAAGCCTCTTTAATCTCCGTATTAGTCATTCCGGGGGGAATCACTGGAACTTCACTACCTTGACATCCAATAGACTTTAAATCCTTGAGAACCTTGAGCCCTTTGAGCAGCTTGAAGAACATGCTGAACTTGCTCAAGTTTAGAAGGAACTTCCTCATCCACCCTTCCGTTTTCAAAGCTTCTAGTGGCCATCCTTCTAGTATTCATATCCTATAAATACAACATAAGAGATTAGGAATAGACATTTACAACCTCAAATTTATTAGCACAACACAATATTGATGAAGAAAGTAAAACTCTATCGTCCTACAGCCTCTCGCCCATAGATGTGTCGCGACTCACAGCAATGGTCAAGACTCTACTAGACGTGGCTTTATGAGACTTTTTGATTCCTAAGACTACTTTCATAGCCTATTTTATGATACCAAGCTTTTCCCATCCCTAGAGCACACCCTAGAAGATATAGCACTCTCGGTGTGAGTGATGGCATACTTGACCTCTCGGAGGTCTTGTACAAGCCCTTTGACATCATTCATTGCATACATGTATGAAAAGTACTATGGAACAAAAACTTTTCATACGAAATATCTTAAAACATCTTTTTATACTAGAATCATAGAAAAATCTAAGTCTTAATACGTGTCATCCTTAGACTTTAAGGAATACTTGGGAAACGGCCCATAGAATTGAAACATAGCAATCTAATATCTATAAAATAATTTGAAATAAAGAAGTCTAAAGACGATTATGCCATCGCGTCAATTGAGGACATAATTCAACTATGCTTTAATGATAACTAGAGTCTAAGCTCTGCTTGAAGATGCTTATAACCTTCCACCTGCACCTTTAGATATAACAAAATGTATAGAATTAGTACAAAGACACGTACTTAATATGACTTAATGCATAAAATTATGAAACAAACATTTATAATAAAGCTTCTCTTTTTTATTAAGACATCATAGTATAAGAATAAGAATAACATTTAAACGTGAAATAATACAATGAGAAGACATTACAATTTGTACTTAATTTACATGCACGTTACACTAACATTACAATGAAGCTTACAGTGACTTCACTATAAGTTTATCCAAAATTCACACACCACATCAAAGTATCTCAAAAACACATAAATATGAGATCCTCCTACCAAAGGGGATTCTCATGTTCACTTCATTGAGTTATGAACCGACTTCCCATACAATCTCTTCACACACACTTAAAAGATCCTTTAGAGTACCTTGGATAAGATCATTCTCTCTCTCTCTCTCTCTCTCTATATATATATATATATATATATATATATATATATATATATATATATATATATATATATATAATATGAAATTCTCCTCCAAAAGGTTATCAAAAAACTTACTTGAGTAAATAAAGAAGAGAATGCCCATACACCCTCTCTAAGATTACCTAAATAATCCTTAAGACTAACTACCTAAGATAGATCATGTCTACTTATTCAATTTACTTCCCTATCTAGAGTCATTATTAAGACTTACCTAGGAAAGATATGAAGTGACTATTCCTATGCCCCTTTAACACCTTAACTAGGCAACTCTTAACTACTCTAGGTAAGTACTTATTTATTTAAAATACTTCTGAATTAAGTAACTATCTTCATTAGTTCATATAATAGATATTCATCACATAAGGACATTAAGGTAATAGTCTTGGAGAAGACCTAAGGACTCACTGACTAACGTCTTCAAATCCTAATCGTGCAAGGTCTAGATAGCGTCCCATACCACCACCTAAACTTTATAGAACTTCTTCAATACTAGTGTGTATCCCATATGATGAGAATAGCCAATAACCGACATAGACCATGGTATCTAAGCATAGAATCCGGAGCCAACCCTACTCCAATAAAGGGTGTTCCACTTGCCAATTGTAGAACTAGGACAAAATCCATGTAGGCACGTGGTTAGGGAATATAAAGGGTTTCTTTGTTCTCTAATGTCATCTTATCTTAGAGAAACTCCTCTAGACTTACTCACTCGGTGCTAGACTTTGTTCTCATAGATTAATTCACATAAAAGATCACATGAACAGGTTCCCTATCAAGTTCACAACCCAATCACATTACACCTTACCAAACAGGTCACCTAGGGTTGACTTACAATGGTTAATATGATAGAACAATAACCTTCCTAAGGCTGATTTGATGCAGATCCATCCAATCAACCCTAGGTCCACCATTCACAGAAAAAGGATACCATTACGAATTTCAACTTCAAGGATATCATAACCTTACAACTAGGTTGAAGGTTCCACACAAAGGACCTTCTTAGCAATGTTCAAGTTCACATGCCAATAACACATAAAATACTAAAAGACTTTAGAATAATGATTCAAGAAGTCATATTCATATTATACATGTATCAACGAAGGGACACAAGTCTACCAAAAAAGAGACGCACACATACTTCACATATAGCATATCATTCTAGAAGCACATAGGCATAACAAACAATATTTAGAGGTAACCCTATTCACTACTATAATATCATCAATTCAACCATCCTAAAGCTCACATAATCAAATAGGAAGAATCATGCATTAACTCTAACACTACACACACATAAGGACATAGTCATAGTCTAACATTATCACCTAATGTTAATAGAAGACACACATACTTCGTCATTACTCACAAGTAGATAGATATGATCATACTTAAAATAATTGACTACACAATTCATGATAACATATAAAGTAATGCCGACAAGTCCATCATCATCATCGTTCATAAAGTAACGTCAATGAGGATGCATAATTCACAAGTAAAACATATGGCATCGCCTCCATAAGTGGACCGTACCAATAACATCATAATTCAAAACTTTAAATATATAATATAAATAAAATTAGGTCAGTGTACCACCAAACACTTTCACCACTTCAATCCATAGCTAAATCATTCAACACAATACTCAAAGGCCCTTACCCATGGCCATGATAAGCAATTTAATTCAACACTTACAATAGACAATGAATCAAAGGTAATTCAACATAGATTCATTAAATTACGAATATAGCTAACAATTCTAGCATGATTCATTCATAAATTAATAGCCCTAATCAAACTACATATTCCATAGCATTAAGACATAACTAAGTCACACACAAAGTAGTCAAAGCTAGGGTTATATGAATTGCACGAGTTCATAGATTTTTTGAGTTTAAAGCATCTAATTAACAACAATTCAATAAATATACAGTGATTCAAAACCTTTAATGCAAGAAACCACGGATAGATACCAAAATTGGACAAATTCTTTAGAAGACTTTGGAAATCACTTAGAAATTTGGCTCCTTAAAGAAACTGTTTCAAGGATGAATTACCATACATCAATTTATTCTAGACCACGAATTTGGTGAATCATTGATGAATTATCACCAACCAATCTTCAATCCAAGCTCTATCTTGTGTTTTGTCTCTAATGGAGTTCTAGAGAATTTCTTAGAGAATTTGGGTTTTGATTTTGTAAAGTGAATTTATCTAGGTGTTTATGACTTATAAAACTATTTATAATACCCAAAATATCCTTATAAAACCTTTATTTTAATTATTTGGACGTGGGGTGAATTTACCAATTCAGCCCTTCACCTTACAGTGAGTTGTGTAGCGTGGCTCGTTCGTCCATCGACAGGCCGTCCTGTCTGGCCATCATTTTGTTCAGACACCTGACATTGTGACCTTAAGATCCATAGTCTAAGTATTGACCTACTACATCATCTAAGGGGCATCGACGGGGGGTCAACCAGCCTACTGGCCAATGATTTCCTCAGTGATTTGGCGCTGGTCTAAACAACCTTTGGCTCAAATGAAGGGTCCTTCATCAAGGACCCTTATTTGGTCCTTGGATACTTTTTCCTGGACATTTCAACCCAAATATATTCATATACGAGTATAGTACCTCTCACATAAATTTTCTCCAAAATGAATACGTAAAACTCAATGAAACATACTAAGACATACAAGGTTGTTTCAAGGTAAACCTTTCAAAAGTCATGGGCGTTCTTGGACGTTTGACCTCCAAACATCAAGAAAATTTAACCAATACCTCCTAAACTCATTATAACCCATTTAGGGATCCAAAACATTACGATAAAAGCTTTTGGATCTATTAACACCTAAGTCGTTTTAGAGGTGTTACAATCTCCTCCACTTGGACAACATTCGACCTCGTATGTCACTTGCTTCTTTTCAACACTTTCAAGAGATAAGAAACTCAAAACGTGAAGAACATAACCATAGAACATGATACACACTAACAATTTGGAAGACCACCAATTTCACATTTTAGAGACTCAAACACAACAAGAGGATATAAACTAATGAGTCACTATGTCATAAGACTCACATACTTTATTTCATATAGGTTGAACACATTTTCCATTAATTATCATGCTCATATACATAAATTATGTACACATTACAATAATATTCAATCAAAAGAACAATTTAGTCAAAATTTGAAAACATTAAAGTAAGATATCAGACAATACAGTGAACATTCTTCGAAATTCCAAAAATGCAATTTTTAGGCAATTGATAATAAAAGCATGATAATAAAAGATATATAACCATATAAAATGAATTTAAAACATAATGATAACTCCATGAAATTCACAATTAATGTAACCACTGAAATTAAATTCAAAAAAGACTCCTAAACGCAATACAACATGCGACTATGACTTTCTAACTCTCAAGCTTGAATTCAATATAAGGGATGAGACAATCTATAACACCTCTCAAATGAATTAGGTGAAGCTAGAGGATAACATGGTTGTAATGAGGGTATAAGGTCCTAAGTTGGTCTAAAATGAGGTATGGAGGCAGTGACTAGTGTTTTAGGTGCCTTGGAAATCAACCGTCAAAGAACGACTAAGTCGTTCGATGACTAACTCACCTACGTGCCTTATATGTGGTTATGTGCCTAATTGTGTGTTTAATGAGTTAATGAGGTCATTATATTAGTTATTATGGTGTTTATAGGCAGTGTGTCAAGTTTCATGATGTTTGGAGGTCAAACGTCCAACAACGTCCATGATGTTTCAAAGGTTTGCCTTGAAACGACCTTCTGTGTCCATGCATGTTTCGTCAAGTTTTACGTGTTTGTTTTTTATGAAATTGATGTGATAGTTCCTAAAATTTTGTAAAAACATCTTTGGTTTTGAAATGTCCGGGTAAAAGTCCCCAAGGACTAACCAAGGGTCCTTGAGGAAGGACTTTTCTCAAGAGCCAAGGCTTTCTAGACCTGGCCCCAAAGACAAAGGCAAACGATGGCTCATGGGCCAGTCGATGCCCTGTCGATGGGTGTCGTAGGTAAATACTTAGCCTAGTAAGCTCAAGATTCAAAAGGAAAGTCTCTAAGCCAAGCAATGAAAGGACATGACGGTCCGTTTGTAGACAAATGGTCCATCGACTTTCAGTCGTTGTAGCACTGGTTTCCTGCGCAGTTTCACTGTTAATTTAAGGGTGAAGTTGTAAATTCACACCACGTCAAAAGAATATAAATATAGGTTATTTAGGGGTGTTTTGGGCATTTTAAACATGCTTATAAGACTTTAACACTTAGATGATTTCATTCTTCAAAATTTAGAACCAAAATTACCTTAGAAATTCTCTAGAACTCTATTGGAGCCAAAACTCAAGGAAGGGCTTAGATTGGAGAATTGAGTGGAGATTCTTAATCAATATGGAGGATTATATTTTCCTGAGTTTTGGGTTTTGATACTAACTCTATTCATCAAGGAGCCCAACTTTCAAAGAAGTTTTCTAATGTTTTCAAAGATGAATTTTCTGATTTCATGATTTTCCAATTTCATGATCTATTGATGGGTTCTTGCATTAAAGGTTTTAAAGCATTGTATATTTATTGAATTTTTGTTAATTAGATGATTTTAACTTAATTAAACTATTAACCCATGTAAATGATGAACCCTAGTTTTGACTACTTTATGGGTTAAGTGATTTGGACTTAATGCTTATGAATTCTAGTGTAGTTTTCTATGGGCTATTGATTGATGTAATAATTGTATTTAATGGGTATTTAAGTTGTCTTATATTGATAAATATGCATTGAATTGACCTAGTTTCATTGAATATCATAGTTTATGTATTGAATTATTAGTTATGGCCATGGGTAAGGGCCTTATGGTATTGAATTGAATGATTTAGCTTTGGATTGAAACGAAGAGAGTGGAACGGTTGGACAATGCCCTAATTCTATTTTTGCTATGTTAATTAGACTTCAATTATGTTGTTATTTGTATGTTCCACTTATGGTGGCGGTTCTATGTTTTTTACTTGCAATTGATGTGGCCCTGTCGGCGTTACTTTATGTAGTATGATGATAATGGCCTTGTCGGCAACTACTTGAAGTATTATGAAGATTTGTGTAGTTGATTTATGTGAAGTATGTGAATATATATATACATGTGTTTAAGTGAAATTGTGTTCCATCTATGTATATTAGGAGATCATGTTAGACTATGACTATGTGTTCATGAGTGTAGTCTTAGAGCTGATGCATGATTGTTCCTACTTGAATATTTGAGTTTAAAATGGTTATATTGATGATGATATGATAATTTATATGACGACATAAATATGTTAAGTGTCATTCCTAAGTTCTTCAAAGAATGATATGCTATATGCGATAAAGTAAAGAATATTGTGTCTTTTTTGGTAGACTTGTGTCCCTTACTTGATACACGTATGAATGATATGTCAATATGAGATTTATTGACTATGTACGCTTAGTGAACCCTTGTCATGTATGAAGAATAATATGTGAGACCTAAAATGATGTTAAGAAGGTCATGTACGTGGAGCGCTAAACATAGTGGTAAGGTTATGAATGTTGAAGTCGAAGAGCCGTAATGGTATCCTACATGTAAGGGATGATGGACTTAGGGTTGATTGGCTTGAACGGCGTCATATCATTCTTAGGAAAGTCATGATGAGTTGGCTTAGTCACCATTGAAGCGTAGCCCTAGTGGACCTCTTTTGTAGGTTGAATGTGATTGGGTTATGATCTAGATATGGAACCCTTTTGTATGAAAATTTAATATCAATTACTCTATGAGAACAATGTCTAATACCGAGTGATTATGTCATGGAAGTATATCTACTTGACAAGGAGACTAGAGTACGTGTAGCTCTACTTGAGAATGAGACTAGAGCACATGTAGCTCTACTTCAGAATGAGACTAGAGTGCATAAAAGCCCTTCATATTCCTTAACCATGTGCATAAATGGGATGACCCTAGTTCTATCCTAGGAAAGTAGAACACCCTAATGGGAGTAGGTTAGAACTCTGGATTTTATGTCTCGCAATAATTTTCTGTGTTGGTTATTGCCTATTATCATCATATGGGATAACTAGTAGGATTAGATAATTTTATTAAGTATAAGCGGTCGTATGGGATGCTATCTAGACATTTCACAATAGGCATTGAAGGTGTTAGTTAGATTCCCTAGGTCTTGTCCAAGACCATTAATTTAATGTCCTTATGTGATGAGTGTCTCCTAAATGATGTAAGGAATGTAATGACTTAAGTTAAGAAATCATTTTAAATGTGTATGTACTTATCTAGAGTAGTTAAGGGTTGTCTTGTTAAGGTGTGAAGGGGGCATAGGAATGTTAACTTTTTATCTTACCTAGATAAGTCTTAAGAATGACTCTAGTTAGGGAAGATGGTTGATGATGTGGACATGATCTAAGGCTTAGGTAGTCTTAAGGATTATTTAGGTTATCTTGAAGAGTTCAATCATGGACATTATCTTCTTGATTTACTTAAGTATGTCTTTTGATATCCTTTGGAAAGAGAATGTCAACTTATCTATGTGTTGATGTATTTAGTGAGAATCTTTCTATCTTAGTTAGTATTTAGGATCTATTACATGTGTGCGTAAGGATTGTATGGGCGGTCGCTTCACAACTTACTCAAGTGAGACATAGAATCACCTTTATTAGAAGAATCTCATGTTTACATGTGTGATGTTTTGTACGTCTGTGTTGTTCTCATTATAGGTGGTCTTAAGGATCATTTTGGTGTTCCTAGAGAGGTTGTATGTGTGATCTCTCTTTGTATTAATTAATGAGTCTTAGCATAGTTATTAGTAATGGAATTGCATGCTATAAAGTGTCTAAGATGAAGTTAAGGAACTTCACTGTAACAGTGACATAGTTCACGATAAGATTTCCTAAAAATGTTATAAATTGCTTAAAACTTATCTTATGTGTTTATAAGGTGTTTAAATGTTAATGGCATGATTATAGTATGATATTTAAATGCAATAGATGCATAATTCTAGTAAATGTTCCTTTTCATGATTTTATGCATTATGTCATACTTATTAAATGTGTTTGTACTCATTCCATGCTTTTATCTATCTCTATAGTGATTGGTAGGTGAGGAGAATTTTGGAAGCAAAACTTGGATCATAGCATCATTCAAGTGAAGTTGAATTATGTCCTCATTTGACTAGAGGGCATAGATATCTTTTATTTCCTTTATCGATGTATTTTAATAGACTTAGTAGTATATTATTTCTATTGTGTATGGGCGGTGTTCCAAAGTATTCTCGTGTCTAAGATTTGATGAAATGAGACTTAGTATTTCCTATGAGTTTTATATGAAAGATATTTTTAAATACTTATAGAATTTTTATGAAAAGTTTTAATTTCTCACTAGTTTTAATATGTTTATATGCAATGAACGAAACAAAAGGGCTTGTACAAGACCTATGAGAGGTCAAGTACGCCGCTTGCATTCCCAGAATGCCATATCTTCTAGGGTGTGGTTTCGGAATGTGACACAATCAATCAAAACTATACTACTCACCATACTCCCCCACATAGAAGGAATCATAACAACGAAAAGGAGAAGTTATAACTTACCAAAATCATCTTCATCATCCGGCTTTGATCCCCTAGACCAGAATTCATAAAAATATTCTTCCTTGGAACATCATCACCTGGAACACTTGGAGGAAATTTTGAACCTTTCTTTCCTCTAGCCGTAAAAGTAGGAAAAACCCTCACTTTATGTCCATCCTTACCACAACCAAAGCGATTCCCGGTACCAACTATACATTTCCCATTATGCTTCTTCCCACGAGTAGCACAAGTAGGTTTACCATTTTGAGATCCACTTCCCTTCTCAAGTTTGAACTTAGGATCTCTAGGTTCATATTAAGTTTGATCCCTCTTCTTGAACCTAGGATGGTTTTGCTTACCTGGCCCACTTCTCTACCATTTTCTAGAAATACTACTAAGCTTAGACTCTTCTATGGATTGAGCATACACCACGAGTCTTGAAAAGTTCATCTCAACACTCATATTGGCTCAATCATAAGAAATCCTCCTTAAACTCTTCCCACTCTATAGGACCCGACTCAACCGGCCTATTATCTTTACATTGAGTATACTACTCTCTAGCAACCTCCCCAAATTTATCTAAAGCTAACTCTGCCTTCTTATGAGAAGTCACCAATATGTCACTCAACACCTTATACACACCATCTAGGAACTCTTGGGGATCCTCTCCCATCTTGGAGTCAAGAAAAATAGGAGAATTCATTCTCACAAAATCTCTCAATCTAGATGTCATAGTGCTCTCCAAAACATTAACTCTAGGCTCAACACCCCGATTCAATAGGTAGTCAAGGATCGGACTAAAGTGAGTAAAGCCTCTTTAATCTCTCCATCAGTCATTTCTGGGGGAACCACCGGAACAACACTACAATGAACTCCAATAGGGACTTGAACACCTTGAGCACCTTGATGAACTTTCTCAACTTTCTCAACTTGAGAAGGAACTTCCTCATCCACCCTTCCTTCTTCCAACCTTCTAGCGGACATCCTTATTGTATTCATCTCCTACCGAGAGGAGATTAGGAATAGACACTTACATCCTCAACGATATTGACACGAAACAATATTGATGAAGAAAGTGAAACTCTATTGTTTATAGCCTCTCGCCCAAAGATGTGTCAGGACTTGCACCGATGGTCAAGACTCTTCTAGATGTGGCATTATGAGACTTTTTGATTCCTAAGACCACTTGCATAACCTATGCTCTGATATTAAGCTTTTCACATCCCGAGAGAAGACACTAGATGATATGGAACTCTCGGAGTGCGACATGGCATACCTGACCTCTAAGAGGCCTTGTAAAAGCCCCTTTACACCATTCATTGGATACATGGATGAAAAATAGTGCGGAATTAAAAACTTTTTACATGAAATATGTTGAAACATATTTTCATATTAGAATCAAGGAAAACTCTAAGTCTCAATATATGTCATCCTTAGACTTTAATAAATACATGGGAAATGCCCATCCAATCGAAATATAGTAATATAATATCTATTAAAATATTTGAAACATAGAAGTTTGAAGACAATTATGCTTCTGAGTCAATTAAGGACATACTTCAATTATGCTTGAATGATAACTAGATTCCAAGCTTTGCTTCTAGACTCTTATGACCTTCCACCTGCACCAGTAGATATAAAAAATGTATGGAATTAGTACAAACACATATGACTTAATACATAAAATCATGAAAATGGACATTTATGAGAAGTATGCTCTATTTGATTAAAACTTCATAGTATAAGCAAATTTTAACATCAAACACCACAATTAGAAGACATTACAATTTGTACTAAGTTACATGCACGTTATAGTAACATTAAAGTGAAGCTTACACTGCCTTCACTATAAGTTCATCCAAAATTCACATGTCATACCATAGAATCAAATTATATCCAAAACACATAAATATGAGATTCTCCTACCAAAGTTGATTTTAAGGTTCACTTGATTGAGTTATGAACCAACCGCCCATACAATCCCTTCACACACACTTAAGAGATCCATTGGAGTACCTAGGATAAGATCGTTCTCACTTGATACAATATCATACATACATATGTGTGTGCGTGTGTGTGTGTGGGTGTGTGTATATATATATATATATATATATAACATTCTCCTCCCAAAGGTTATCTAAAGACTTACTTAAGTAAATAAAGAAGAGAACGCCTATACACTCTCTCCTAGATTAGATAAATAATCCTTAAGACTATATAAGATAGATCATGTCTACTTGTTCAATTTACTTCCCTATCTAGAGTAATTCTTAAGGATTCCCTAGGTGAGATATGAAGTCACCATTCCTATGCCCACTTCATACCTTAACTAGGAAACCTATAACTACTCTAGGTAAGTACTTACATGCTTTCTAACTTTAGTCATTATCTTCATTATCTCACTTTATATAGATTCATCACATAAGTACATTCAAGTAATGGTCTTGTAGAAGACCTAGGTACTCATTCACTAAAATCTTCAAAGCCAAATCCTGCATTGTCTAGATAGTGTCCCATATAACCACCTAAACTTCATAGAACTTTTCCAATACTAGTGGGTATCCCATATGATTAGAATAGGCAATAACTGATATAGATCATGGTAGCTAAGCATCGAATCCGGAATCAAACTTTCTCCGATGAGGTTTGTTCTACTTGCTAATGCAAGAACTAGGACACAACCCTTGTAGGCACATGGTTAGGGAATATAAAGGGTTTCTTTGTTCTCTAATGTCATCTTATTTTAGTGAAACTCTCATAGACATTCTCAATCACTGCTAGCATTTTTTCTAACAAAGTAATTCAATAATGGACCACATGAAGAGGTTCCATATCTAGTTCACAACCCAATCACATTACACCTTACCAAAGAGGTCCTTTAGGGTTTCCTTACAATGGTGAAGAGTATATCTCAATGACTTTCCTAAGGATGATTTCATGTCGTTCCAGCTTATCAACCCTAAGTCAACCATTCACACAAGAAGGATATCATTACGACTTTCAATTTCAACGATATCATAACCTTACTACTAGGTTTAACGTTCCACATAAAGGACTTTCTTAGCAATGTTCAAGGTAACATGTAAGTCACACACACAAGACTAGTAGGATTTATCATACTAGTTCAGGAAGTCATATTCAGATTATACATGTATCAAGTAAGGACAGAAGTGTACCAAAATTAGACACATACATACTTCACATATAGCATATCATTCTAGAAGGATATAGGCATAACCAACATCATATATAGGTCAACCTATTCACTACTATAATATCGTCTCAACTTTAAGACTACATACATATAGACATAGTCACTACAAATTCATCATAACATATCAAATAATGTCAACAAGGCCATCATCTTCATAATTAATAAAGTAATTTTGACGAGCCCATATAATTTAGAAGTAAATCATATAGTAACACCACCATAAGTGGACTAGACCAATCACACCATAATTTAAGGCTTAAACTGCATAATATAAAGAGAATTAGGGCAGAGTACCACCAATCAACTTTAACCACATCAATCCATAGTGAAATAATCCAACACTATACTCAAAAGTCCTTACCCATGGCCATGATCACCAATTAAATTGAATACTTACAATAGACACTAAATCAAAGGTAATTCAAAATAGATTTATGAAATTAGGATAGCCAACTAACAATTATCATGATTCTTTCACAATTAAGGATTTAAATACATAACATAAAGAGAAATAGGAAAGAGTACCATTAATCCACTTTCACCACTTCAATCCATAGAGAAATCATCCAACACAATACTCACAGGCCTTTACCCATGTCCATGATCACCAATTCAATTCAATACTTATAATAGACATTGAATCAAAGGTAATATAAAATAGATTTATGAAATTAGGTTATCCAACTAATCTAACTACATAAGAATTCAATAGCATTAAGACATGATTATGTCACCCATAAAGTAGTCAAAAACTCGGATTACATGAATTACATGGGATCATTGAGTTTTTGAGTTAAAATCATCTAATTAACAAGAATTCAATTACTATACAATCATTAAAAACCTTTAATGCAAGAATCCATTGCTTTATATCAAAATTAGATAACTTCATCTTTAAAAGACTTTGGAAATCACTTTGAAGTTTGGATGCTTGAAGAAAAGAGTTTCAAGGATGAAGTACCATAACTCAATTGATGCGAGATCACTAATTTGATTAAGAATTGATGAAGAATCACCAACAATTCTTCAATCCAATATTTATCTTGTGTTTTTTCTCCAATGGAGTTATAGAGAATTTCTTAGTGAATTTTTGTTTTGATTTTGTAATGTGAATTTATCTAGGTGTTTATGACTTATAAAACTATTTATAATAATTAAAATACCCTTATAAAACATCACTTGTAATTATTTGGACGTGGGGTGATTTCACTGATTCACCCCTTCACTTTACAGTGAGTTGTGTAGGTTTGCAGACCCAATCTAGGCCTGCCCATCGATGGCTCATTTGTCCATCGACGGGCCTTCCAGTCTAGTCGTCGTTTGGTTCATATACCTCACTTTGGAAGATCAAGATCCATAGGCTTAGTCTCTACCTACGCCACCATCGATGGGGTGTCGACCAGCCTAGTAATCGTTCAATTACCCCAGTCGTTTGGGGCTGCTCTAGGCAGCCTTTGGCTAAAATGAAGGGTCCTTCCTTCAAGGACCATTTCCATGTCCTTTGGGACTTTTGCCCTAACGTTTACGTCCCAAATATGTTTGTATACTAGTTTAGGAACATTCATATCAATTTTATCCAAAACGAAAGCGTAAAATAGAATGAAACATACTAAGACACACAAGGTCATTTTAAGGAAAACCTTTTGAACGTCATGGACGTTTGACCTCTGAACTTCATGTAATTTTACCACTTCCTCCTAATATCATTACAACAAATTTAGGGACTTCAAAACATTAAGACACAAGCATTGGGTTCTAGTAACACCCAAGTCATTTTAGCGGTGTTACATTTGCTTGGACACCCTCTTCTCAATTTCCTCACCTAACAATGTATTTCTGCATCCAAGGCCACATGTGGTGGAGCACGGGGGCCATCTGAGCCTCCAAATTATGGACAAGTTTTTCCGATGAGAGTGTGGATCGGTATGCTTGGGGGAAGACTGGAGGCATGGGTGGAATTAGACGGGATGGTGTAATCAGGTTTCGAAGTAGCAGGGTCAGAACCTTTTCCTAACTCCAATGTGTCCACAAAATTATCTCTTACTGGAGGAATCTCAATCCTAGGTTAACACCTTGGCCTAACTCCAAGATACACACTAGATTTTTTGCTTGATAATAGCTATTTGGGAATTGCTAATTTTCTAGGTTTACTTTGTTAATTACCCATGGCTCTCACTACCCTAGTTGTCGATTTAGTTAAACCATTCAAACAAGATCACAATTCATAGTTTTAATGAAGAAATCATGAAGTTACTCAACAATAAGATGAAAACCAGAAATTAAACTTGAAACTTCAAGTAAAACCTTCAAATCAAACCCAGAAATTAATTGATTGCTAAAATTTGTAAGACCAATCTCCAAACACAAATTAGAAAAATAATAAAAGTGTATAAACCCAAAAATGAGGTTTGAATACTTTATTTATATAAAACATAGGAATAAATAAAAAAGAATTTAAATAAGGAAAGTATTGTTCAGAAATGTGGTATCAATAGACGACCTCACAGATGGAACATCGATGGAACAATGGTCCTTCAACTGTCTCTGTCAGTCCATTCTTGGAATAAATTTTCTTCACCGGATAGAACTTTCTATGAATCAAACGACGGACAAGCAGTACCTTCTGTCGATCCATCTACGCCCCACCGATGCTCCTCCGTCATTCCATACTTACAATTTTGAAGAAGTCAGGTACTGGAACCTTCTCTAAACTAATTGATGGTTCACCATACGGTCCGTCGATCAATTGAAGGACCGTCATTTGACCTTGTTGTTCCACACTTAGTTAGATTTCCTCGATCTTCTCTCTCATCCTAAATTGTACAATGACATTCACCACCTACAGTCCGTCAATGAGACTATGGACCGTTGATGGCCTTCGTAGGTCATGAATTTGCACTTTTTTCCTGCTGCCTTATGAGTTTTTATCCTACACATCTTTCCTAAAAAACAAGACACAAAACTTGTTAAGACTACTACAAATATTCTCTAGATACACACAACTCTTAAGTTAAATGCACTGAAAACACTATGTGACCACAGTTTATCAGCGAGGTTATAACCAAATGACACACTTGATGACAGAGGATTTACCTAAAGAGAACATATTTCTTGATAGATATTATCAAATCAAAAGCTAGTGTGTATCTTCGGTTTGCCGTTTGAAAATATTGATTGTTGTGAATCAGGTTTTATGTTGTATTGGGAAGATGATGAGCACCTTACATCTTGTAAATTTGTGGTTGCCAAAGGTATAAGTGTTGTCTTGACTCTCATAAGAGGAAATTTGTCCCTTATAAAATAATGTACTATTTTCTTTTGATTCCTAGATTGAAGAGATTATATGCATTACTTGCTATAATTGTTGACATGAGATGGCATCATCATCACATAAAATAGGATTATGTAATGTGTCATCCATCAGACTCTGAGGCTTTGAAGAAATTCAATTAAGCTAATTCTTTTTTTTTGAACCATGTAAGGTTGGGGGTATGTACTGATCGTTTCCAACCATTTGGTCAGTCTAGGAGGAAATACTCTTTGTGGCCAGTGATTGTCACTCCATACAATTTATCTCTAGAGATATGTATGAATGAGGCTTATATGTTCTTAACAGTCATTATTCCAGGTACAAACAATCCAAAACGTAAAATTGATGTTTATCTAAAACCTTTAATAAATAAATTGGCCTTGCTTTGGGATACAAGTATATAGAAGCATTCGAGATCTCAAAGAAGAAAAATTTACACTATGGATGGGTTTAATGTGGATGACTAGTGAATTTCCTGCGTATTCTATGTTATCAGGATGGAGTACTACAGGTAAGTTAGAATGTCCTTATTGTATGAAGGAAACACAATCCTTTCAGTTACAACATGGAAGGAAACATATTGGTTTGACGGTCATAGAATGTTCCTTGATCAACATCATCCATTTAGGAGAGATCGTAAAAACATTCTTAAAGGTAAAAATACCACCACTAACCTATTGAATTGGAGAGGAAATTCTAAACCAAATTTGTGAATTGGGATTAAGAAAGTTATAGAGTTAGATGAATAAGAAGTTAATAGAACAATATATAAGTCTTGTGGATGGAAAAAGATAAGTAACTTCTGGGACTTGCCTTATTGGATTTCTGACATGTTCGACATAACCTTGATGTCATGCATATTGAGAAAAATGTTTTGACAATGTATTCAACACTTTTCTTAATATTGAAGACAAAAAAAATTACAATCCACAATCTCGTCTTGATGTGGTAAGGTATTCAAATAAACTTCAATTGGCAAAGGATACTAATGGAAAATATCCCGAAGTTGGGTATACAATAGACAAGGAACAAAAAGCAATCTTGTTCAATTGGGTGAAAAACTTAAAGTTCGGGATGGGTATGTTTTTAATTTGGGTAGATGTCTAGAAAAAAATACAAAAAGATTATTTGACATGAAATGTCAGGATTACCATGTGTTCATGCAAGGACTAATGCCTATTGATTTTCGTGAACTACTTCCTAGCAATGTGTGGCAGTAACTTACATATCTGAGCTTATTTTTTAAATATCTTACATCAACAACTCTACTAGTGGATGACATGTAGAATTTCGTGGAAGTTAGAACATATGTTATCTCATTGATTCTTTGATTCAATGTAACATCTCCTTGTGAACCTTCCATATGTAACAAGAATCGTTGTACCTGTACAATATCAATGGATGGATCCATTGAATGGTAATATGAAACATCATTTCAAGCTTGTGATACATATACTATACATATATTTCTAATGTAACGAATCCATCAATTTACATATTTAGGTATCTTGGAACTCTTAAAAGAATGATTGGAAATAAAGCTTGTTTTGAGGGTTCCATTTGTAAAACATACTTTATGACATAGTCAACACAATTATTTTCTCATTATTTTGAACTTCATGTCATGTCACAAAATCATAATGTGGATCATAATGATGTTGGTTGTGTTAATGAGGATCTTGAAGGAAATTTATCAATATTCACCCATCCCAGCGACTATAGGGAGAAGCAAGAAAAAAGGAATTTATACCTCGAAGAAATAAAGGCAGCCCAAACATATATTTTACTAAATTATGAACAGGTTGAGCCATTTGTGAGGTAAAAAAAGCTATTTGCATGCACTTAATACTATAAACTATTCATATATCATTACTTCTAATTTAACTTATTTAAGTACAATAAAGTATCTACATGCAACATTTGGAAAAAAACGTCCCAATTTTAGGCTATCTCATGCTAAAATTAAGAATACCCAGCCCCTTTTGGACGTCTTGGTTGCCTACCAGTTTGATGAAAAATTTAAATTAAAGCCAAGAGTAATTCATTTGGAGAAATAAACTATTAACTTCATCTATTTATCCATATTATTTAACTTATTGTATGCATTCTCCAATCTCTTGCAATTAGATTTCTATCCCCCAAAGTAAACTACATGGGCTAGGATTCTAAGTAAGTTTGTAGAAGTAGAAGAAGAAGAGAGAATTTTTTTTTTACCTCAAACCTCCTTCTCCTCCTACACCCCTTATAGTTTTCACCCTTCAACTCTTTCTAATCGTCTCTGCTCTGTCATTGGAAAAGAAAAACAGTTGCTTGTCTTATCTTCCTTTTCTCTTTTTTCTTTAGTTGCAGCATTGCTGCGATTCTTTTGGGCCTTTAAGCACTTTTTTTTTTAAATAAAAAAATATCTCTTTTTTTAAAAATGAGAGCTAAATGACAATTATTCCCTTATTTTAATATAAGGTATTACATTCTCCCCACCTTAAGAAATTTCCCTGAATTCAAAATAAAAGTATACTTGTAGATTGAAACAAGAGAGGGTACTTGTCTCGCATCTCCTTTTCCATTTACCAAGTAGCTTTTTTAGTGGTATGGTTCCTCCATAAGACTTTCACGAGCAATATTTCTTTTGACCTAAACCTCCTTACTTGTTTGTCCACAATTGCCACAAGTTCCTCTTTATATGTTAAGTTCTAATCAATTGGTATAGTCGGTGATTCAAGTACATGAGAGGAGTCTGAGATACATTTTCTGTCTCATTCAGGAATAGGACCTGAATGTAACCGGCGTCGTTGTCCTCTTTGATGACTAAGACTAGCCTCTTATCTTACATCATTACATTCATATGTCAAATTTAGCGAAAATTTAAAACTTTTTTTATTATATCTACTCTGAGGTTTATATATATATATATATATTGAGTATGCATAGACCCTTCGTATAGGAAGATTAATTAGTCTTCTACTTTTATTGCACATAGATATATATATAAAAGATAACATAGTCATAAGAGTCGTATCATCTCATACCCATTTATAAGAGTGTAAGAACTTGGGTATAACTCATACATCAAATAAGAATGCCTCACATGGGCTATACAAGAATCCATACTAAGTGAAAAAGAAAGAACATAGTATTTTTAAACTCAAAACAACTCAATTAGCTAGATAGTGGCATCACCCTCAGAAAGTGAGGACTTACCCTAATTGGATGAATAATATATCCAAGCCTTCTTTAGGTCATCTTCTAACCACTACAACGATCGGAACCTAAAATGTTGGGGAAAGGGAAGAAATGGAGATAGTACACCACCTGTACTAAGTATAAGACCATATGAACATATATTTTGAAATTGTGCTAAGAAAAGTGACATTTCATAAAGTATGCACTTTTCATTTAAACCTTTATCAACATTCAACAAGACCATACTAACCAATAATGCATGTTCATAACGTCATAGGCATGTACATCACAACAACAACAACATCAAGTCTAGTTAAGTCAACGTGTATATCATATAGTTGAATACATATCGAAGTAACTCTATCATCAATTCATAATGGTAACAAGAATGAATAAGAGTACATTTCAACATAAATAAAGAAAGACAATTAACCATGAACCTCTATTAAGTCAAGAAGTGCAATGACCAAGCAAAGCCCCATAACCTTACTCAATCAAGGACACCAACAAGAATCACAATGTCAACAATGTGCAAGTTAATCATCTATATTTCATATATCATCATAAGCATATTCATACATAGTATCAACCTCCTAAGGTTCCCTTCAAGGAAAACTAGTACAGGCCATAGGTCGAGTCCCATACCCCTACCTAGGCTAAGTCAACCTCTCAAGTCACCTTAGTTAATTGTACATTCATTGCTTCATTTTTTTAGTTTAGGGAAAACTTGCCTTTACCGAAATAGACCACAAGAGCTAAGTGTTGAATCCAGTATTATAAAACCTTACACCGAAGGAAGGTGGTCTATCGGCCAAAGTAAAAACCCAACATAAATATAGCTTTCTAGGTGGACCGACTAGCTAGTCTTCCTATCGAGGCAACATTAGTTCAATAACTAAGAGATAGGTATAATCCCTCTACATATTATATGGAAATTGGGGCCTCCTCTCATGGTAATCAAATGGATGAATATCTCTGATAGGGGAGTCAACACCATATGTGGAACTATAGGGTGAATCTCCCTCTGTGGAAAGTCAACACCTCTTAATGTCTAGTTCACTCGGTGCTAAGATAAGTCCCTTTTAGAAATGTCTTTAATAGTTTGTAAGCGATGTCACACCTGTATCATAGACCCCAAGTGAGAACGGGGTCCTTAACCTCTCAGAGGTCGCAGATAAGCCTCTTCTTAGCTTTCATCACAATCATACAGTTATATTTGTGGAAAATTTAAAACATTTTAATACTTATTGATCTGTACTTAATACTTCATACAATTAATTCATAAGAGTGATATACTAATAATCTCAAACTAAACAACCATCTATCAATAGATTAAACAATTGAGTTAAGGAATCATAATATTAATAATAGTTTGCCATACCGACCTTAATACAAATGCTTAAACAAATGTTTTGAAATAAAATACTAGGGACAACATACACTAGCTTTATCTAATGTACTAGAGCTAGAATAATAAACGTAGGCATCCTCGAACTCAAGAGGACCTACCAAAGTCTGGAGATCGTTAATCCAAATCTCTTCAACGAAAATTCAATCTTCTCTCGGACCTGCGCCTATAAAAATAGTAATAGTATATGGGTTAGTACATAATTGTACTAAGTATTGGTGTATGTACATAAATACATAAGAACTATGCATGATCAAGGAAAGCTCTTCCTATAGAAACATGTTGTTTCTGGAAAGTGAAGTCACTATACTTTCCTAAATCATTATTCATGCTATGAATATGAAATATTTCATGCATTTAAAGAACTGATACACTCAAACTTACTTCTCAAATAAGAAGTAAAACGATCTTATCAAGAAAACGACCCAACTAATGAGGTTGGGATCGTTCCCACGAGGAAAATAGTTCAAACTTAACTTTAATCTATTATTACTATTATTTAGTCAATTATTTCCTAAGAAACAAAAGACAATAAAAGGGGAGGAATTTATTTCTAAATTAATGAAAATAACAAACAAAGTTAAAGTAAACCACTAACAGATTCAAATTTTGGAGTTTAATCAATTAATAAAAGTAACTAGGGTTTAAGTGTTCCCCACAGGTTCCCAACTTTATAATTCTAATTATAACAGTTCTTTCTAGTATCTTTCATGCAAATTGATAAGTTATGTATTTCTAAATCCTTGGTACGACATCTAGAAAATTTAACTCCGCACCTTGGTCCGGCTACGTGTGTTGCTATACTAACCCTTACCTTTATCTCATATTAAGCATTGTATTCGATATTAGACTAAGTTATACCTCGTATCAATCGACACTAGCTTATTAGATAGTATACACAAAATCAATGTTGATAATTATTTTCCTATTATCTACCTCCTTCGTCCGGCAAGTAACATCAAGGCGCGTTCTAACATTGGACATCTGTTAAAAAGACTTCTAAACAAAAGAATTATCAATACATGCAAGACACTATTCTAGAATTATTATTTAGTTAGATTTTACCTCATTATTCACCCATGGTTCCCACAACCCATGTTATGGAGTTTAGTTACCCATAGTCATAATCACAATATTCAAATATTTAATATAAGAATTCGTGCACTTATTTTGATGAGAAAGAATAAAATCCAAAAATTCACTTGATTAATCACAAAAATCACCAACAATAAATTCCAAAAAAATGTAACATTGAAACGTCTAATCTCAAAGAGTTTAGTAACAAAGAATCTATTATCAAAGAGCTTAACAAAGAAAGAGTCTAACCCCCAAAATGAGGTTTTTTCAAACTATTTATAAAAAAACAAAAAACTAGTGAAAGAAGGACTCTAATTACTGAAAATTTGTCAAAATGCGGCTGGGTAGACGGACCTCATGACAGACCGTTGTGGTCACGACGGGCCGTCATGGCCTCCGTCGTCCCATACTTCACAAATTCTTCTACTTCTCTCTTCATTACCCTCAACTACAGGTATGACGGGCCGTTCCTAGTACGACGGTTCATCGAGGGTGTCCGTTCCATAACACTTAAACTTCTTGGAAATTGGGTACTGAGAATACTCTATGATCATTGCGACGAACCCGCAGGATGGATCGTCGTGGCTATGACGGTAAATCATGAACTTCCGTAATCCCACACTTGGTCAAACTTCCCCATATTCTTTCAGCAGCTTCAGTACGTTGCCACCTATGGACTGTCGCAAGATACACAAACGCTTTTGGACACACACTAAACTTAAGGAAAAAGCATTAAAAATATCGCGAAACCACGGTATATCAACACCCTCAACTTAAATTCCTTGTTTGTCCTCAAGCGACGCACTATGACTCACTATAATATCTTTGTACATCAGTATCCATATTTTCGCTTTCGCAATCATTTGGCTATCAATCCCAATCAGACTCATCATATTTATGCATGTTATCACTATTAGGCTGGAATTATGTGGAATCAGACCATGACAGAGACTCACCACGCACTGACACCTATCCTCTTCAATTTCTCACCGAGGTGCTAATATTTTTGGTATTGCAAATAGTGTCCTCACTTCAAAAAACCTCCACATTTTTCACACAATGATTTCACTTTGAGTATATGGATTACTTTTTAACACTCACTCTCAGAACAAATTCAAAACTCATTCATACATATTGCCATAAGCTTGCCCTTATTTTCACTGCTTTAAGTTCGCCATACAACTCTTAGGATCAGGATAGGACTTTCTTAGATTGTAAGATAGGCTCAGGGTCAGGTATGGTATATTTAGGTATACTTTAGTGACTATTTTCCCTCCTTGACATATCGGCTGAATATACCACTTTTTATCGTTTTATTTCTCCTAATTTCTCATATTCTTTCACTTTGCTATTTTCCCTTCTTTCTTTAATTGTGTAAGTGACTCTTTTTCTTTTCTTGCTTGTATTTATTATACTTTTTTTTATTTCACTTCTCTTTCAACTGTTTCTTGAGTCACTTTACTTCTGTTCTTTCTCTCTCTTTGTTCTTTCAACTCCACTATCCTTAGCATCCCTCATTATTGGCACCCTCAACTCATGGATTTGCAACGAGTTAAAGTACACAGTACCCAATGTTGGGTTAGAGCCACGAAAAGGTTTTTTCCTGCATTAGCAACCCTCAACTTATGCTTTTGGCATAAGCTGAGGTGCACATGTCCAAGGAGGGACGAGGGCCAACACATTATTCCTAGAAAAGATCAGTTGGGGTGAAAAAGAAAGGTCTATTTTATGCTCAAATCATTTGGATCAAAGAGAGATTAATTTCATTCTTTTTTTAGGCAAAAAATTTGTTATATTGAATATGGGCCTATGATCCTTTCCTAATTGTCTATTACAACTAACTTTAGCAGGACTAACCAGGCAAGTTCTAGCTCAGTACAAACAGTGGACTATTCAAATTTTCCTCACACTCACTTTAAAATTCGTTACTCTACCAGATTAGACGACACCTAGTTCGAGTCTTCGACTTAGGGTCATGCAGTGTGTATCTCTATGTCATGTTTAGATCCACACATTTATCAATTACTATGCCTATCCATGCATCACTTTCATTACATCAGGATATCATTTTTGTTATAGCCATCATGCTTCAGAGATATACTATGTACACAAGATATAAACATGCCGGTTCAATAATAAAAATAATCAGTCTCTTGGGGAAAAAGAACAAAGGCAAGAAAACCCTAGAAGAGGATCGTGAATTGGGATACTTAGACTTCACCCTAGGACTCACTTTCCATTTAACCCACCCCAACAAAAAGATATGCAATTCTCCCCAATACATAAAAAACTGAAATACGAGAGTGGTAGGTGAAGAAAACCTGGTGAGCAAAGCACCGGCAATCAGCAAGCTGGTGGGTCCGATTCCCCGTAACCCACTACCTATGTAGTATGGACACCCTCACTAGTGTCCTTATCAGCAACAACACTATTAGTAGTGCCTCCCGCTGTCTCCACATCTCTAGAGCTAGATGCCCCAACATCTGACTCTACAGCCCTGATCCGACGCGCCTCTTTATAAGCAAGCGAGGCTCTTCTCGTAGCCTACATCTAATGGCGCTCCTTCTTTCGTGCTCTAGCCTCATCCTCCTCTCTAACCTTGCGCCTCTTGGCATGCTCTTTAGGGGGAGGTGGTGGAAACTCAGAAGTGGCGAATAAGGTAGCCATCACTGTGTCCTCAGCAGGATCTGCATAAGGGGCCTCAGAGTCAGGCACCCTAGCCTCTAGGATCATATCAATATCCGCGTCCAGACTCTTAACTGCAGCATGAAGGGTCGACACGTCCACCTGAGGGGCTGTCCGGCCTAGCACCCGCAACTCAAAATCATCCAAGCGATGATGAACCTCAGCAATCTTCTGCTCTGTGTGCTGGACCATTTTATGCTCCAAGGGCTTACCAATAGACCTCTACATCCAAGGCTGGATGTGATGCAGAAGTGTGGCCATTTGAGCCTATAGTTTCTGGACCCTAGCAAGAGGGACCAAAGCGGGGAAAGGGGCTGAGCGAGAGGATCTAGGGGCAATGCTACTACCCGGGATAGACTCTACCGGGGTAGTGTCAGTGGTTTTAGAAGCAACCTGTGTAGACGTTCGAGCATGTGCTACCGTATCAGCCAGATTTTCACCAAGAGGAGGCAACTCTTGACGGCACCCTCTGCATGGAGCAAACTCATTGGCTTCATTCGTGATGAGGTAAATATCAACAGTGTCCAACGGAGTCCTGAGCTGATCAGTGTACCAGATGGGCACACCTGCGGACCTGCATGAGAAAAATATCATGTACGGAAACGGGTAAGTAGTTGTGACCTTGAAATCCCTCTCGTGCATGATCACCTGTAGAATCCAAGCGAAGTCCACCTCAAACCCGGCTATCATCACTGCTATTAGAACTGTGCGATCCCATGTGACTATATTATCAGCAGTCATGGGGGAAAGGCAGTGGCGGACAATCAACCATAAGAACTTAGTAGTGAGGTCAAGTTAGCCTTCTTGATGGCTCTCTTTGGCTCTGTTACCTATTTGGCACTCTCTCCATCAATAGACAAGTGCAGAGCCATCCACCTCTTGGTGGTCTCTCTCAGCGATGGCTCACACAAGAATTGGCCATCTTTTACAATCTGCCACCGGTAGTCGAACTCGGTGGTGAGAGGGTCCCTGTTGACATCAACATCCTCGCCGTACATATACCGAAGGATGGCGAGCAGGGAGATGTCGACCTTTACGCTGCGTACTCGGACGTGCTCAAGGGGCCCTGTTTGGCGGGGGCAGCCCTCCTATCTATAAGTGATCGGAGAGTAGCCATGTAAGTGGTATAAAACTCTCGGACCAACTCCTCACTATAACAACCTAATGAACGAGTAGTACACTCTAGTCGGTGTCTGGTAAAGATATTGTATATCTCTGGCATGGTGGGGAGACTTCCCGTAAGGAACCGTCTCTCTAGTGTAAGGGTTTGTGTCATCACGTATTTATCATTAAGAACCATGGCGTCTAAATACACTTGGTATTGCCCGTAAACACATCACCGGTGGGCTGGTTGGTAACCAAGGTGAGAGCACCAGTTGGTGATCCTGGAGTGGAATCAGGATTGTCAGCCTCATCAGATGAGGCAGACTTTGTAGATGTGGCGGATGCAGGGAGTTCTATGGACCCAGAGGCTTCCTCAGACCATGAAACTCCTAGGGAACCAGACGCTCCTTGTTCATGTGTAGCTGACCCAGAAAGAGTGCCGGCAGCGGCGCCAAAATTTGATACGCTCAAACTTACCTCTCAAATAAGAAATCAAGCGGTCATATCAAGAAAAGAACCCAACTATTGAGGTTGGGATCGTTACCACGAGGAAAATAGTTCAGACGTAACTTTAATTTATTATTACTATTATTTGGTCAATTTTTTCCTTAAAAAACAAAAGACAATAAAAGGGGGGGTTATTTCTAAATTGATGAAAATAACTAAATAAATTAAATTAAACAACTAACAAATTCAAATCATGGAGTTTAATCAATCAATAAAAGTAACTAGGGTTTAAGTGTTCCCCACAGGTTCCTAACATGATAATTCTAACTATAACAATTCTTTCCTAATATCTTTCATGCAGAGTGATAAGTTATAATTTCTAAATCCTTGGTCCGTCATCTAGAAAATTTCACTCCGCACCTTGGTCCGGCTACATGTGTTGCTATACTAACCCTTACCTTTACCTCATATTAAGCATTGTATTCGATATTTGACTAAGTTATTACCTCGTACCAATCGACACTAGTATATTAGATAGTATACACTAAATCTTGGTTGATAATTCTTTTCCTATTATCAACCTCCTTGGTCCGGCAAGTAACATTAACAAGAGTTCTAACTTTGGACATCCGTTAAAAAGACTTTTAAACGAAAGAATTAGCAATACATGTAAGACACTATTCAGGAATTGTTATTTTAGATAGATTTTAACTCATTATTCTCCCATGGTTCCCGCAACCCTAGTTATGGAGTTTTTTACCCATAGTCATAATCACAATATTCATATATTTAATATAAAAATCCATGCACTTACTTTGATGAGAAATCCAGAAATTAACATTATTAATCACCAAAAATCAATTCCAAAAAAATGTAACAATCAAAAAGTCTAATCTCAAAGAGTCTACTAACAAAGAATCTATTATGAAAGAGTTTTACAAACAAAGAGTCTAACCCCCAAAACAAGGTTTTTTCGAACTATTTATAAAAAAAAACCTAATAAAAGAAGGACTCTAATTACTAAAAATTTGTCAAAACGCGGCTGGGTTGACGGACCTCATGACGGACCGTCGTGGTCATGACGGGCCATCATGGCCTCCGTTGTCCCATACTTCACAAATTCTTCTGCTGCTCTCTTCTTTACCCTAAACGGCAGGTATGACGGACCGTTCCAAGCACGATGGTTCATTGAGGGTCTCCGTTCCATAACACTTAAACTTCTTAGAAATTGGGTACTGAGAATACTCTCTAATCATTGCGACGAACCCGTAGGACGGACCATCGTGGCTATGACGGTCCGTCATGAAATTTTGTAATCCCACACTTGGTCAGTCTTCCCCATCTTCTTTCAGCAGCTTCAGTATGTTGCCACCTACGGACCGTCGCAAGCTCGACGGACCGTCGCAACCACCATAGGTGGTCTCTTCTGCATTTCTCGCTCAAAAACTCCCGCGTTCATCTTTGCACAGATTTACTTCTAATAAAGAGAAACTTACATAAAAATCAATACACAAAGGCTTTTGGACACACACTAAACTTAAGGAAAATGCATTAAAAATAACGCAAAACCACGGTATATAAACACCATCAACTTAAATTTGTGGTTTGTCCTCAAGCGACGCACTATGACTCACTGTAATATCTTTGTACAAGAATATCCATATTTTAGCTTTCGCAATCATTTAACTATCAATCCCAATCAATCTCATCATATTTATGCATGTTATCACTATTAGGCTTAAATTATGTCGAATCAGACCATGACACAGACTCACCACACACCGACACTTATTTTCTTCAATTTCTCACCAAGGTGCTAATATTTCTTGTATTGCAACTAGTGTCCTCACTTCAAAACAACCTCCTCATTTTTCACAAAATGATTTCACTTTAAGTGTATGGATTACTTTTCAACACTCACTCTCAGTTTAAATTCACAACTCATTCATACATATTGTCATAAGATTGCCCTTATTTTCACTACTTTAAGTTCGCCATACAACTCTTAGGATCAGGATAGGACTTTCTTAGATTGTAACATAGGCTCAGGGTCTCCGTTCCATAACACTTAAACTTCTTAGAAATTGGGTAGTGAGAATACTCTCTGATCATTGCGACGAACCCACAGGATGGACCGTCGTGGCTATGATTGTCCGTCATGAACTTCCGTAATCCCACATTTGGTCACACTTCCCATTTTTGTTCAGCAGCTTCACTACGTTGCCACCTACGGACTATCGCAAGCTCGATGGACCGTCACAAGCTCTGTAGGTGGTCTCTTCTGCATTTCTCGCTCAAAAACATCCCCCTTCATCTTTGGACAAATTTCCATCAAATAAAGAGAAACTTATATAAAAATCAATACACAAAGGCTTTTGGACACACACTTAACTTATGGAAAAAGCATTAAAATACCGTGAAACCAGGTATATCAAGAAGACAACTCATTTTCTCTATGAATATAAGACCTTGAAGTCATGAACATAATTTCAAAACAACTCAAACAAAACTTGATAATTTTGCTCCCTTAGGCCGAGGGATTCTTCTCCTATGCCTTCATTTATTTTTCAGTCTTTTCCTTCTTGTTGTTGTGTTGTTCGATGATCACCTTTGGTCCTATGTTTTACTTACAAGTGCAATGATTCATTGTATTCCCATACATACAATGAATCGAGTAAGTAATCCGAAGGACTAAGAAAATGATTTGGCTACCCTACTCACAAGTTATATATCTCATTCTTGTTAAGTTGCGAATGATTGTATTTATACGCCAATCTGTGTTGGCTATGCCCATTATTTGATCATTTGCATACTATAAAGATGCTAGGGCATATATTCACACTCCAAATGATTGAGTCATTATGTTTTGCTCTCTTAATTGGCATATATTTATTGTCTATGCGTATTATTTGATCATTTGCATAATATAAATATTATAACCTATTCCCATTATTTGATCATCTTGCATGGTATAAAGATTATAAGGCATTGATTAGTCGTCATGCTTTGCTCCCTTTATTGTCATAATCCAATAAATGTTATAACTTCATTCTTATTAAACGCTAGTGATTTGATTTACTTATGCATTTTCTTACTGAGTTCACTTTGAACTTAGATATCTTCTTCTTTGATCTGCTCTTCACTTTGAACATGTTACTTTCTTTCTTCCTTAATTTTGCTGAAATCTTTCTTACTGAAATAGATTACGTGAGTTAACATGAAATCCAGTGTCTTCCCCACACTAAAAAGAGGTGGGTCACCAGCTAAAGTGAACCTAGATCATGTGAATTAACACCGAAGAAAGGTGGTTCACCGGCTAATGTGAAACCTAGTTCAGTGTGTTCTCCACATCGAAAAGAGGTGGTTCACGGCTAAAGTTAAACTGAATACTTTCTTGAGCATTTAACCAACACAGATCATGTGAGATAAGCATGAAATCCACTGTCTTCCCCACACTGAAAAGGGGTGGTTCACCTGCCAAAGTTAAACCGAATACTACCTAGCTCACTTAGGTTGAATCCACAGGCTAGTACCTATGCTGGCAACCTAGTTTAAAGACAAGGAGATTTCGGAGATCCTTATCCACCTTGGTGGTAGCCTCGTCTAATGAGTCTTACATGTATCGGTGCTTTGAAAAGTTTCTTATACTTTTTACTTTTAGAATTGACAGAATCATTAGGGAAGCTTGCTTCTAGTATGAGTTATCAATGGATGACTTGTCATCCTTTTCTTTACTTGATGAATGTGAACTTAATCTTACATTATCATTTTAGTGATAATGAGACTTGTCTAAGAATTTCTTACAATCTCTAATGTGAGTATCTTTTACTCAATTGTTTAGGTGAAAGTGAGACTTTTCTCACTTTCTTTAAAACCCCATTCAATATCAATTTCATTACTCATAGCTTTTAGTCATTTCATTACTTACTTTAACTTGATCAATATTCTTTGGTAGTCTTGTACCGTTCTTTATGAAAGTTATGGAGTCTCTTTGTTTTGCTACTATGTTCACAAGTTCATTTAGATACGGTATGTTGGGACCTATCCAATCATTGGCATACCCTTGGCTATGAGTTTCATTGAGTTACATTGGTCATGCATAATTTGGTATAACTTAGTCATTAGACAATTCTATATCATATTTCGGGAATCTCATTATAAGTCAATTTATTGGCAGAAACCAAAAATTCACTAAACACTGGTAATGAGAATATCATTAGCCAATTCACCTAACTTCATGTATATACTATAGTAATCTCATCCTTTTAAGAAAGTCAATATTTTACAGTAAACTAAACTTCATAAACGACTCATAAGAAATTTCATCTTCTCGAACACAATTAGTCATTATAGCATTCTTTATCTCATGTAAATAATACTCTAATCATATGGATCTAACCTATAGGTCTCATTTGACATTATCAAACCAAGAAACCTACATATAGTGTTAAATTAGCACCATATACCAACAACATGCTTGAGATTTTCTTTATACATACTATTAAAATCAAAAATAGGGAGAACTAGGGAGATGAAAATTCGTTTCATTGGGAACAACGCTAGTTTCATTTTCTTGAATTCAAGACGTTTGAAAAGCCTCAGAAAGGAATCCAAGACACAAAATCCATATCTTACTGTAGAATTGAATCTACTAAGATCACCTTGTACTTTACATGAATACCTTGAAGAATATGCCTTGAAGTCGCCTAAGGAGAACCGAGAGAATTTTCTATTTTTCTCATGTTTGTTTTCTATTTTAGTTGTTAGTTTCTAGTTCGTAGGAACTGATATTGAATAATTAAACTTATGATAGTTAACTTAATTAAATAAATCAATAATGTAATTACAAAAATGCCCCTCCTAAATTTACTAAAAATACTAGAGCATTTGACTTAGCGAAATTGGAAAATTTTCTAAGTATATAAACTATGACCTTAAATTTTAATTAATTAATTAATTATGTTGCTAATTTAATTAATTAAGTGACATAAGACCATAACCAACAACTTTGGACTATCCTACGTTAGGTATTAGGATGTTTCATTAGTTTTTTACTCGGCTAGTCTCACCTTGTTAGGTCTTACGATTTTAGGCACACTAGTTAGTTAGTTTCGGTTAGTCCTAGGTTAGTTAGATAGTTAGGTTAGTTAATTAGAGCCTCGAGTTGGTTAGGAATCTAGGCCCCACATGGATTTACCCGTGCGTGTGCCTGCCCTCTAAACGCCGTAACCGAATTTGGTTGGGCTCGGTTGCTTGTCTCTTGGCCGGTTAGCACATGTGTTATTGCTCCTTTCTTATCCAAGGACCCTTACTATGTCCTTAGGTACTGCTAACCTACATGATCATTTTGAATGATCATGTTTATGGTACCTAGGCTTGACACTTTGTTGTGTCGTACCTAATATGTGAGTTAAGGAATTAAGCATTTTAGCTTAGTATCTTTATTGCAGGTACAATTCCTAAAAAATCTTTGAATTGGAGCATTTTAACATCAAAATCTATCTTAGTACATAGAAAATTGGCTAAAACCCTTAAGAGAATATTCTCTAACATGCCCAATATTACTCAATGTTGGGCATTGGTATGCCTATGTACCCCAAAAAAAATTCTTAAAACCTAATAGGCTCTTCACTAGACAAGTACATTTTTAGAATGTTACACTATCCCCCCCCCTTAGGAACATTCATCCTCGAATGACACTACACATCATATTGAAACAAAGAGGGTATTTTCGAAAAACACATCACATACTTGAAACTTTACTCTCTGTGAATATCTGATTCACAACCTACTCTGGATGATGCACATCACTCAAAGTTTATCTGAAGCCTCATATATGATATTGAGGAACTTCCTTCTCAATCTCACTCTAACTCAATGCACATTACAACTCATGCAACACAAAATCATGTCAACTCTATACAAAAACAGCAACATGAATTCACATTAACTCATATAGTACAAGTATAAAATACACATTTATGGACTTAAAACACCAAAACCAACTAATGCACTAAAATTTAGAGTTTCATAAACAAAATTATACTTAAAAAGGGTATATCTAACCCCAAGAACTGAACAAATGAGGGTAACAAGATCTCATGTAGGCTTCAGCCTTATCCTGTTGGCAATTTAAGCACTCCTCCACAAACTTAGATATATCTTACTTCATATCTTCCCACCCATAAATTTCCTTGAGATCATGATACATCTTGAAACTTATTTCACTATGGGCGTAGAGTCTATAGAAGGAACTTCATGTTCTAAGTCATCGACTCTAACTAAGTTGTATAAACACCCCTTACATAACATCTTATTGGCTTTAAGATGAGAAACTATTTGTACTGTTGGATTTGAACTACTCCCTTCCAATCAAGCTCTAACTCATTAGGAAATTGAAATCTTACTACCCTGTTTCGACAGTCTATGATAGCATAGCATTTATGGAGCCAATCCATACCAAAAATTATATCAAAGTCAAGCATGGTTAATTCTATTAGGTCAGCATAGATAACATATCAAGAACAATTATTGGGCCATCTTTATGTACTTTTCCATCTCTAGTGTCGTCTCTTATGGGAGTACTAACAAAAAAAGGTTCAAGCAATATCTCATGAACCAATTCAAATTTACTAGCTACTAGAAGAGTAAAAAAAGATAATGTGGATCCTTGATCTAAAAATGGATATTCAAGAAAACAAAAGGCATGTAATTTACCTGTAACCAGATCAGCTGACTTTTCCTGCTCTTCTCTACCTTTAAAAGCATAAAACTTTTTCCTCTTGGGAGGCTCAGCTGCAGCAGTAGGATTAGGCCGAAGTGGAGTATCTGCCTTATCCTGATTCTTCACCTGTGGGCAGTCCCTGATCATATGCCCACTCTTTTCGTACCCATACCAGGCTTTGAAACCTACCATTAACTTACTTCCATGAAAACGGCCACACTTACCACCCGAATCTCTGTCATGCTAGGCATTTCTATCATTGCCCTTCTTGAACTTGGGCTATCCTGGACTCAAAACAAACTCCACCTTTTGTCCTAGGTCACCTCTCATCACCTTTAGATTCTCATAAATACCATAAGACGTCGTCATTATCTTCTGCAACATATCCTCAACTCGTGCCATACTACCTACACCATCCCTAAGAACAACTTGCCGATTTGAGAGGGATCATATGGCCCACATCGATCATTCCTGTTACTATAGTTATTATTATGGTTGATGTTTTTGTCGTGGTTGTATTTCACATCTTGGACATATTAACCCTCTCGGTTGTAGTTACCATAGTTTGGACCTTGGTTTCCTTGACCTTGGTGTCAATTTTCCTAATTAGAGCCTTGGGTGTTTGGTAAGAAACCCCCCGTCTGATTATTCACTGCATAGGAATCCTCATCATAATAGTAGTCATCTACAGGTGGCGGTGGTTTAGTCAAATAGTTCACCACATTTACCTTCTCTGCACCACTGCTCACATGTTTCAAGACCAACCCTATCTTAGTCATCGTCTATGCAAACTCTTCACGCATCTCATCTGTTTGGGTTGTTTGTAGCTTGTAAGGCAAAGGTTTTTCTCCCCGTTTCTGACTTTCTAGTGCTCCAAGACTTGTTGTTTTGAGGCATCTTCTCCAACTTCTCTGCAAATCTCAACATTGGTACATTCCCTATAAGAGACACCCACAATAGTATTGAGCACTTCTTTGTTGTTGTCATCTTGCCCTCTGTAGAAGTACTCCTTCAGTGACTCATCATCAATGCAATTGTTTGGGATGCCTCTCACGAATGCAGTAAATCTGTCCCAATAGCTACTCACTGACTTTCCTTGTAGTGCCACAAAGTTATTCACCTTATATTTGTCGTTGAGCTTCTTGGACACTGGATAGTACCTTGCCAAGAACACATCTATCAATTGATTCCAATTATGTAGAAAGGCAAGGCATCTCGATGAACTATGTAGCAATATCTCCTATAAATAATAAAGGAAACAAACTTAACCCAATCACATTCGTATACAAGTCTTGTCTACCCACAAAACCTTTTGAACATAAACCTTATTTTAGATATATGAGCATGTGGGTCCTCCAATGGAAGTTCCGAGAATAAACCCCTCATAAAGAACATCTACATCAATCTACTCGTCACCACGAATGTGTGCCCAAGTGGTAGAGTGTAACGACCTGTTTAGTCGTTTTGAGCAGCAGATTTTATTTCTAGAAAAATTGGCTGAGGCGACGGACACCACGACCGACCGTCATGGGCACGACGGACCGTCGAGGGTGTCTCGTTCCAAAAGACTTAGGAATTCTTAAATCTAAGTACTGAAATCGACTCTCGAAACTTTGTGACGGACCTGCAGGACGGACCGTCATAGCTACGACGAACCTTCTTGAGCTCCTGTTGCAAAACACTTCAACTCTTGAGAATTTGGTACAGGGAACGAGTCTCTGATCGTCGTGATGGAAGTGCAGGACGGACCGTCGTAGGTACGACGGGCTGTCACAGACTCCCTAAGTAAAACGAGTCAATGACGAACCTGCGTGACGGACCGTCGCAGGCACGACGGGTCGTCACAGGTTGCGTAATCCCAGTCAGAATCGGATTTCTTTACACATTTTAAGGGACGTTTTGGACTATTCTTTCCTTAATTATAAAGTTAGAGAGATAATATTAATAAGTCTAATTACTTGGGGGTTAAAAGAGGTAACCTTAAGTTAATTAGTGGGTTATTATTGTCATCCCTTACACTTAATTATATGTTAATTAGGGCAAAAGAAAGAGGGTTTGAATAAAAGAAAATAGAAAGAGCAAAGAGAGAAAGAGAACAATCGAACGAGGCAGAGGGAATATCAAAGCTTGGGAAATTGCTTGTTGATCACTAATCTTCGGTGAAGGTAGGTTATGGTTTTTACGATATTCGTAGTGAACTCTTAATAGTGAATGATATGTATTAATAGTATTGTAAACCCTGCTATGTGCTTAAATTGTATGCTTGTATGAATGTGATTATATATTTCTGATTATACGAGCATGATGAAGTTATTGAATCCCAAATCTTGAAAGAAACCCTAATTCACTTGTTAATGATGATGCCTTAGTATAAAAGAAGGCTTGATAAATTATATAATGAGATTGATGATGCCTTAGTATAAAAGAAGGCTTGATGAATTAGGGGATCGGGTGCCACGTTCCGGTACCAGGATAGAGATAGAGGATCGGGTGCCACATTCCGGTACCAGGATAGAATGAGGATCGGAGTGTCACGTTCCGACACCAGGATAGTATATGGATCGAGTGCCACGTTCCGGTACCAGGATAGAAATTGAGGATCCGAGTGTCACCTTCCGACACCAGGATAGTATATGGATCGGGTGCCACGTTCCGGTACCAGGATAGAAATTGAGGATCGGAGTGCCACGTTCCGGCACCAGGATAGAATATGGATCGGAGTGTCTCGTACCAACACAAGAGGAAGAAAGATAATGAATCTTGAAAGATGATAAATATACTCAATCTAATGAACCCAAATTCCCAAATGAGTATGGTATTGAGGCTTGAGTCCTCATGTGTGAACTTGACGGAAATTGTTAATGATATAGTACTTGTCGTTGCTACATGTTAAGCATTATAGTTGATTTTATAATATTACTTGATATATATTATCTTATATTTTGAGTTGGCCGATGATATCTACTCAGTACTTGTGGTTGTACTGACCCCCTACTTTTATGTTTTCTTCTTTGTTATTTGTGGAGTGCAGCAAACGTGCCGTCATCTTCAACTCAATAGTAAATCTAGCCAGTCTTCACTACATCGGAAATTCAGGGTGAGCTAACGCGTCTAGCTTGGACTGGATCTTCTTCTTCAAGTCTTGATGCCTTGAACTTCCGGCATGGACTAGCTTTTATTTGTTTTAGTTTTCTTAGACATTTCTAGTTTAGTAATTTGATCATAGATGTTCTTGTGATGATGACTTCCAGATTTGGGGAATGATAGATGTTGAACTTTAGTAGTTATTGAATTGGTTTTTATTAATGAGTTAAGTCTTCCGCATTACTTTCTGTTGTTATACATTGAAATGTTAAGGTTTAGATTGGTTGGTTCGCTCACATAGGAGGGTAAATGTGGGTGCCAGTCGCGGCTTACGGTTTTCGGTCGTGACAAACTTGGTATCAGAGCATTAGGTTCGTTGGTCTCATCACACAAGAACGAGTCTAGTAGAGTCTTAAGGAACGGTAGGGGGACGCCTTTACTTTTCTTTGAGAGGCTATAAGACTTTAGGAAAATTCCATTCTTTCATTCTTTCTTTCGTGCTACTACTTGAGTCCAATTGGTATCTAAGTGATACAAATTGGTATCTGACCATCTTCACTCTATTTCGCAGATGGTTAGAACTAGAGCAACGACCGCACCAGCAGCAACAACGGCAAGACAAGAAACGACTGAGCCAGCCACTGGGGCTGTAGCTCGAGGAGGATCAGTGGTAAGAGGTCGTGGGAGGATGTCCTCTAGAGGAAGAGGACGAGCACCTAGCCCATCTGATACTAGGGCGGTGACTCCTCCACCGACTGAGGAGGTGATAAGAGAGGTTGAGGAAGGGGAGAATGAACAAGTGCAAAATGAGGAATTGCCACCCCAACCTACCCAGAGATGATCAATCAGGTTCTTGCTTATCTTAGCGGGTTATCTGATCAGGGTCAGGCACCTCCAGTGGTTTCTGCACCAACACCTCCGGTTTCAGAGATACGACATGCGGCTACTATGGCTCCCCGCATGGATGCCTCATTGGAAATAGGCACATTTCCTCGTCTGACTACTCGACCTATAATGACTAATGATCAGCATGAACTTTTAAGTAAGTTCTTGAAATTGAAACCTCCAGTCTTTAAGGGTGCAGAATCAGAGGATGCTTACGATTTTCTGGTTGATTGTCATGAGCTACTACATAAGATGGGTATAGTAGAGCGGTTTGTTGTTGAGTTCGTAAGTTATCAGTTTCAAGGGAACACCAAAATGTGGTGGCGGTCACATGTTGAGTGTCAACCAACAGAGGCACCACCTATGACTTGGGCCTCATTCTCTAGTTTTTTCATGGAGAAGTATATCCCTCAGACTTTGAGGGATAGGAAAAGGGATGAATTCTTGAGCCTAGAGCAAGGTAGGATGTTGGTTAATGCATATGAGGCTAAGTTTCGTGCTTTATCAAGGTATGCCACTCAACTCTGTTTCAGTCCACAAGAGCGGATTCACCGGTTTGTGAAGGGGTTGAGATCAGAGTTGCGGATTTCGGCCTTACAGGTAGCGGCTACGGCAAAATCCTTCCAAGAAGTGGTAGACTTCGTGATAGAGGTGGAAGGAGTGAAGCCCGATGACTTCACCTCGACATCGACATCAAAAAGGTTTCGAAAGGGAGGTGAGTTTAATGGTTCTTACTTGAGGGGACAGGGTTCCGGAGGTTACTCAGTTTGACCAATTCAGTCTTCACTACAGACTGTAGTTGGGGTCCACCTCAGACCGGTCAACACTTCTCTGAGAGACCTATGCATGAACCCAGAGAGTGCTATGGATGCGGGGAGATTGGACATATTAAGAGATATTGTCCAAAACAGAGTTATAAACCCCCAATAGCTAGAGGTAGAGGTGGTTATGGAAGAGGCTGTTATCTGGAGGACGCAGTGGTCGAGGTAATGGTGGTCACCAAAACGGCCGAGGTGATGGGAAAACTGGAGCCCCTACATCACAACATGGTAGGGGCAACGGGCAAACAAACGAAAGGGCCCATTGTTGTGCTTTCCCTGGGAGATCGGAGGCGGAGACATCTGATGCAGTTATCACAGGTAATCTTCTGGTTTGTGATTGCATGGCTTCTGTATTGTTTGATCCTGGATCCACATTTTCTTATGTATCTTCCTCATTTGCTAATGGTCTAAATTTACATTGTGAATTACCTGACATGCCTATTCGTGTTTCTACTCCGGTGGGTGAGTCTGTGATAGTTGAAAAGGTATATAGGTCTTGTTTGGTGAATTTTGTGGGGAGTAACACTTATGTAGATTTGGTTATCTTAGAAATGGTTGACTTTGACGTAATTCTGGGTATGACTTGGCTTTCTCCGCAATTTGCAATCTTGGATTGTAATGCTAAAACAGTGACGTTAGCCAAGCCTGGGACAGATCCGTTAGTGTGGGATGGTGACTACACTTCCAATCCGGTGCGTATCATCTCCTTTCTTCGTGCTAAGAAAATGGTTAGTAAAGGGTGTTTAGCTTTCTTGGCACATCTCAAGGATGACACTACCCAAGTACCCTCGATTGAGTCAGTTTCGGTAGTCCGTGAGTTTTTGGATGTGTTCCCTGCAGATCTTCCTGGTATGCCACCAGATAGGGATATTGACTTCTGTATTGATCTTGAACCGGGTACTCGCCCCATTTCTATACCCCCTTATAGAATGGCTCCCGCAGAGTTAAGAGAGTTAAAGGCCCAACTTCAAGAGTTGTTGAGCAAAGGCTTTATTAGACCAAGTGCATCTCCTTGGGGTGCTCCGGTGTTATTTGTGAAGAAGAAGGATGGGAGCTTTCGGATGTGCATAGACTACAGACAACTGAACAAGGTTACTATTAAGAACAAGTACCCCATTCCTCGCATTGATGACTTGTTCGATCAGTTACAAGGTGCTTGTGTCTTCTCTAAAATTGACTTGAGGTCCGGTTATCACCAATTGAAAATACGAGCAACGGATGTGCCAAAGACTGCTTTCGAACTAGGTATGGGCATTATGAATTTGTGGTAATGTCTTTTGGTCTTACGAATGCCCCTGCTGCCTTCATGAGCTTGATGAACGGGATTTTCAAGCCATTTTTGGACCTCTTTGTGATCGTGTTTATTGATGATATACTGATATACTCCAAGAGTAAGAAGGAACATGAGGAGCATTTGAGAATGGTGTTAGAGTTGTTGAGGAAGAAAAAGCTTTATGCGAAATTCTCCAAGTGTGAGTTTTGGCTAGATTCAGTGTCCTTATTGGGGCACGTGGTTTCTAAGGATGGAGTGATGGTGGATCCATCTAAGATTGAGACGGTGAAAAATTGGGTAAGACCTACTAATGTGTCAGAAATAAGGAGCTTTGTAGGGTTAGCTAGCTACTACCGCCGATTTGTCAAGGGATTGTCTTCTATTGCTTCCCAATTGACGAACTTGACTAAGCAGAATGTTCCATTTGTATGGTCGGATGAGTGGGAAGAAAGCTTTCAGAAACTCAAGACTTTGTTGACTACCGCACCTATCCTTACCTTGCCAATAGAGAGTAAGAACTTCATTGTTTATTGTGATGCATCCTATTCTTGGTTGGGTGCAGTGCTAATGCAAGAGAAGAGTGTAATTGCTTATGCTTCGAGGCAATTAAAGGTGCATGAACGTAACTATCCAACTCATGACTTGGAATTGGCCGCGGTAGTGTTTGCATTAAAGCAATGGAGACACTATTTATATGGGGTTAAGTGTGAGGTCTATACGGATCATCGTAGCCTACAGTATGTCTTTACTCAGAAAGATTTGAACTTGAGACAGAGGAGATAGATGGAACTACTGAAGGACTACGACATCACTATTTTGTATCATCCGGGGAAGGCGAATGTTGTGGTAGATGCTTTAAGTAGAAAGGCGGTAAGCATGGGAAGTCTAGCTCACTTGCAAGTTTCTAGACGCCCATTGGCTAGAGAGGTTCAGATTCTGGCTAATGACCTTATGAGGTTGGAAGTAAATGAGAAGGGAGGATTGTTAGCTTGTGTGGAGGCAAGATCTTCCTTCCTTGACAAGATTAAGGGAAAGCAGTTTCATGATGAGAAATTGATCCGGATCCGAGATAAAGTGTTGCAAGGAGAGGGTAAAGAGGCAATAATTGATGACGAAGGTGTTTTGAGGATTAAGGGAAGGGTATGTGTGCCTCGTGTTGATGACTTGATCCACACTATCCTTACAGAGGCTCATAGTTCCGGATATTCGATACATCCTGGTAAAACCAAGATGTACCGTGACCTAAAACAACACTTTTGGTGGAGTAGAATGAAGCACGACATTGTTGATTTTGTTGCCAAATGTCAAAATTGTCAACAAGTAAAGTATGAACACCAGAGGCCCGGAGGAACACTTCAGAGAATGCCCATTCCTGAATGGAAGTGGGAGAGAATCGCAATGGACTTTGTGGTTGGTCTTCCAAAGACATTGGGTAAATTTGATTCCATTTGGGTAATTGTGGATAGATTAACTAAGTCCGCTCCTGTCAAGGTGACCTTCAATGCAGAGAAGTTAGCCAAATCTACATCTCAGAAATCGTTCGGTTGCATGGAGTTCCACTCTCCATCATATCAGATAGAGGTACGCAGTTTACTTCTAAGTTTTGGAGGACATTGCATGCTGAATTAGGTACTAGGTTGGGCCTTAGTACGGCGTTCCACCCTCAGACTGATGGTCAGTCTGAGCGAACGATTCAAGTGTTGGAGGATATGCTTCGTGCATGTTTGATATAATTTGGTGGACATTGGGATAGCTTTTTACCTTTGGCAGAGTTTTCATACAATAATAGCTATCACTCCAGTATTGACATGGCTCCATTTGAAGCATTGTATGGGAAGAGGTGTAGATCTCCCATTGGTTGGTTTGATGCATTTGAGGTCAGACCTTGGGGTACTTATCTGTTGAGGGATTCCTTGGAGAAGGTGAGAGCTATTCAAGGAAAGCTTCTAGCGGCGCAAAGTAGGCAAAAGGAGTATAGAGACCAAAAGGTTAGAGACTTGGAGTTCATGGAGGGTGAACAAGTCTTGTTGAAGGTTTCACCCATGAAAGGGGTGATGCGGTTTGGAAAAAGGGGTAAGCTAAGTCCAAGGTATATTGGACCATTCGAGGTACTAAAGCGAGTAGGGGAGGTGGCTTATCAGTTAGCCTTGCCTCCAGGGCTGTCCGGAGTGCATCCGGTATTTCATGTGTCCATGTTGAAAAGATACCATGGGGATGGAAACTACATCATCCGTTGGGATTCAGTTTTGCTTGATGAGAATTTGACTTATGAGGAGGAACCGATTGTTATTTTAGATAGAGAGGTTTGCAAGTTGAGGTCGATAGAAATTGCATCCATCAAAGTTCAATGGAAGAATCGACCAGTTGAAGAGGCCACTTGGGAGAAGGAGGCAGATATGCAAGAAAAATACCCACATCTGTTTACGGATTCAGGTACTCTTTTCCGCCCTTGTTTTTCTTCTTGTGATCGTTCGAGGACGAACGATGGGTAAATTGGTATCTATTGTAACGACCTGTTTAGTCGTTTTGAGCAGCAGATTTTATTTTAGGAAAAATTGGCTGAGGCGACGGACACCACGACGGACCGTCATGGGCACGACGGACCGTCGAGGGTGTCTCATTCCAAAACACTTAGGAATTCTGAAATCTGAGTACTGAAATCGACTCTCTGAACTTTGTGACGGACCTTCAGGACGGACCGTCACAGCTACGACGAACCGTCGTGAGCTCCCGTTGCAAAACACTTCAACTCTTGAGAATTTGGTACAAGGAATGAGTCTTTGATGGTCGTGACGGAAGTGCAGGACGGACCGTCGTAGGTACGACGGGCCGTCACAGACTCCCTAAGTAAAACGAGTCTATGACGAACCTGAGTGACGGACCGTCGCAGGCACGAAGGGCCGTCACAGGATGCGTAATCCCAGTCAGAATCGGATTTCTTTACACGTTTTAAGGGACATTTTGGACTATTCTTTCCTTAATTATAAAGTTAGACAGATAATATTAATAAGTCTAATTACTTGGGGGTTAAAAGAGGTAACCTTAAGTTAATTAGTGAGTTATTATTGTCATCCCTTACACTCAATTATATGTTAATTAGGGCAAAAGAAAGAGGGTTTGAATAAAAGAAAATAGAAAGAGCAAAGAGAGAAAGAGAGCAATCGAACGAGGCAGAGGGAATATCAAAGCTTGGGAAATTGCTTGTTGATCACTAATCTTCGGTGAAGGTAGGTTATGGTTTTTACGATATTCGTAGTGAACTCTTAATAGTGAATGATATGTATTGATAGTATTGTAAACCCTGCTATGTGCTTAAATTGTATGCTTGTATGAATGTGATTATATATTTGTGAATATACGAGCATGATGAAGTTATTGAATCCCAAATCTTGAAAGAAACCCTAATTCACTTGTTAATGATGATGCCTTAGTATAAAAGAAGGCTTGATAAATTATATAATGAGATTGATGATGCCTTAGTATAAAAGAAGGCTTGATGAATTAGGGGATCGGGTGCCACGTTCCGGTACCAGGATAGAGATAGAGGATCGGGTGCCACGTTCCGGTACGAGGATAGAATGAGGATCGGAGTGTCACGTTCCGACACCAGGATAGCATATGGATTGGGTGCCACGTTCCGGTACCAGGATAGAAATTGAGGATCGGAGTGTCACGTTCCGACACCAGGATAGTATATGGATCGGGTGCCACGTTCCAGTACAAGGATAGAAATTGAGGATCGGAGTGCCACGTTCCGGCACCAGGATAGAATATGGATCGGAGTGTCTCGTACCGACACAAGAGGAAGAAAGATAATGAATCTTGAAAGATGATAAATATACTCAATCTAATGAACCCAAATTCCCAAATGAGTATGGTATTGAGGCTTGAGTCCTCATGTGTGAACTTGACGGAAATTGTTAATGATATAGTACTTGTCGTTGCTACATGTTAAGCATTATAGTTGATTTTATAATATTACTTGATATATATTATCTTCTATTTTGAGTTGGCCGATGATATCTACTCAGTACTTGTGGTTGTACTGACCCCCTACTTTTATGTTTTCTTCCTTGTTATTTGTGGAGTGCAGCAAACGTGCCGTCATCTTCAACTCAACAGTAAATCTAGCCAGTCTTCACTACATCGGAAATTCAGGGTGAGCTAATGCGTCTAGCTTGGACTGGATCATCTTCTTCAAGTCTTGATGCCTTGAACTTCCGGCATGGACTAGCTTTTATTTGTTTTAGTTTTCTTAGACATTTCTAGTTTAGTAATTTGATCATAGATGTTCTTGTGATGATGACTTCCAGATTTTGGGGAATGATAGATGTTGAACTTTAGTAGTTATTGAATTGGTTTTTAATAATGAGTTAAGTCTTCCGCATTACTTTCTGTTGTTATACATTGAAATGTTAAGGTTTAGATTGGTTGGTTCGCTCACATAGGAGGGTAAATGTGGGTGCCAGTCGCGGCTTAGGGTATTGGGTCGTGACACAGAGGGGGTGGGACAAAAGGTGTATCAGAATCTTCAATGTTCAATTTGCCCCTATAGTAATCCTAAAGTCGTGGGGCTGGAGGATGAATCCTCAAAGCATTCTCCAGTTGATTATCAATACGAACTTGGTTGTATGTCTCAACTGGTAATAAAGGTTGATGGATTTCCCCATCACCTTAATTCCCACTTTTAGGATTGGCTGGCACCTCTTGATTCTCCATTCTTTTTAAGGTTCGTTTAATTATGGGATCAAATGGAATAAGTGGTTCTCCTCGACTACGTGTATTTTCCAGACACAAGAGCTAGACCTGAACGAAACAAAAACAAAAATTAAAAGTAAAATCATGAAGTCGTTGACTAAATTTCAATAATGTAACTAAAGTAAATCTAAAATCCAAATTTCCCTGTAGCAGCGCCAAAATTTAATAAACTCAAATTACACCTCCCTAAGGAAGTATAAGTCGTCATAATAAAGTAGAGATCCCAAGTTGTAAGTTGGGGTCGAACCCACGAGGGAAAATGGTCTAGACTTAACTTTAATTCACAATTACGCCTATATAGCTAATGTCAAAAAACAAGTCATTAAAGGGGGGTTTTTTATGCAACAAGTTCCATAAAAAGACTAAGTTAACAAGTAAACGAAAGTAGATGTTGAGTTGTTATCATGTTGTGAGAATAACTAGGGCATATGTTTTTCCCACAGGTTTATAACTCCGTGTTCCTATCAATATCAATTATTTCCTTGTGCTTTACCTGTATAGTGGTCAGTTATATATCTGTAAATCTTTGGTACTTCATATAGAGAATTTCACCCCGTACATTGGTCCGGCTACGTGTGGGTAAACTACTAACCCTTACCTTTACCTCATATTAGACATCATAATTGATATATGGCATAGTTCTTACTTTGTACCGATTGATACTAGCCTATTAGATAGTATCACACTAAATTTATGTTACTTATTCTTTTCCTATTCCTACCTCCTTGGTCCAGCAAGTAGCAAAGAGGCGAGTTCTAATGTATGCAAAAATACTATTTGAGAATTGCTTAGTTGCTAGAATTACTTTGTTAAGTATCCATGGTTCCCACAATCCTAGTTGTGGATTTAGTTACCCACACTAGTAGATCACACTTCATAATATTGAATAAATAATTCATGAACTTACTTAACCAAAAGAAGAAACCCAGAAATTAAACTTCAAATTGCAAGAAAAAAAAACTTCAAACAAAATCCAGAATTTGAAAAATTGCTCAAGTTTGCAAAAACCAAATCTCCAAAACAAAATAGAACAATAACAAGAGTAGCTCACCCCAAAAATGAGGTTTTAATGTCCTATTTATAGAAATCATAGTAAAAAAAAGAATGAAAATAAGGAAAGTTTGTTCAGTAGATGGGGCTTCAATCGACGGTCTGTAGACTCTTTCTGTCGGTCATGACTTAGAATATGTTTTCCTTTTCGGATGGCACCTTCTCTAAATCAACTGACAAACCAACAACAAGGTCCGTCTATGCACCTACGGTCAGTCAATGCCCTTCCTGTAACATTTGGGAGCACCGACTAAAAGTAAGTGGTGTCGTCATCCTCTGAGAGGACTAAGACAAACCTCTTTGCATCCATCATTACATTTTATAGGTTAAATTGCGAAAATTCAAAACTTTTCATCTACTACTACATTGAGGTTAATATATACCTCTCCCTTACACATAATATATGCATAGAGAATTGGCGTAGACTCTTCGCATATGAAGCACTACATAGGCTTCTTCTTTTATTTCACATACATAATATGAAAATATAATGTCATAGGAAGTCTAGGATAAGTCTCAGTGTAAATCATATAAATTTAAGGCAACATTCGGGTATAGCCCTTACTCCATTACAATAAACGCCACATATTAGGCATCTACAACAATCATCTATTATTAAAAAGGGAAAAAACTAAATGTATTTAAACAAGAACAACATCAACATCTAGATAGTGGAATCTTCCTCAAAAGGTGAGACCCTACCAAAACATGGGCAATGAAAATCCATGGTATCTTCAATGGCCCTTCTAGAAGCTCAACGTCTGGAACGTGATAATTGTAGAAACATAGAAATATGGGTTAGTACACATTTGTACGAAGTATGAGAATATGCACATAAAACATTTGAAATCATGCTAAAAGGGACATTTGTTCAAAATCATGCCAAGTTACTTTGAAGAGCCTTATGCATAACCAAGAACCCATATAAGCCAATAAACAAATATTTTTTAAGTCAAAACTATATACAACACAAGAAAAACATCATAAAGAATAATCAACTCAATATGTTTAATAACATAATTTGAGTACACAATAAATACAACTCTAATATGATGTTATGACAACAAAGCATGCATAAGAGTTCATAGCATTACAACAAATACAAGACACTTACTCATCACCAAATATCAAGTCCACAAGTGCAATGAACAAGTAAATCCGCATAACCTTACTCAATCAAGTAAACCCTACAAAGGACTATTAGCAATGTTTATACTCACGTAACATTAAGAGTAGTCATCATCATATATAGAAATATACACCAATAGTGTGTTCATAAATAAACTAACATCGTATAGGATCATCAATATGTAAAGTAAACTTATCCATAACATATCCTTTAAAGGACATAACAACACCTTCTAAGACTTCCGTAAAGTCCAACTAGTGCAATGTATAGGTACAGTAACGTACCCCTACCTATATTAAATCAAACCCCTTAGGTAACCCTAGTTAGTGTTCACTTTATTACTTCATTTTACTTTCAGGAACACTTTCCTTAATCGATATAGACCACAAGAGCTAAATTTAGAATCCAATGTCATGAAACCCTACAACGAAAGAAGTTGGACTACTTTCCAAGGTAGTACCAAAACATGAACATAGCATTCTAGGCGTATCCACTAGGTAGTATTCATAAGTGGGAAACATAGTACAAGAACTAGGAGATATACTTGGGACCCGTTTTATGAACATTGCATTATATTCTCCAATCTCATGTGTACAATAGTGAACCTACCTTCCCACATGAGGAAGGAACACTCCTCACTAATAGTTCACTCGGCGCTAAGCTAGAGGCCCTTTTTGAAATGTATTTAAGACTTTATTAATCATCATAATTTTGTATAAGTAATAGGAGACTAACCCCTTGTTATATCATTACCTCATTCAGAGTTGAATGAGAATGGGCTTTAAATACAACCCTCATATGTAAGATCAACACATTATCATCATCGTGTCATAGTAAGGCACATAAGCAATTTATAACTAACCTTATATAATTTCATCTTAAACATAATCGCACATCTTCACATAATCAAGATATTTCAATTATATCATCATACCAACAACTATTTCATATAATCATAATACATGCTTCAATTTGACTTCATCACTAAGTACAAGTCATCACAATTGAAGTAAAGGTTCAAGATCACACAGTCTTACCAATTCTCCTTCAACAAGCAATCATCATTGGTATTACCGTAAAAAATCAAATATATGTTTCATAACATCATTCAATAGTAATTAACACAATAACTAACTCAATTGTATCAATACAAATTAATTCAACATGAGTTCATAACCTAGGGTTAGGGAATTTGGGTTAATTAATTATCTAATCCACATTCTAGGTTAATTCATCAAGAAATAGCATAATTGAGCAATAAAAATTCTAATATAATCATAATTATCAAAATATACCATAATCAATACAATTTAGAGGATCAATGAAGAAACTCATATGAAATCATCTTTTTGAAAAACATTTTTTGAAGAGCCCTTTGGGGAGAGGAATCCCAAAGGTTAAAGGTTCCAACACCTTGATAATGTTCTACATTGATGGTTAAAAGAGACATTATTTCTACCCTAGAACCCTTAGACCTTGGTCTTCTATGGAGTCTTATTTGTGAGAGAGAAAGTAGAGAGATGGAAGACAAATTTGGTTTTCATAATTGATGAAGGGTTAAGTGTGGTTTAGGCTTAGGTAGTTTATATAGTAATTTAACTAACTTAATTAACCACCCCTTAACCCTTAATTACCCCAATCGTCCTGCACATCCGTACATTTGGTCAATGAGTTGTCCATTTGACTATTTTGGAAAATTTCTAAGTGTTTGTCGATGGAGGTATCAATGCCCCATCGATTGGGCTAAGCTTCGTTGCCTGCAACCGTTAGTGAACACACTCTTGTGACATCTTCTCAGCCATGATGGAAGGGTCCTTCTCAAGGACCCGTAGGGTGGTACTTGGGGAGTCGTACCTAGTCGTTTAAACCCTAAACATGTTCTAATACTAGTTTACACCTTTCCATCAAATTTCTTCGAATTCCAACTTCTAAAACTTTTTCAAATAGGCTAAGGAACACTAGCACCTCTTTCATTAGGCTCCATACATTTCATGACGTCTTGACAGTAAAACTTCCTACATGACTTATAAAAATTATTTTCAACTCAAAATAGTGTTAAACCTTAGACACTCATTTGAGTCTGTAGACTAGGTCTTGGATTTTTGGAGTGTTACATTATCCCCCTACACTCGTCCCTGAATGACACTGAAATCTTATGAAGGGAAAGGATAGAATCAATACTAGCAGCCAAACAACAACAACATAATCAAGCAGGAGTAACAAATTGAATCAACTTAACAACATAGAATTTACACATAGCAACTAAAAACATCTATTATTATATATAAGAGCTCAACATAACAACATGAGGAATTTCCTTCTCAACAATAACATGAGCTCAACAACAGATAAAGAATAACTAATGCCAAAAAATTTTTTCAAATCACATCAACATGCTCAATATCATTTCTTTAGGTCAACAACATACCAAATACATAAATATATTCAAATCAAGCAAAAGAGTATCATTTCATTAAATCTCTTTTTAGCAAAACTTTTACCATTATATGCCCATCTTAACAAAAACAATTCAAATTCAATTTTACATATTTTTTTAGTTATTAATAGGAACAACTAACCTTAATTAGAAAAGAGACGAGGATAATGGAACTTAATGTCAGCCTCGTCATCCCATGTTGCTCCCTCAACTAGGTGGTTCTTCCATAACACCTTTACAGAGGCCACCTCCTCTTTCTTCAACTTCTTCACTTGTCAATCAAGGATATCAACCAGAACCTCTTCATAGGAGATATTCTCATCCACACCTAGACTTTCAATAGAAAGAATGGACTCGGGGTCAACAATACAATTTTTATGCTTGGATACATAGGATACCGGATGAACCAAAGCTAGATCACTAGGTAATCTTAACTCGTATGCAAATTTGCCAACCCTTCATTAAAATTTCATAGGGACCCACATAACGAGGACTCAACTTCTCTTTCTTGAAAATTTCATCATCCCTTTCATGGATGAAATTTGTAAATACACCTCACCTTCTTCAAACTCTAATCTCTTATCCAATTGTCGGCATAAGACTTTTACTGGCTATAGGTTGTGTTCAATCGATTCCTTATGATATGAAATTTCTCCAGAGTCTTATTTATCAATTCGGGACCAAAAGGTGAGGACTAGCCAACTTCAAACAAACCAACCACAGATCTACATATCTTTCCATACAAAGCTTTAAAAGGAGCCATGTATATACTTGAATGGTAACTATTGTTATAAGATAACTCAACCAAAGTCAAGTGGTCATCCCAACATGCCTTAAAATCGATCATACAAGCTCCCAGCATATCCTCAAGGGTTTGAATAGTACACTCTGCTTGACCATCCGTTTGGGGATGAAAAGCAGTGCTCATCTTCACTTTTGTACCTAACCCTTTTTGGAACGACCTCCAAAAATGCAATGTAAATTGAGAATCTATATCAAAAATAATTGATAAAGGGATACCATGAAGACTCCGAATATCCTTTTGCATATTCTTCCAACAAATAAGTAGACTTAACGGGGATAAAGTGTGAGGATTTCGTCTACCTATCCACCGCCACCCAGATAGAGTGATTTTGCCTTTGTATCCGAACCAAACCCAGACAAAGTCCATATTAATGTCTTCCAACATCCAAGTGGGAACTTGTATATCTTGAAGTAATTCACCCTGCTTTTATTGCTCGGCTTTCACATGATAGAAATTTGGAAACATTGCAAGAGGTTCATCTATGTCCATTTTCTAGCTATCCCACCAAAATACTTCTCTAAGGTCATCATACATCTTAGTAAAACCCGGATGAATGGAATAACATGAACCATGATCTTCCTCAAGGATTCAGTTTCTCAAATAATCTATATTGGGCAGACACAACCTATCTATAGTAAGGTGAATGACTCATTAAGCTTGCCAAGAACTGTTTCCTTTAACTCCATTAAAATTGATTAAGGGGTTGCTTAGACTTCACCTAAAAAAACAAAGACAATTCGAAGTTATGATGGACCATCTAACCACCATTAGGAAATTCTTCGAATCTCACACCCAGACAAGCCAACGAATGTACATCTTTCACTAGGTCTTTCTTGCCCTTTCCCACATGAGACACACTATCCATAGTTGTAACACTTCGAAAGTCTTAAGTCTAATATAGAGTATAAAATGAGATTTTAAGATTTGTAATACTTTTCTAAGTTCAATTTTAATGTATATAATTCGTTTAGGACGTTTGGAGAGCAAATCATCAAGGAACGTCCACGGCGTCCGGTGAACTTACTAAATGGGCTAGTGGAGTTGCTTGATAGGTTGAAGAGAGTGTCTTAAGGATTTTTTGTTGGTTCAATGATTAGGATATATATATATATATATATATATAATATATATATATATGTGTGTCAATGAAGTCGTTAAGGATTGTAGGCCAAGTAAGGAGTGCCAATCTCCAAGGTAAAGCCAAGAGGCCAAGGCTGCCCAAGAAGGGAGGCTACTGCCTAACTATTCACGAGCATGACCACGGCTCGTGGTGTTGACCACTGAAAAGGTAGGAATCTCATGAAGAAACCTTATACATGGGGGAGTGCCTAGGAAATCCTAGCTACTGTACAAGACGTCACGAGCCACTGCATGACTCGTGGTGACTTCGACTGATGGCAAGGGGCTTACATGAAAAGACCTTAGCTAAAAAGGGGGTGAGTTAGTGAGTGAAGGTAAGATACTGACTCCATCTTCACGACCACCACCATGACCCCTAAAGATCTTTAGGGTCCGTTAAGTGGGGCGTGATGGTGGACGGGGTCTCACTATGAAGTTAAGTTGGACTTCACTTTTGAATGTCCAACGTAACGAGGGGTAGTTTAGATAGTTTGGCAGTGGATTATATATTGACTTTAGGTCAGTTTTCATTCATTTTCCACTCCAAAACACAAATTGAAAACCAAATTTCTCTCACTTCTCTCTACTTTCTCTCTCTTCATTCATCCTCCATTGAAGAACAAGAAGCTTGGGGAAGAAGAAAAAGTCATCAAGAATTTTACTCAATTTTTGGGGATAAAGTTTCATTAAAAGACGGGTTCTTTACTCTTTAAATTCCTATCCTGAAGAGGTCCTCTCAAAGTTAAATTTCAATTACCAAATTTATAGGGTTTTCTGTAGATATGGGTTTTCTTCTAAAGTCAAAATTGGTGATTGATTATGTTGAATTATCATTTCCTATAACTAATCTAGTGTAAATTATTGTGAAATTGATGTTAATTGTGCTAATTTTTCATTGATCACATCCTTTCCCAAATTTCCCCAAGTCTTGGTTCTTACTTGTGAATTGAAGAGAAATTGTGAATGTGTTGATTATTGTAATCATCTTATTCAACCTATGGGATGCCTAGGGACTTGTATTTTTGGGATTAGACCTAATACTTGAATAATTAATGATGAAACCTTCTCCCATAACCCTAGGTTATGAATTGAAGTTAATTTGTATAATGATGACAAATTATCTAGTTGTTGGGTTGATTACTATTAAATGGTGTTATTACACCTATTGTTGGATGAGATTTGTTTGGTCGATGGTAATACCATCATGATGTCTTTGGAAGGGGAAGAAGTAAGACTTTATTATCTTCAAACCTTAAATCTATTGTGATGAATTATACTTAGTGATGTTGATTCAATTTAAGTATGTGTGTTGTGGTTGGATTGATTAGGATGGTATGATGTTGGTAATAAATGTCTATCTTATGAGATCATGTTAATGTTGCAATGATATAAGGATGATGTTGATTCATTTGTGTGTATAACTATGATATGGTGTATGGTTTTGATCTCACTATCATAGAGGTATTGAAAGGTTATTCTCAGACACTTCTTCATGAGCTTATTATGATGATATACAAAGAATGACCTAAACTAAGTTATGATTATTAATGAAAGACATTGCAAAATGGACTTTAGCTTAGCATCGAGTGAAATTGACAATGAGAGGTGTTGGCTTCCCAAGAGGAAGAATTCACCATATAGTTCCATATTAGATGTTCAATCCCCCATGAGGGACACTCACCCTATGAATTCTAATGATATTAGGCTCCCATTGCCAAGTGGTATGTTGAGGGATCGTACATATCTCCTAGTTCTTGAACAATGTTGCCCTTATAGGACGACTAGATAGTGTATCCACCTAGAAAGCTACATTTTTGTTTGGTTCTACTTTGGTGGGTAGACTATCTTCCATCGGTGTAAGGTTTTGGAACACCGGATTCCACACTTAGATCTTCTGGTCTATGTCGGTTAAGGCAAGTGTTCCCTAAATTAAAATAAAAAATTGAAGAAAAAACTAACTAGGGTGACTTAAGATGTTAGACGTAGCTTAGGTAGGGGTATGGGACTCAATCTATGCCTTGCACTAGTTTGCCTTGAAGGGAATCTTAGGAGTTTGTTCTTATGGATGCATATACCTATGAATTCCAATGATATGTATATGATGATCTTACATGTAGATGGCACTATATGTGGTTGAAATGAATAAATGTTTGGTCTATATTGTTAGAGTAGTGGTGTGTGAAGTGGGACATTGGTTATGTTCTTGCTAGGTTTACTCGATTAAAAAAGGTTATGGGGTATTGCTTAGTTGTTGCACAAGTTGACTTAAAGAGATTCATGAGTAATGGACTTGCTTTTTGACATAATGTGATGAACTCTTATTCATGCATGTTGAGGTGGTGACTTGATAATAGAGTTGTATTTGATTGTGGATACAAGTATGTTGATATGCATGTGTCTTTCTTAGACTTAAGGTTGTTGATCTTGTGTAAGAATATGGTATTTATTAAATTAATATGTAATGTTGACTTGTATTTGTTATTGAATGTACATAAGGTTTTTTAAGTAAAGTAGCATGTTTTAATGAAATGTCCCTTTTAGGATGATTTTATATTATATGTGCATATGATCCTAGACTTAGTACATATGATGATGTGGTAGCCCCATTTTCTCCCTATTTCTTCAAAATTTTAATTTTCGGTTGTTGAGGGGCTTTATAGGACTTTCAAGGAAGTCTTTGAATCCTAACTCTCCAAGTTGGGTACGTCCTCACCTTCCGAGGGTAATGCCAATATCATGCTTTTGATGTTGTTCTAGTTATAAGACTTCTAGTTCTTTCCGTTTTATTTGAATACTTAAAATTTTATAGCCTATATGTGGATTTATTTTATTGATGTATGGGATATGCCCAATTTTTATACTCTTGCTTAGATGGTTATGAGATGATACGTCCGTTTTAAGACTATGTTAAGTATCTTATATATCTATGTGCAATAAAAAGTAGAAGACTAAGTAATATTCTAATACAAAGGTTCTATGTATATATTATGTGTATGTGAGAGGTCTATTTAAACCTCATGATAGATCGATATATTTTTTAAATTTTTTATATTTAAACCTATGAATGTAATCATGTAAGCTATGACGCAAGTTTTAGTCCTTTCCGAGGACGACGATGCCGGTTACATCCACGAGGTGCTCCCCGGATGTGACAAACTTGTTATACAACATGAGATTGAATATGTTTGGAGTCGATGTCTCTTTCAACCATGTCTATGAAAATTCTTACTCATAATTGTGAAGCATGCCACAATTAAGAATAGGAACCTATATGATGCTTAGAAAACTCTCATTTTCTTAGAAATCTAATATCGTGCATCTAGAGTGTTTTCCCTAAGTGCCTTTAGCATCTAATATTTTTATTACGATTATAGGAAATAAATACTCAAAGAAAAGTTTATCTAAGTCTCGATGAAGAAAATTCCAAAGCGGGAGCTCCTCCCCATGGTAATCAAGTCCCTCCTCTTGAAGAAGTTGCTAATGATGACCAAGCTCTAGTCAATCCTGCACCTATGATGGATGGTGACATAAGGGAAGCCTTTCTCCAAATTGCTCAATCCATTACTACACAAGCACAAGACATCACTACTTAAGCATAAGGCATGACAGCCCAAGCTAATCGGGAGGTGCTACCCTTAGGAAACAAACAAGTTAGCACCTAGGGCTCCCGTTTAAGGGATTTCACTAAGATAAATCCCACTACATTCTATGGGTCCCAAGTTGGGGAAGACCACTAAGAGTTCAGTGATGAAATCTACAATATTATCGATGTTATGGGGTTGACTACTAGTTAGGAAGCCTAGTTAGCCACATATCAACTCAAATATGTGCCCTAAACTTGGTACGTCCAATGGAGAAACAATAGGACTTTATGGGGTGGAATGGTGAGATTGGAGATTTTCAAGAAGGCTTTTGTTGATCGGTTTTTTCCCAGAGTAAAGAGGGAAGCCAAGGTGTAATAATTTATCAACCTTCATCAAGGAGGTATGAGTGTATTTGACTACTCTTTGAAATTCACTAAATTTTATGCTCCTTAATTGGTTTGCGACCCTAGATATGAAATGCGCCGCTTTGTGAGGAGAGTGTTGGATGACATAAATTTAGAATGTCGTTAGGCTATGCTATATGATAATATGAATATTTCTTGTCTCATGGTTCATGATCAATAAGAGGAAGAGACAAGGTCTAAGAGAAAGAATAGGGATGCCCAAAGGGCAAGGACTTTTGGTAGTGGTTCTTCAAGGGGCAGGCTTGACATTCAATAGAAGTCTAAGTTAAAGAAGAGGTTTTATAACAAAGTTCCTTCATATTTCTCTATGTTTCTTGATGATAGGGTGTTTAAACCTAAGTCTCAAAAGGGAAGAGGTACTAGTTCACCAATCAAGATGACTACTTGTGCCAAGTGTGAAAAAGGTCATTTTGTTGAACACTTAGTTGGAACGAGCGATTGTTTTAGTTATGGTAAAAGTGGGCATAAAGTTTGAGATTTCCTAAATTTTTGAAGGATCAAGACAAGGGTAGTTGTCAAACTCAGGAAAGTGGTTCTAATGTTGATGCTTCGAAGAAGAAACACTTTTATGCTCTCCGCTCTAGAGGTGAGCAAAGACATCTCACGATAGGCTGACCCGTATGTTGAACGTATTTTATATTGATGTATATGCTTTACTTGATCCCGTGCTACCTTTTCATTTGTTACTCCCTTAGAAGATAAAAAGTTTGACATTTTGCCCGATATCTTGAATTAACCTTTTATGGTGTCTACCCCGGTGGGTGAGTCGATAGTTACAAAACAGTGTATAGAAATTGTCCTATAATGTATTCCAATAGAGTTACTCATGTTGAACTAGTAGAACTCCATTTGTTTGATTTTGATATTATTTTGAGTATGGATTGGTTGCATGCTTGTTTTGTTTCAATAAATTGTAGAAAGAGGGTGGTGAAGTTTCACGTTTTTTAGTGGAAGGGGGGAAAAACTATTCCTAGAAGTTGTATCATTTCTTGTTTGAGATCTTATAGGATGATCTCTAAAGGGTGTTTATACCATGCAGTAAGATTCAAAGATTTATACTGTGAAATTCCTCCCATTGAGTCTGTCCCCGTAGTTAGTGAATTTCTGGAGGTCTTTCCTAATGATTTTCCCGGTATTCCTCCCGAAAAATAAATTGATTTTTGTATCGACTTGCTGCCCATTTCTATTCCTCCTTATTAGATGGCTCCGACCGAATTGAAAGAGTTGAAGGCTCAACTCAAGGAATTACTAGACAAGGGTTGTATTCGTCCTAGTATTTCTTCATGGGGTGCTCTTGTATTTTTTCGTGAAAAAGAAGGATAGGTCCCTTAGAATGTGTATCGATTAGTCAACTCAACAAAGTCATAATCAAGAACAAGTATCCTCTCCCTTAAATTGATGATTTATTTGATCAACTCCAAGGTGCGGGTTACTTTTCAAAGATTGACTAGATATTGGGATATCACCAACTTAGGGTGAGAGGTGAAGATATTCCCGAGATGGTATTTCGAACAAAGTATGGTTACTGTGAGTTCATAATAATGTCCTTCGATCTCACTAATGCTCCAGCACCATTTATGTACTTAATAAATAGGGTGTTTCGAAATTACCTAGATTCATTTGTCATTGTCTACATTGACGACATCTTGGTATATTCAAAGAATGAGGGTGAACACATGAACCATTTGAGAGTGGTGTTAAAAGTGCTTTAGGAACACCAATTGTTTTCCAAGTATAGCAAATGTGAGTTTTTGTTGAGGTTGGTAGCGTTTCTTGGTCATATTATCTGTAGTGAAGGTGTAGAGGTTGATCCAAAGAAGACCGAAGTGGTGAAAAATGGCCTAGACCTTTGGATCCTATGGATATTTGGAGTTTTTTAGGCTTAGCCGGTTATTATAAAAGGTTTGTCGACGGGTTTGCATATCTTGATTCCCTCTTGACAACCTTGACCCAAAAGAATGTGAAATTTGAGTGGTCGGAGGCATTTGAAAAGAGCTTTTAATAGTTGAAGGATAGGCTAACTTTCGTTCCGGTATTGACTCTATTGGAGGGTACTAACGGTTTCCTAATAAATTGTGATGCATCTCGAGTCGGGTTGGGGTTTGTTCTTATGCAACATGGAAAAGTTATAGCCTATGCTTCTAGGCAACTCAAAGTTCATGAGAAGAATTACCCACTCATGACCTTGAATTAGCGGCCGTTATATTTGCCTTGAAAATATGGAGGCATTATCTCTATGGGATTGTTGTTGATGTGTATACGGATCATAAAAGTCTTCAATATGTATTCACCCAAAAGGAGTTGAACCTCTGTCCATATAGATGGTTAGAGTTGTTGAAAGACTATGACATGAGTGTTCTCTATCACCCCGACAAGTCTAATGTGGTAGAGGATGCTCAAAGTCAATTTTCCATGGGAAGTGTGTCCCATGTGGAAGAATCCAAGATAAACCTAGTGAAGGATGTTCATAGGTTGGACCGTTTAGGGGTTCAGGTTGAAGGTTCTCCAAATAGTAGTGTTGTGGTACATCATAAATCCGAGTCATCTTTGGTGGTTGAGATGAAGTCTATGCAACACCTTGACCCATTATTGATGGAGTTGAAATATTTGGTCTTGGAAACATGAGCGAGTCATTCTCCCAAGGAGGGGGGGGTTTGGTGTTCTTATGTATCAAGGAAGATTTTGTGTGATAATGTGTATGATTTGAGAAGTAGGATCCTTGAGGAATCTAATGGATCCCGTTACACTATTCATCCGACTTCTACAAAGATGTACCATGATCTTAGAGAGGTATTTTTGTGGGATGGCTTAAAAAGAGATATTGCGGAGTTGTTGCAAAGTGTCCCAATTGTCAACAAGTGAAGGCCGAGCATTAAAAGCCGAGTGGACTACTACAAGAAATAAAAATTCCTTTTTAGAAGTGGGAATATGTCAACATGGATTTTGTAGTGGGGTTACCTCAAACTCGGAAGCAATATTACACTATATGGGTGGTAGTGGATAGAATGACCAAATCCTCTCACTTTATTCCCGTTAAGTCTACTTATCGGCTGAAGATTATGCAAGAATCTATATTAAAAATATAGTTAGCCTTCATAGAGTTCTTTTGTCCATCATATAGGATTGAGGTGCTCAATTTACATCTAGGTTTTGGAGATCATTTGATAGAGTTTGGATACTCAAGTATACATAAGCACCGCTTTTCATCCTAAAACAGATGGTTAAGCGGAGCGGAATATTCAAACTCATGAAAAGATTGTTAGAGCATGTATTATTGACTTTAAGGGAAGTCAGAATGAGCATTTTCTTTTTGTGGAGTTCTCGTATAACAATTATTTTAATTCATCTATCTTTATGGCTCCTTATGGAGCCTTCTATAGTAGGAGGTGCAGATCTCTTATTGGGTGGTTTGAAGTTTGCGAGTCTTTGCTTCTTGGTCCAAATTTGATTTATAAGACTTCGCAGAAAGTTTATATCATAAGGAATCGGTTGCAAACAACCTATAGTCGGTAAAAGTCTTATGCCGATCATCAGAGAACAGATTCAGAGTTTGAAGAACGTGATAAAGTGTACTTGAAAATTTTGCCTATGAAAGGGGTGTGAGATTCGTCAAGGGAAGTTGAGTTCTCATTATGTGGGTCCTTATGAAATCTTGTAAAAGGTTTGTAAGGTTGCGTATGAGTTGAAACTCCCTAGTGAACTATCTTCGGTTCATCCGATTTTCCAATGCTTAAGAAGTGCATCGGTAATCCCAAGTCTATTCTTCCTATTGAGGGTCTTGGTGTTCAAGAGAACCTCTCCTATGGGAACGTTCCGATTGAAATCATTGATCGTCAAGTGAAGTGGTGTAAAAACAAAGATGTGGCCTCCGTAAAAGTAATATGGATAAACAACCTAGTTGAGGGAGCAACATGAGAGACCGAAGCCGACATGAAGTCCCGTTACTCTCATTTCTTTACTAGTGAAGGTTAGTTGTTCTTCCTTATATTGAAATTCATGTATGAACTTATAGTTACTTTAATTTTTGGTTAAATTATGTAAAAATGTTCTAGTTACAATGTATTACAGTGAAGTTATGCCTATAGACTTGAAAATTTTCAATTCATCTTGTTTTGAGTTATATTGTGCATTTTGATATGGAGAGTCGTTATGAAATGATTTTGAGCATGTTCATAGTTAGAGTTTTGTCATAATTGACTCCTTAATCGTATGTTCAGCTCATGTATTTGTGAGAAGGAAATTCCTCATATTGTAATTTTGAGCTTTAGGTATAGTAAAATTTAAATTTTGAATTGCTATGTGTAAATGCCAAGATTGATGTTGTAACTCCTTTTATAATGTATTTTTTAGGTAGGTTTCTAGTCATGAGTCTATTCCTTCCTTCAGAAAGATTTTTAGTGTCATTCGGGGATGAATGATCCTAAGGGGAGGATAAAGTAACACTCCTAAAGTGTTAAGTCTAAACTAGATCCTCAGATTAGAGTCTAAGAGTTGTAACACTCTTCTAAGGTCAATAGTAAGGTATATATGTCATTTAGGAAGTTTGGAAAGCAAATAATCAAGAACGTCCACGACATCCGGTGAAATTACTACATGGGCTTGTGGAGTGTCTTGATGGGTTGAAGAGAGTTTCTAAGGTTTGTATCTTGTTGATATGATTAGGATGTATATATGTGTCAAGGAAGGTCTTGATTATGCTAGACCAAGTGAGGAGTGACAACCTCCAAGGGCAAGCCAAAGCCAAGAGGCCAATGCTGCCCAAGAGAGGCTACTGCCTCACTCTTCATGATCATGACCATGGATCATGTTGTTTACAACGGCCAAGGTGTGGCGCTTATGAAGAAGACTCATCCATGGAGGAGTTCCTAGGGAAGCGTAGCTACTGTCAAGACACCACGAGCCACTCCACGACTCGTGGGGAACTTAACGAAAGGCCAGCGGCTTCTGTGAAAAGGCCTTAGCTAAAAAAGGGTGTGAGTTGGTCAGTGAAGGTAAGATACTTCCTCCATCTTCACAAACACCACCACGACCCATCAAGATCTTCACGGTCCATAAAGTGGGCGTGAAGGTTGATGGCTTCTCATAGTGAATTTAAGTTCGACTTCACTTTTTGAAGTTCCAACTTAATGAGGGGTAGTTTGGGTATTCTGGGGGTGCACAGTATATTGACTTTAGGTCAATTCTCATTCATTTCACACTCCAATGCACAAACTCAAATTTAAACCCAAATTGCTCTCACTTGTATCTACTTTCTCTCTGTTCACTAATCCTCCATTGAAGAACAAGAATCTTGGGGAAGAAGACAAAGTCTCCAAGATGTTTACTCAATTTTTGGTGATAAAGCTTCAATAATTTATGTGTTCTTCACTCTTGGAGTTCCTATCCCCAAGAGGTCCCCTCAAACTTGAATTTCAATTACCCAAATTCTTAAGGTTTTCTCTACAAATTGGTTTTCTTCTTAAGTCGAAATTGATGATTGATTATGTTGAATTATTATTGCATATAAGTAATCTAGTATAGATTATTGTGTAATTGATGTTAATTGTGGGAATTTCGCATGGATCACATCCTCTCTTCAATTTCCCTAAGTGATGGTTCTTACTTGTGAATTGAAGAGGAATTGTGAATGTGTTGATTATTGTAGTCATCTTATTCAACCTATGGGATGCATAGGGACTTGCCTTGTTAGGATTAGACCTAATTCTTGAAGAATTCATGATGAAGCCTTCTCCCCTAATTCTAGGTTATGGATTGATGTTAATTTGGATAATGATGATATAATTGATTTAGTTCTTGAGTTAATTACTATTGAACGATGTTATTACACTTATTGTTGGATGAAATTTGTTTGGTCGATGGTAGGACCATGATGATGGATTTGGAAGAGGAAGAGGTAAGACTTTGTGATTTTTAAACCTTAACTCTATTATGATTAATTATACCTAATGATGTTCATATAATTAAAGTATGTGTGTTGTGGATGGATTTATTAGGATGGTATGATATTGGTATTGAAATGTATTATCTTATTAATTGTGAGATCATGTTAAGGTTGTATTGATATAAGGATGTCATTGATTTATTTGTGTGCATTCTTATGATATGGTATATGATATTGATCTCACTATGAGAGAGGTATTGAAAGGTGATTCTCACACACTTTCTAATGAGCTAATTATGATGATATGCAAGGAGTAGTTTTTTACAACTTAAACAAAGTTATGATTATTAATGAAAGACATTTCAAAAGGGACTTTAGTTTAGCATCGAGTGAACTTGAAATGAGATGTGTTGGCTTCCCAAGAGGAACAATTAACCCAATAGTTCCACATGAGGTGTTGACATCCCAAGAGGAACAATAAACCCTATAGTTCCACATGAGGTGTCGACTTCCCTATGAGGGACACTCAACCTATGGACTCTCATGAGATGAGGCTCCAATTTCCAAGTGGCATGTATAGGGTTCATACATATCTCCTAGTTCTTGAAAAATGTTTGTTGATCCACCTAGAAAGCTATGATTATTTTTTGTTCTACTTTGGCCAATATACCACCTTCCGTCGGTGTAAGGTTTTACAACACCGGATTCCACACTTAGCTTTTGTGGTCTATGTCAGTAAAGGCAAGTGTTCCCAAAATTAAAATGAAGCAATGAAGCACAAATTAACTATGATGACATAAGAGTTTAGACTTAGCTTAGTTAGGGATATGGGACTCTACCTATATCTTGCACTAGTTTTCCTTGAAGGGAATCTTAGGAGGTTGTTATTATGTATGTATATACTTGTGAATGTAAATGATATGTATATGATGATCGTACATGTTGATGGCATTATATGAGGTTGAACCCACTTGTGAATATATGTTTGGTGTATATTGTTAGAGTATGATGTTATGTACTCTTAATGATGTGATATGTAAAATGTGATATTTGTTATTATTCTTGCTAGGTTTACTTGATTAAGTAATGGTATGAGTCTTTGCTTAGTTAATGTACAATTGGACATAAAGAGGATCATGAGTAATAGTCTTGCTTTGATATAATGTGATGAGCTCTTGTTCATGCCTGTTGATGTTGTGACTTGATGATAGAGTTGTACTTGATTATGGGTTAAAGTATGTTGATATGTAGGTGGCTTGCTTAGACTTAAGGTTGTGTATCTTGTGGAGGTATATGGTATTGACTTAATAAAAATGTATTATTGACTTGTATTGGTTATTGAATGTGCATAAGACTTGTTAGGTAAAATAGCATGTTTTAGTGAAATGTTCCTTTTTAGCATGATTTTATTTTATATGTGCATATGATCCTATACTAAGTACATGTGATGCGCTGACCCCACTTTCTCCTTTTTTCTCCAACATTTTAGGTTTTGGTCGTTGAAGGTCTTGAGACAACATTTAAGGAAGACTTGGAATCCTCACTCTCCAATTTGGGTAGGTCCTATCCTTCTAAGGGCATTGCCACTATCAACCTTTTGATGTTGTTCTAGTTATTATACTTCTAGTTCTTTCCTTTTCTTTTGAGTACTAAAGATTGTATAGCAGATATGTGGATTTGTTGTATTGATGTATGGTCTATGTCTAATTGTTATTCTCTTTTTGAGATTGATTGAGATGAGACGTCCATTTTAAGACTACGTTAAGTATATTATATGTCTATGTGCAATAAAAGTAGATGACTATGTAATCTTCTTATATGAAGGGTCTATCTATAGTCAATATGGATATATTTTGTGTATGCTAGAGGTCTATGTAAACCTCATGATAGATACAAAAAAGGTATTAAATTTTCTGCATTTAATCCTATGAATGTAATGATGTAAGATAAGAGGATAGTCTTAGTCCTCTCCCAGGACGACAACGTCGGTTACGTCTAGGGGGTGCTCCCCGAATGTTACAGTAATCATATGACTAATAGCATTTGCAACCACGTTGGCCTTGCCAATATGGTAGAGAACACTCATGTGGTAATCTTTCAAAAATTCTAACCTCCTTCATTGTCGGAGATTCAACTCCATTGGGGTAAATACATATTTAAGACTCTTACGGTCGATATACACGTCAACATGAACACCATATATGTAATGCCTCCATATTTTCAACGCAAACACCACGGCCACTAACTCAAGATCATGAATTGGGGTAGTTCTTCTGTGAACCTTGAGTTTCCTAGACTTATAGGCTATAACCTTTATGTGTTGCATAAGGATATAGCCCAATCCCACTCGAAATACATAACAATATACCACGAAACCCTTAGTACCCTCCGGTAAAGTCAACACTGGCGCGGTGGTAAGTCTATCTTTCAAGATTTGGAAGTGTCTTTCACATGCCTCCGGTAACTCAAATTTAACATTCTTTTGGGTCAAAGTAGTCAAAGGAGAGTAAATGGACACAAAAAACATCCACAAACCTTGTATAGTACCCGTCTAGACCCAAGAAACTTCTTATGTTGATTTGAGCTAATGGTCTAGGCTAATTTCTAACTACCTCAGTTTTATTTGGATCAACCTCTACAACCTCACTAGATATCACATGACCAAGAAACGCCACTGACCTTAACCAAAACTCACATTCGATATACTTGGAAAATAGTTGATGTTCGTTCAAGACTTGTAACACACTCCCAAATGCTCCATATGATCACCCTCATTCTTCGAATACACCAAAATATTGTCAATGAAGACAAAGACAAATGAACCTAGGTAGTCTCGAAACACCCTACTCATGCGGTCCATAAATCCCGCCGGGGAATTAGTCAACCCAAAAGACATCACCGTGAACTCATAGTGACCATATCTTGTTCAAAAAGCTGTTTTTGGAATATCTTCATATCACACCCTAAGTTGGTGATATCCCGACCTCAAGTAAATTTTGGAAAAGTAGCTTGCTCCTTTGAGTTGATCAAACAAGTTGTCAATTTGAGGGACAGGATACTTATTCTTAATGGTCAGTTTATTTAGTTGTCGGTAGTCGATACACATCCTTTGAGAACCATCCTTCTTCTTTAAAAATACTACCGGAGCACCCCATGGGTAAATAATAGGTTGAGGGAAGTCTTTATCGAGTAAATCCTTGAGTTGAGTCTTCAACTCTTTCAATTCAGCCAGAGTCCTCCGATAAGGAGGAATTGAAATAGGATTTGTATCCGGTAGCAAGTCAATACCAAAATCAATTTCGCGTTCAAGAGGAATTCTGGGAAGATCATTAGGATATACCTCCATAAATTCCTTCACTACGGCGACTAACTCAATGGGAGTAACTTCGGAGTCCAAATCTTTGACTCTCACAATGTGGTATAAACATCCTTTAGAGATCATCTTACAAGCCTCTAGACAAGAAATCATATGACCTCTAGGAATAGAAATTCCCCCTTCTACTCTAAGATGGGTTCATTAGGAAAATTAAGCTTTACCACTCTTGTCCTACAATCAATATAAACAAAACAAGAATGAAACAAATCCATTCACAAAATGACATCAAAATCAACAATATCAAGTTCTACTAATTAAATATGAGTAATTCTATTGGTCAAATTATAGGACATTTCTATAATACTCTTTTTGCAACCACTGACTCAGCTACCAGGGTAGTCACCGTAAAAGCTTCATTCAAGATATCGGGCAAAATATCAAAATATCTAGATACCAAGGGAGTACAAAATGACAAGGTACTACTCGGATCAAGTAAAGCATAAACGTTTATAGAGAAGAATTGTAACATACCAGTCACCACATTGGGAAAACTCTCTTGTTCACCCCTAGAGAGGAGAGCATAAAAGCGATTATTTCTTGGAGCATCAACATTAGAACCACTTGCTTCAGCTTGACCACAACTCTTGTCTTGCCCCTTCACATTAGGGCAATCCTTAACCGTATGACCCTATTTTCCACAATTAAAATGACTTTCCATCCCAACTAGACATTCACCCGAGTGTTTCTTACCATACTTGGAACAAGTTGGTTTATCACTTGGTGACTTTCCACTTCTAGCCTTTTGTGGCATGGTTACACACACTATTATCACAAGCCTTGGGAAATTTGGAAGGGACTTGATGGGAGAACCTCTTCTTAAATCTAGGCTTTTATTAAAGTTCCAACCTTCCCTTTGAAGAACCACTATCAAAAGACTTGGCCCTCTTGGCCTCTCTATTCTTCCTCCTTAACCTAGTATCTTTGACTTGTTGAGCATGAGCCATTAGATGACAGATATTCATATTATCGTGAAGTGTATCTGAACGACATTATTCCACCAAGTCTTCCAAAACTCCCATAAGGAAATGACTCATCTCATCCCTTGGGTTAGACACCACGGAAGGAGTATACATAGAAAATTTTGAAAATTTAAAGGAGTAGTCAAGTACATCCATACATCCTTGCCGAAGGTTGATGAATTATTCCACCTTACATTCCCTCCACTCTCTAGGAAATAACCAATCAAGGAAAGCTCTCTTGCATATCTCCAAAGTCATCGGACCACCTCTTATCACCCTATTATCTCTCCATTGAGTGTACCAAGTTTGTGCCACATATGTGAGTTGATAGGCGGCCAACTCAGTGTTTTCACCCGTAGCCAAACCCATAGAGACTAGGATATCATAAACTTCATCTATGAGTACTTGAGGGTCTTCATTTTCTCTTTGCCCATACAACATAAGAGGGTCGATCCAAGTAAAGTCTCTCAAACGAGATGCCATAGTGCTATCATGATGAGGAACACGGGGTCCAACTTACCATTTCACTTGGGCCATCATGGCATGGACTTGATAAGTCATGGAATTAGATTGTTAAGTAATTGATTGGTCCAAATTAGTTTCCCTTATCTCTCCACCGATTATTGGTAAAGGAAAAAGCGAAACTTGATCACTCAAAGCAACATCTTCAAGTGGTGGGACTTGATTGTCTTGCTGATGAGCTTGGTTGTCATGATCCCCTGCATTAGCAATCCCTTCCTTTTCCCTTTGTGTTGTTTCCCTTCGAGTATTCATACCTATAACCACAATAACAATCTTTGGTAAAAATACCACCTAAAGCAAACTCTAGAGGCACGACATATGATTTCAAGGAGATCAATATTTCCTAATCATTATATAGTCTCTCTTTCATAAGTGTGGCGTGCTTCACAATTATGAATAAGAATCTACATAGACGTGGTTTAGTGATAAATCCATCCTAAAGATATTAAACCTCATGCTCTGATACCAACTTTGCCAAATCCAGGGAGCACCCCTAGAAGTAACCGGTGTCTTCGTCCTCAAAGAGGACTAAGACTAACCTCTTAGCATTCATCATTACATTTCATAGGTTAAATTGCGGAAATTTTAAAAAGTTTCATCTACTTCTACATTGAGGTTAACATAGACCTCTCGCTTACATATAATATACACATAGAGAGTTCGCATATGAAGCACTACATAGGCTTCTACTTTTATTTCATATAGATAATATAACAATATATTCTCATAGAAAGTCTAGGTTAAGTCTCACACATGACCATCTTAATCGAATATAACATTCGAGCATAGACCTTACTTCATTACAATAAAAGCCACATATAGACATAAACAACAATAATCTTTAATTAAAAAGGGAAAGAACTAAATGACTTTTAACTAGAAAAAAATCAATAGCTAGATAGTGGAATCATCATTTGAAGGTGAGAACCTACCCGAACTTGGAGAATGAGAATCCAAGTTATCTTTAAATTGCCATTCTAGAAACTCAACGACCATTTTCTACATAATTGAAGAAACATACAAAATAGGTTAGTACAAACTTGTACTTAGTATGGGTATATGCACCTAAACATTTGAAATCATGCTAAAAGGGACATTTGTTCAAAACCATGCCAAGTTACTTTAAAGATCTTATGCACAACAAAGAACCCATATATGCCAATAATCACATATTCTTTAAGTCAAAGTTATATACAACACAAAGCCAACATCATCAAGTATAATCAAGTGAACGTGTTTAACTACATATTTTAGTACATAATCAATACAACTCTAATATCATGTTATAACAAGACCCTTCTTCATAACCCAACATCAAGTCCACATGTACAACGACCAAATAAAGCCCCATAACCTTACTCAACTAAGTTAACCCAAAAAAGGACTATAATAAATATCTAGACTCACATAACATAACATTAAGAGTAGGCATCATCATATATAGCAATACATACCAATAGCATGTTCATAAGTGAAGCTAACATCGTATAGGATCATTAACATGCAAAGTCAACTTATGCATTACATTTACTTTAAAGGACATAAGAACAACCTTCTAATACTTCCCTCAAGGACAACTAGTTCAATGTATATTTAGAGTCCCATACCCTTACCTAGACTAAGTGATACCCCTTAGGTCACCCAAGTTAGGGTTCACTTTATTACTTCATTTTACTTTTAGGAACACTTGCTTTAATCGACATACACCACAAGAGACAATGTGGAATCTGGTGTCACGAAACCCTACACCGAAAGAAGGTGGACTACTTGCCAAGGTAGTACCAAAACATGAACATAGCATATTAGGTGGATCCACTAGCTAGTATTCATATGGAGGGAACATAGTTCAAGGTCTAGGAGATATACTTGGTACCCTCTTTATGTAGTGTCACGACCCAAATCGGGGACGCGACTGGCACCCACATTTACCCTCCTATGTGAGCGAACCAACCAGTTTAACCCTTAACATTTCAACATATATCAACAGAAAATAATGCGGAAGACTTAAACTCATTAATAAAACAATTCAAAACTATTATTATTATCCCCAAAATCTGGAAGTCATCATCACAAGAACATCTATAACCAAATTACTAACTAAAAATGTCTAAGAAGCTAAAAATACATAAGAAGCTAGTCAATGCCGGAAGTCAAGGCATCAAGACTTGAAGAAGAAGATCCAGTCCAAGCTAGAAGCATTAGCTCACCCTGAGATCTGGTATGACAAAGACTGGCTCGAATTACTGTTGAGTTGAAGTTGACGGAACGTTTGCTGCAATACACAATTAACAAAGAAGAAAACATAAAAAGTAGGGGGGTCAGTACAACCACAAGTACTGAGTAGATATCATCGGCAACTCAAAATAGAAGATAATATATATCAAGTAATATTATAAATCAACTATAAACTCAACATGTAGCAACAACAAGTACTATAATCATCAACAAGTACCATCAAGTTCATCCATGAGGGCTCAAGCCTCCATACCATACTCATTTGGGAATTAAGTTTATTAAATTGAGTATATTTATCATCTTTCAAGATTCATTATCTTTCTTCCTCTTGTGTCGGTACGTGACACTCCGATCCCCTACCACTATGTGTCGGTACGTGACACTCCGATCCCCTAATTCTACGTGTCGGTTCGTAACACCCGATCCCCTATATGTGTCGGTACGTGACACTCCGATCCCCTATATGTGTCGGAACGTGACACTCCGATCCCCTATATGTGTCGGTACGTGACACTCCGATCCCCTAATTCTACGTGTCGGTTCGTGACATCCATCCCACTAATACTATGTGTCGGAAAGTGACACTCCGATCCACTAATACTATGTGTCGGAACGTGACACTCCGATCCACTAACCTCATTCTATCCGTTCATCAAGCCTTCTCTATACCAAGGCATCACCAATCCCATTACCTTAATTCATCAAGCCTTCTTTTATACCAAGGCATCATCATTAATAACGTAGATTAAAGTTTCTTTCAAGATTTGGGATTCAATGGTTTTCATCATGCTTGTTTTATCAAAATCACATAATCATATTCATGCAAGCATACAATTAAGCATATTGATAGGTTTACAATACCACCAATACATATCATTCACTATTAAGAGTTCACTACGAATATCGTAAAAACCATAACCTACCTCCACCGAAGAATTGGAATCAACAAGCAATTTCCCAAGCTTTGATATTCCCTCCGCCTCTTGATCGATCAATTTCTCTCTCTCTCTCTCTTTGTTCTTTCTATTTTATTTATTCAAACCCTCTTTCTTTTACCCTAATTAACATATAATTAAGTGTAAAAGATGGCAATAATACCCCACTAATTAACCCAAAGTTACCTTTTTTATCCCTCAAGAATTTGAGTTGTTAATACAAACCCACGAAATCTATAATTAAGGAAAGAATAGTCCAAAACGTCCCTTAAAACGTGTAAAGAAATCTGATTCTGCCTGGGATTCGCGCAACCTGTGACGGCCCGTCGTGCCAGCAACGGTCCGTCACGCAGGTCGTCGCAGCCTCTTAGAACTCAAGTGGACTGTGACGGTCCGTCACACCTGTGACGGTCCGTCCTGCACTTCCGTCATGACGTTCAGAGACTCGTTCCCTGTACCAAATTCTCAAAAGTTGAAGTGTTTTGCAACGGGAGCTTACGACGGCTCGTCGTGGCTGTAACGGCATGTCCTGCAGGTCCATCACAGATTACAGAGAGTCGATTTTAATACCCAAATTTCAGAATTCTAAGTGTTCTGGGACGAGACACCCTCGACGGTCCGTCGTGCCTATGACGGTCCGTCGTAGTGACCGTCGTCTCAGCCAGTTTTTCCAGAAATAAAATCTGCTGCTCAAAACGACTAAACAGGTCGTTACAATAGATACCAATTTACCCATCGTTCGTCCTCGAACGATCAAAAGAAGAAAAGCAAGGGCGAAAAGAAGTACCTGAATTTGTAAACAGATGTGGGTATTTTTCTTGCATATCTGCCTCCTTCTCCCAAGTAGCCTCTTCAACCGGTCGATTTTTCCATTGAACTTTGATGGATGCAATCTCTCTCGACCTCAACTTGCGAACTTCTCTATCTAATATAGCAACCGGTTCCTCCTCATAAGTCAAATTCTCATCAAGCAAAACTGAATCCCAACGGATAATGTAGTTTCCATCTCCATGGTATCTTTTCAACATGGACACATGAAATACCGGATGCACTCCGGACAGCCCTGGGGGCAAGGCTAATTCATAAGCCACCTCCCCTATTCGCTTAAGCACTTCAAATGGTCCAATATACCTTGGACTTAGCTTACCCCTTTTTCCAAACAGCATCACCCCTTTCATGGCTGAAACCTTCAGCAAGACTTGTTCACCCTCCATGAACTCCAAGTCTCTAACCTTTCGGTCTGCATACTCCTTTTGCCTACTTTGCGCCGCTAGAAGCTTTCCTTGAATGCACTTCACCTTATCTAACGAATCCCTCAAGAGGTCAGTACCCCAAGGTCTAGCCTCAAATGCATCGAACCACACAATGGGAGATCTACACCTCCTCCCATACAATGCTTCAAATGGAGCCATATCGATGCTGGAGTGATAACTATTATTGTATGAAAATTCTGCGAAAGGTAAGAAACTATCCCAATGACCACCAAACTCTATCACACATGCACGAAGCATATCCTCCAACACTTGAATCGTTCGCTCAGTCTGACCATCAGTCTGAGGGTGAAATGCAGTACTAAGGTCCAATCTAGTACCTAATTCAGCATGCAATGTTCTCCAAAACTTAGAAGTAAACTGCGTACCTCTATCTTATTTAATGGAGAGTGGAACCCCATGTAATCGGACAACCTCTGAGATGTAGATTTTGGCTAACTTCTCTGCATTGTAGGTAACCTTGACAGGAATGAAGTGAGCGGACTTAGTTAATCTATCAACAATCACCCAAATAGAGTCATACTTACCCAAGGTCTTTGGAAGACCAACCACAAAGTCCATTGCGATCCTCTCCCACTTCCATTCAGGAATGGGCATTCTCTGAAGGGTTCCTCCGGGCCTCTGGTGTTCATACTTTACTTGTTGACAATTTGGACATTTGGCAACAAAATCAGCAATGTCGCGCTTCATTCTACTCCACCAAAAGTGTTGTTTTAGGTCACGGTACATCTTGGTTGCACCAGGATGTATAGAATATCCGGAACTATGAGCCTCTGTCAGAATAGTGGTGATCAAATCATCGATGCGGGGTACACATACCCTTCCTTTAATCCTCAAAACACCTTCCTCATCGATTGTTGCTTCTTTAGCCTCTCCTTGCAACACCTTATCTCGAATTCGACCTAGTTTCTCATCATCAAACTGCTTTCCCTTGATCTTGTCAAGAAAAGAAGATCTCGCCTCCACACAAGCTAACAATCCTCCCTTCTCATTTACCTCTAATCTCATAAGGTTGTTAGCCAGAATCTGGACTTCTCTAGCCAATGGGCGTCTAGAAGCTTGCAAGTGAGCTAGACTTCCCATGCTTCCCGCCTTTCTACTTAAAGCATCCGCTACAACATTAGCCTTCCCCGGATGATACAAAATGGTGATGTCGTAGTCCTTCAGTAGTTCCATCCATCTCCTCTGTCTCAAGTTCAAATCTTTCTGAGTAAATACATACTGTAGGCTACAATGATCCGTATAGACCTCACACTTAACCCCATACAAATAGTGTCTCCATTGCTTTAGTGCAAATACTACCGCGGCCAACTCCAAATCATGGGTCGGATAGTTACGTTCATGCACCTTCAATTGCCTCGAAGCATAAGCAATCACATTCTTCTCTTGCATTAGCACTGCACCCAAACCCGAATAGGATGCATCACAATAAACGATGAAGTTTTTACCCTCTACTGGCAAGGTAAGAATTGGTGCAGTAGTCAACAAGGTTTTGAGTTTCTAAAAGCTTTCCTCACATTCGTCCGACCATACAAATGGAACCTTCTGCTTAGTCAAGTTCGTCAATTGGGAAGCAATAGAAGAGAATCCCTTGACAAATCGGCGGTATTAGCTAGCTAGACCCACAAAACTCCTTATTTCTGACACGTTTGTAGGTCTTACCCAATTCTTCACTGTCTCAATCTTGGATGGATCCACCTTCACTCCATCCTTAGAAACCACGTGCCCCAAGAAGGACACTGAATCTAGCCAAAACTCGCACTTGGAGAATTTCGCATAAAGCTTTTTCTTCCTCAACAACTCTAACACCATTCTCAAATGCTCCTCATGTTCCTTCTTACTCTTGGAGTATATCAGTATGTCATCAATAAACACGATCACAAAGAGGTCCAAATATGGCTTGAAAATCCCGTTCATCAAGCTCATGAAGGCAGCAGGGGCATTAGTAAGACCAAACGACATTACCACAAATTCGTAGTGCCCATACCTAGTTCGAAAAGCAGTCTTTGGCACATCCGTTGCCCGTATTTTCAATTGATGATAACCGGATCTCAAGTCAATTTTAGAGAAGACACAAGCACCTTGTAACTGATCGAACAAGTCATCAATGCGAGGAATGGGGTACTTGTTCTTAATAGTTACCTTGTTCAGTTGTCTGTAGTCTATGCACATCCGAAAACTCCCATCCTTCTTCTTCACAAACAAAACCGGAGCACCCCAAGGAGATGCACTTGGTCTAATGAAGCCTTTGCTCAACAACTCTTGAAGTTGTGCCTTTAACTCTCTTAACTCCGCGGGAGCCATTCTATAAGGGGGTATAGAAATGAGGCGAGTACCCGGTTCAAGATCAATACAGAAGTCTATATCCCTATCTGGTGGCATACCAGGAAGATCTGCAGGGAACACATCCAAAAACTCACAGACTACCGAAAACGACTAAATCGAAGGTACTTGGGTAGTGTCATCCTTGAGATGTGCCAAGAAAGCTAAACACCCTTTACTAACCATTTACTTCGCACGAAGAAAGGAGATGATACGCACCTGATTGGAAGTGTAGTCACCCTCCCACACTAACGGATCTGTCCCAGGCTTGGCTAACGTTAGTGTTTTAGCATTACAATCCAAGATCGCAAATTGCGGAGAAAGCCAAGTCATACCCAGAATTACATCAAAGTCAACCATTTCTAAGATAACCAAATCTAGATAAGTGTTGCTCCCCACAAAATTTACCAAACAAGACCTATATACCTTTTCAACTATCACAGACTCACCCACCGGAGTAGAAACATGAATAGGCATGTCAAGTAATTCACAATGTAAATTTAGACCATTAGGAAATGAAGAAGATACATAAGAAAATGTGGATCCAGGATCAAACAACACAGAAGCCATGCAATCACAAATCAAAAGATTACCTGTGATGACAGCATCTGATGTCTCCGCTTTAGATCTCCCAGGAAAAGCGTAACAATGGGCCCCATTACTAGTCTGTCCGTTGCCCCTACCATGTTGTGTTGTAGTGGCTCCAGTTTTCCCATCACCTCTGCCGTTGTGGTGACCACCATTACCTCGACCACCACGTCCTCCAGAAAAGCGGCCTCTACGATGACCACCTCTACCTCTAGCTATTGGGGGTCTGTAACTCTGTTTTGGACAATTCCTCCTAATATGTCCAATCTCCCCACATACATAACACTCTCTGGAGTCAGGCATAGGTCTCTCGGAGTAGTGTTGATCGTTCTGAGGTGGACCCCCAACTACAGTCTGTAGTGAAGACTGAATTGGTTGAACTGAGTAACCTCCGGAACTCTGTCCTCTAGAGTAAGAACCATTAAACTCACCTCCCCTTCGAAACCTTTTTGATGTCGATGTCGTGGTGAATTCATATGGCTTCACTCCTTCCACCTCTATTACAAAGTCTACCACCTCTTGGAAGGATGTTGCCGTAGCCGCTACCTGTAAGGCTGAAATCCGCAATTCTGACCTCAACCCCTTCACAAACCGGCGAATCCGCTCTTGGGGACTGAAACAGAGTTGAGTGGCATACCTGGATAATGCACGAAACTTAGCCTCATAGGCGTTAACCGTCATCCTTCCTTGCTCTAGACTCAAGAACTCATCCCTTTTTCTATCTCTCAAAGTCCTTGGGATATACTTCTCCATAAACAAGCTAGAGAATGATTCCCAAGTCATAGGTGGTGCCTCTGTTGGTTGACACTCAACATGTGACCGCCACCACATTTTGGCGTTCCCTTGAAACTGATAGCTTACGAACTCAACGCCAAACCGTTCTACTATACCCAACTTGTGTAGTAGCTCATGACAATCAACCAGAAAATCGTAGGCGTTCTCTGATTCTGCGCCCTTAAAGACTGGAGGTTTCAATTTCAAGAACTTACTGAAAAGTTCATGCTGATCATTTCTCATAATAGGCCCAGTAGTCAGACGTGGAAATGTGCCTATTCCCAATGAGGCATCCATACGAGAAGCCCCAGCAGCAGCATGTCGTATCTCTGAAACCGGAGGTGTTGGTGTAGAAACCACTGGAGGTGCCTGACCCTGATCGGATAACCCGCTAAGATAAGCAAGTACCTGGTTGATCATCTCTGGGGTAGGTTGGGGTGGCAATTCCTCATTTTGCACTTGTTCATTCTCCCCTTCCTCACCCTCTCTTATCACCTCCTCAGCCGGTGGAGGAGTCACCGCCCTAGTATCAGATGGGCTAGGTGCTTGTCCTCTCCCTCTAGAGGACGTCCTCCCACGACCTCTTCCACGGCCTCTTGCCACGGTTCTTCCTCGAGCTACAGCCCCAGTGGCTGGCTCAGTCGTTTCTTGTCTTGCCATTGTTGCGGCTGGTGCGGTCGTTGCTCTAGTTCTAACCATCTGCGAAATAGAGTGAAGATGGTCAGATACCAATTTGTATCACCTAGACACCAATTGGACTCAAGTAGTAGCACGAAAGAAAGAATGAAAGAATGGAATTTTCCTAAAGTCTTATAGTCACTCAAAGAAAAGTAAAGGCAACCCCCTACCGTTCCTTAAGACTTTACTAGACTCGTTCTTGTGTGATGAGACCAATGAACCTAATGCTCTGATACCAAGTTTTTCACGACCCAAATCGGGGACGCGACTGGCACCCACATTTACCCTCCTATGTGAGCGAACCAACCAATTTAACCCTTAACATTTCAACATATATCAACAGAAAATAATGCGGAAGACTTAAACTCATTAATAAAACAATTCAAAACTATTATTATTATCCCCAAAATCTGGAAGTCATCATCACAAGAACATCTATAACCAAATTACTAACTAAAAATGTCTAAGAAGCTAAAAATACATAAGAAGCTAGTCCATGCCGGAAGTCAAGGCATCAAGACTTGAAGAAGAAGATCCAGTCCAAGCTAGAAGCATTAGCTCACCCTGAGATCCGGTATGACGAAGACTGGCTCGAATTACTGTTGAGTTGAAGTTGACTGAACGTTTGCTGCAATACACAATTAACAAAGAAGAAAACATAAAAGTAGGGGGTCAGTACAACCACAAGTACTGAGTAGATATCATCGGCCAACTCAAAATAGAAGATAATATATATCAAGTAATATTATAAATCAACTATAAACTCAACATGTAGCAACAACAAGTACTATAATCATCAACAAGTACCATCAAGTTCATCCATGAGGGCTCAAGCCTCCATACCATACTCATTTGGGAATAAAGTTTATTAAATTGAGTATATTTATCATCTTTAGAGATTCATTATCTTTCTTCCTCTTGTGTCGGTATGTGACACTCCGATCCCCTACCACTATGCGTCGGTACTGACACTCCGATCCCCTAATTCTACGTGTCGGTTCGTGACACCCGATCCCCTATATGTGTCGGTACGTGACACTCCGATCCCCTATATGTGTCGGAACGTGACACTCCGATCCCCTACATGTGTCGGTACGTGACACTCCGATCCCCTAATTCTACGTGTCGGTTCGTGACACCCGTCCCACTAATATTATGTGTCGGAACGTGACACTCCGATCAACTAATACTATGTGTCGGAACGTGACACTCCGATCCACTAACCTCATTCTATCCGTTCATCAAGCCTTCTCTATACCAAGGCATCACCAATCCCATTACCTTAATTCATCAAGCCTTCTTTTATACCAAGGCATCATCATTAATAACGTAGATTAAAGTTTCTTTCAAGATTTGGGATTCAATGGTTTTCATCATGCTTGTTTTATCAAAATCACATAATCATATTCATGCAAGCATACAATTAAGCATATAGACAGGTTTACAATACCACCAATACATATCATTCACTATTAAGAGTTCACTACGAATATCGTAAAAACCATAACCTACCTCCACCGAAGAATTGGAATCAACAAGCAATTTCCCAAGCTTTGATATTCCCTCCGCCTCTTGATCGATCAATTTCTCTCTCTCTTTTGTTCTTTCTATTTTCTTTATTCAAAACCTCTTTCTTTTACACTAATTAACATATAATTAAGTGTAAAAGATGGCAATAATACCCCACTAATTAACCCAAAGTTACCTCTTTTATCCCTTAAGAATTTGAGTTATTAATATAAACCCACAAAATCTATAATTAAGGAAAGAATAGTCCAAAACGTCCCTTAAAACGTGTAAAGAAATCTGATTCTGCCTGGCATTCGCGCAACCTGTGACGGCCCATCGTGCCTGCGACGGTCCGTCACGCAGGTCGTCGCAGCCTCTTAGAACTCAAGTGGACTGTGACGGTCCGTCACACCTGTGACGGTCCGTCCTGCACTTCTGTCATGACGATCAGAGACTCGTTCCCTGTACCAAATTTTCAAAAGTTGAAGTGTTTTGCAACGGGAGCTTACGACGGCTCGTCGTGGCTGTGACGGCATGTCCTGCAGGTCCGTCACAGATTACAGAGAGTCGATTTTAATAACCAAATTTCAGAATTCTAAGTGTTCTGGGACGAGACACCCTCGACGGTCCGTCGTGCCTATGACGGTCCGTCGTAGTGACCGTCGTCTCAGCCAGTTTTTCCAGAAATAAAATCTGCTGCTCAAAACGACTAAACAGGTCGTTACATGTAGAGTGCATTATATTCTCCCATCTCAGGAGTACAATAGTGAACCCACTTTGCCACATTGAGAAGGGATACTCCTCACAACTAGTTCATTCAGTGCTAAGCTAAAGTCCCTTTTTGAAATGTCGTTAAGCCTTTATTAATCATCATAACTTAGTATAGGGCTTAGGAGACTAACCCATTGTATATTAATATCATTAGATCATTAGTAATTGGAAGAGAATATCTTTTAAATACAACCCACATATGTGAGAGAAACACATTATCATCATCATGTCCTAATAAGGCACAAAGCCAATTCATAACCAACGTTATATTATTACATCTTAAACATAATCTCACACCTTCACATAATAAAGACATTTTAATTACATCTTCATACCAACACATACTTAGTATAATCAAGACATACATCAATTGAACTTTTTCACCAAGTACAAGCCTTCATAACTAAAGTAAAGGTTCAAGATCACAAAGTCTTACCAATTCTCCTTCAATAAGACATCATCATTGGCTTGCCATCAACCAATCCAATTTCATCCATAAATAGGTGTAATAAAATAATTCAATAGTAATAATACAATAACTAACTCAATTGAATCAATGCTAATCAATCAACATGAATTAATAACATATGGTTCGGGAATTTGGGCCAATTCATGTTTTATTCCTTATACTAGGTTAATTCATCAACAACTAGAGTAATTGAACTATGATACATCCTAAGATAATTATTATTATCAAAATAAACAATAAATAATACAATTTAGAGGATCAATTTCGGATAAGGAAGTAACCCATAGGAAATCATTTTTTTGAAAACCAATTTTGGAAGAACCTTTGGGGAAAGTAATCCCAAAGGTAAAAGGTTCTCATATCTTGATATTTTTTGAAGATTTATTGCTAAAAGAGGCCTTATTTATTCCCTAGAACCCTTATACCTTGTTATTCTATGAAGTATTCTTTGGAAGAGAGAAAGTATAGAGAAGGAAGAGCAATTTGGGTTTGGAAATTTATGAAGTGTTAAGTTGGGTTGAGGCTTTGGGTAGTTTATATAGTCATTTATCTAACGTTGTTAAAAACACCTTTACCGCTAATTAAATCGCTAAATAATTAAATAATTAAATGAAATCACTTAAACCTAATAGTGAAAACTCAGGCACGACCTAAGACACCACAATCGATGGTTCGTAGGTCAACCTAGGCCCCTTGCCCCAACCGTCCTGCACATCCGTAGATTTGGTCTAAGAGTTGTCCATTCAGACATATTGGAAAAAAATTTAAGTGTTGGTTGACAAAGGCATCGACGCCCCATCGAATTATCTATGCCTCATCGCCTGCAACCATTGGTGAACACTGTTTTGTTAAAGCTTCTTGGCCAAAATGGAAGGTCCTCTTCAAGGACCTTTAGAGTGATCCTTGGGGAGTCGTACCCAAAAGTTTCGACCCAAAACATGTTCTATTACTATTTGACACCTTTTCACAAAATTTCATCGAGTTGCCACTCCTAAAACTTCGTAAATCAGCTAAGGCACAGGAGCACCTCTTCCACTAGTCTCCAAACGTTTTGGAGGTTTCTTGATGTCTTGATTCTTAAATTTCCTACATGACTTGTAAACATTACTTTTGACCTCAAAACAGTGTTACAAACCTTAGACACTCCTATGAGGCTCTAAACTAAGTCTTGGATTTTTGGAGGGTTACACCTCCGTTGCTCCAAACTTAGAATTTGTCCAAAGTAATGTACTGGAACCTTCTGTGAACCCAACAACAATTCACAAGTACTGTTCGTCGATCAATCGACGAACCATTGTTACATATTGTGGTTCCACACTTGTTCAGACTATTCCAATTTTCTCCAAAGTCCTGAGATGCCCATCTATGGTAAACGACTACGGTATGTCAATGGAACGACGGACCGTCGATGGCCTCCGTATGTCCTGTTCTGCACTTTCTTCTCAGTTGTTTTCTAATCTTGCCACCTGAAAGTCTTTCCTCCAAAACAAACAAAAAAATTTATTAAAACTACTACAAAAGTCTTTAGACACACACAATTCTTAAGCAAAATTCATTAAAAGAACCATGTAACCACGGTACATCACCCCCTTTTCCTCTAGTTTACTCTTCATTCAAGGAAAAATTATACCAAGGGGGAGATAATGTAACTCCCCATATCTAAAACAAACCAAAAGTGCAGATATTCAAAAGTTGTAGGTGCCAGCGATGGAGCTAACTACTGACCATCAGTCAACTTACGATCCATCAGTCGACTAAGTCGATGGGTTAGAAACTCCCAATTCTCAGTCATGAACGACATTCGACCAGTACAAACCGTCATTCGACTTATGCTTCGTTTGTCAACTCATTCGATTGTCCAACTAACTTCTAGTTCTTAGTCACAAACAATGGCGCGCAGTAAAGAGCGTTAGTCGACTCATGGTCCTCCATTCAACTTTATTGAATCCCCAACTTACTTTTAGTTCTCAGTCATAAACGATGGTCAACAAGTAAGGATTGTCAGTCGACTAATGGTTTGTCAGTCAATTATTTCAATGGCTTCGATAGCCTTAAATTATGGGCGTCTTTTGGTATTTTCCTTGTTCTTTTATAAACTAAGCAATGTTGTTTACACCCTAAATCATTATATTTGAGTTAGTTTAAGCCTAGCAGCATAACTAGATTTTAGACAAGTCAAAATCACTAATCAAAACTTAGAATATTAGAGGTAAGATAGGATAAAAAGGTCAAGAACCCTAGTTCAAGAAGTCATAAAGTTTCCATCAAAAACAACCAAAAAATTGAAAGATTTCTTCATGGAATTCATCACAAGCAATGTGGGATTTTACTACTGGTTCCTTTCACCCATTGGGTCCCTAGAATTCAGTCAGTTTCTTGATTCCCTTATTATGAATAGACCTTGGGTTTCTAGAGTATAGAAGATCATCATGAATTAGCTATTAACATGTTCAAAACCAGATTACTCAGTTTATTGGATGAATTTTAGAACCATATTTATGTATTCCTTTTGTTCTTGAATTACACATGTTAGGTCAGATATTTCAGTTATTTAGTTATACATGCATCAATTATTAATTCATCATAACAAGATTAATTATTGCATTCTCAGTTTGCATGTTCAGTTTGAGCTTCTACAGAAACTCAGTCATAATCAGTTTACTACTTAATTGATTGGGAGTAGAATAATATCGAGTTGGACTAACATTCAACGTACCCAAATAGCCCCAGAACTACTAGCTAAGTAGGTTGTAATTACCCATTGTAAGGATTAGTTTGGTGATCACGCCAGCATGCCTTTATACCTCCAGTAGGATATATTGGGTCCTCTCGATAGGGCGTATACATTGAACTCCAAATTTAGCTCATGTGGTTTTATTATTAATTATTAGTAGCTCCTACTGTTCAGTTAGTATATCTAGTATTCAGTGTCTACATGTCCTAAATTGGTCACTACATTCAGCTATCTCAACATTCAGAATCTATATCATGTTCAAATTATATAATTTCTTTACTGCTTTGTTCAGTTTTGTATTATTTCATATTTACTCTGTCCTGCAGGATCAATATCTTTCAAATACTATGTGCTACATCTTCTCGTGATGTTGGTTCATGTTCTTAGTATCTAGATAAGGCTTAGATTGATTCCCGATTTCTAGTTCAGCAGAACCAGTGGTGAGTCCTAATTCTTTGAGGACAATAGTCATGAGTTTATTTCAAAGTTTTTACTCCATTAGTCTCAGTTTTGCTAGACTTAGTTCGGACCTGTCCTAGCATTTCTAGTCAGTTAAAGGAATTTTTCATACATAGATATCTCAGTCATGGTATATGGGTGTTCCCTATCTTTTCATTTTAATTATAATTTAGCTTTTGTATAAGTTTATTATCTTTAGTATTCTCTTGATAATTCTAGCAGGGTTAGCTTGAGATCACTTATGGTCTTAGGTCTCGTGTCCACGTCTCGAGGGTAGCTCAAGCGTGGCATCTTCTTTACCCTTCTCATTATTGTTAGTAAGGTCAATATCTTCAATAATAAGTATTGTTTGGATCCCAAGTTTTGAATTGTTCATGAATGTCTCATGCTCATTAATATCAGTTTTTTTGGAGAATCCACATTGGATTGCCAATATTATTAGTATTGCAAGTGTGTTGAACTAAAACATCCAAAAAAATCAGACTATTTTGTATAAAAGTTAAGATATATGAAGTACTTGATGCAATTTTGACTATTGTATGACACTTGAAACAACACATGTCTATGGTCAAACCAAATTAACAAGATGTTTAACCATATTAAAGAAAAAAACTTGTGCCCAGTGATTATTGATGAATACCCTGTTGAGCCTCTTCTATATTCCTTTTTTGGTCTTCTATTGTTACACCACATGAATCTAGACCCTTATGATGCCACATGATCCCATGGTACGAATAAAATCAAGTTATTTGTAAACTCTATGAGGTATTCCTCCAAGGTTATCTTTGGGATCCATTATCAAATTGAAATATCCTCAGTTGCATCGTCCAACATTAATGAGGTTGTTGACATTATCAGTTCTATCTGACAAATATTTCCTCTGCCTTGTAATGCAATTAGAATACAAAGAGGTAAGGTAATGAAAGTACTTGGATCAGTAGGATAATCTTTGACCTTGAGAGTGACATGTTTGTCATTCACTTCCATAATTTCAGTTTAATCAATAAAATTTCAAAAAGCACTGTATAGAATATAATAGGTGCAAATATTATATTATCCATATATAGCTAATTTAATTACAGAAGTATATTCTTAGTTTATTTCTTTGATTTAGTTTGATTAGTTTCCTTTCATAGAAGCATATGTATTTGTATAACTATCTTGTCTTGATGAATAATGAATATAAAGATACAAGTTATTCTACATATAATATAAGTTACATTGTATCAAAGAAACTATCTAAGTTGGGATTTTTTCTTTGTCGAGGTCATTGTGACTTCACCGATAGCTACTGTGGCTTTGGGGAAGTTGTTGAGATCCATATCTTTCACCCTAGAATATGGACACCACTTTTGTGTTAGAGACATTGATTGTCTGAGTGTGCTGAACCCATTTTGTGGCATCTGGGTTTGGATTAAAACTCTTAAATTTGAATCTCTATTGTTTTCCTTTCTCGAGTGAAGTTTATTCTTCAAAATTAAGGAAATTCAACTATGGCGCAAAGAATATCCGTGGGATATCTGTTTGTGAACTTAAATTTGAAGTTTTAGTCATTCTGGCACTGCTTCGGTAAGGTTATTTAGTCAGAAATCAAAACTTTTAGAAGCATTATCATAGAATATGCCTTGTCCATCCTTCAAGTTTTTAGGGTTGTATCTAGAAAATATGTTGGCTTCTAAGACATTGTTTTTTTTCCGGTCAACATCCCATTAGTTTCTTATTTTTTAGCAAGATTGGTCTTGAAGTCTGATATGATAAGTCATTTTATTTTGGTGATTGTATAGTATTTTTTGGGATTATAGTCTATTAAGGACTTGTTGGTTTCTCCACCAATTCATTTTGGTACCGTGAGCGTTTTGTTGGGAATTTGTTGTAATCAGGGAACTGAAATATCTTATAAAATGATTTCGATTTCTACAAAGGAGTTTGCTAGAATCTCTCGATATCAGAAATTATGAAGGAATTAGTTAATGTAATTACTGAATAAGTTAAAACATTTCTAATCACCTCTTCAAATGAATGGGTGATTAATTCAGGTGCCTCAAATCACATGACCGGTAATCCTAATATTATTACTAGTTTTAGTCACACAAAGTTCCCTCTCCAATTAGTGTAGTTGATGGATCAACTTGTAATAGTGTTGGATATGAGATTTTAAATTAACCTCCACTATAACTTTATAATCAGTTTTAAGTCTACCAAAGTTGGCCTTCAATTTTATTTCTGTTAGAAAAGTTATCGGAGCCCTTAATTGTTATATTTTAGTCTTTTGGGATCATTGTTTGTTTCCTTATATTTAGACAAATCAGGCTATTGGTAAAGGACTTGTATATGATAATCTCTATGTTTGTATGAATGGGGGCTCAGTTTGTTACTTTCTCAAGTGTTGTGTCTCCATTTAAAGTATTTTGTCAATAGGGACATCATTCGCTACCTTTGCTAATGAAACTCTGTCTGCAATTCCAGAATATTTATTCATTAAAATGTGAGTCATGTCGATTTACAAAACATCATCACATCTCTTTTAGTTCAAGGGTTAATAAACAGGTTGAGTCAGCTTCTCATTTGGTTCAATCTAATTTTTGAGGACAATGCCCTGTCATTTCAAAAATCGGGCATAAGTATTTTATTATTTTTATGGATGATTTTTCTCGTATGACTTGGATTTATTTCATGAAGTGTCGCTTAGAAGTGTTTACTCTCTTTTGTGCCTTCTATGTTGAAGTCAAAACACAATTCAATGCTTCCTTAGCTATTCTAAGGAATGACAATGCTAAAGAATATATGTATGAATCATTTCAATCATACATGAAACAACACGATATTCTCCACCAGTCTTATTTTGTTTATACACCGTCTCAAAATGGAGTTGGTGAGAGGAAGAATAGGCATATACTTAAGACAACTCGAACACTTTTGATCCAAATGAAAGTTCCTAAATAGTTTTGGGATATGCAATCTCTACTGCTTGTTTTCTGATTAATCATATGACATCCACTTTTCTTAATGTCAATGTGCCTTACAGTATTTTGTTTCCAAACAAGTCACAATTTACAGTACAAATGTGTATAGATATCATTTTAGTGGTATACATATGCATATTTTAGGTAGTAGATCTATACGAATCCTTTATGAATATCTAGAATATTTGTAGGAATCCCTTTTTATTTTCTTTCCTAAATTAGCACCTAGTATATTGTATTTATATCTTGGTTAGTCACTGGAATAATACATGAACTTCGATTCGATTAAATGGTATCAAAGCCTAAAAGCTCCTTGATCCTATTTTCTCTATATTATGAAAGGCAGCACAATCATTTTGTTGTGTTATGAAAAAAAACTCAGATTTCAACTCGATCACTTTCAAAGTGGTCAGTTTGTGTCACTACCACAGTACGAGGAAGATCATCCATTCTAGCATTACCCGAGTTTTGTTTGGTGTTGAAACACTATTTAGAGAACAGTTTTTTCCTTCCAGGTTCATATTATCTTTTTGAAGTTGAGGTCTAGATTCATACCTCTCTGTAGCTTCTGCGATTCTGATCTGGTATTCTGTTTTGTGCTGCTGTGATTGTTAAATATTGTGAAACATTGGTAGTGTTTTTTGGATGCTTATTCATGATTCCTAGTTCCTTTGTTCTCTATTTTCTTGCTTTATTCTTGAAGTTTGAGCCTTGACTATAAATATTTTGTTGGTAGTGTTTTGTATTTTGCTGGATTCTCCTATATTGCTACTTTGGGCATATGAGTTTGGAAAAAATAACTGAAATAATTAGAAAGGAGGAAATATGGCTACAAATCAGAAGGATAAGACAATTTTGGTTTTGTCACAGTTTGCACAGTTCTCTCGGTATCAAAATTCACTGCAGTTACTACCCTAGTTGATTAAAGAAAAGCATGTTTGATCACATCTTCAAACAATTGGGTAATTGATTCAGATGTTACAGATGACTTGATAGGTAATCAAAACATATTTTCTACCTTTCAATCACACAAAGCTCCCACTGCTATAATAGTAGTTGATGGGTCAAAATATAATATACTGGGGTCTGGAACCATCACAGAAACCTCATCTATTACCTTTTCCTTTGCAATAAATCTTCCAAAGTTGGCCCTCAATTTTATTTTTATGGGTAAACTTACTAAAGATCTTAATTGTTATGTTTCGTTCTTTCCTAATTATTGCTTCTTCCGTGATCTTGTGACACATAAGTTTATTGGTAAAGGACAAGTAATTGATGGTCTATACATCCTTGATGAATATAAGTCTCGATTTATTGCCTACTCAAGTGTGTAGTCTCCATTTGGTGAACATTGTCGATTGGGACACCCTTCTTTAGCTTAATTGAAAAATTATGTCCCTAGTTTCTAAATGTTCCATATTTAGAGTTTGAATTGTGCCAATTTTCCAAAACATCATCACATCACATAATGTCCAAGGGTTGATAAACAATTGAATCAACTATTACGTTAATTCATTCTGATGTTTGGGGATAATGTCCAGTTGTTTTCAGAACTAGGCATAAATGTTATGTAACTTTTGTGTATGATTTCTCTCGGATAACCTTGATTTATTTTATTAAAAACCACTCTGAAGTGTTTACTCACTTTTGTGCCTTTTATGCTGAAGTTAAAACTCAATTTAATGTTTCTATACATATTTTAACGAGTGATGATGCAAAAAGTACATGTAAGAGTCATTTCAATCCTACATGAAACAACCCAGTATCTTCCATCATTCATATTGTGTTGATAAACCTTCTGAAAATGGAGTTGCTCAGAGGAATAATAGACATATTCTTGAGACATCCCAAGCATTTTTGCTCCAAATTAAAGTTCCTAAATAATTTTGGGTTGATGCGACTCTACGGCTTGTTTTCAGATTAATCGCATGCATTCGATATTGCTTGCTGGTAATATGCCCTAAAGTGTTGTTTTCAAAAAAGTCATTATTTTCGGTGGAACCAAAGGTACTTGGAAGTACATGTTATGTTCGAGATGTACCACCATCTGTTACTAAGTTGGACCTAAGGCATTGAAGTGTGTTTTCTTGGGTTATTATCGTATTCAAAAGGGGTGTCAATGTTATTCTACTGAACTTGAAAAACATATGGTGTCAAATGATGAGTTATTTTTAAAGATTAGACCATTTTATGTTCTCCTCCTAAAATTACAAGTCAGGGGAAGAAGATGAGTGGTTAGTTTATCATATTACTCGTGTTGCAAAATCAAGAGATGATATTCTTCCATCTCCTACTGATTCTATTTAGCATTACTCCACTAGTGTTCCACCAACACATATTCCAACAAGACCATCAATTGTTCAAGTTTATTCAAGGATACGAGAGAGTGATGATACATGTCCTGCACCAACTCCTCCATCTGACCCTCTGGAACAACTTGACCTCCATATTTCTCTTTGTAAAGGTAGAAAGACTTGCAAATCCACATATTCTATTTATAACCTTGTTTCCTATGATTGCTTATCTCATATATCTAGATCCTTGATTGCTTCTCTAGACTCTATTTTTGTACCAAAATAGTGAAGGAGTCTTTGCATCATCTTGGATGGTAAAATGTGATGATATAGGAAATTTATGCATTAGAAGAAAATCACACATTGGATTTGGTAGATTTACCCATCGGGATAAACTAGAAGGATGTAATTGGGTGTTCATAATAAAGTTAAGCCAGATGCTTCTGTGGCAAGACTTAAAGCCAGAATTGTAGCTAAAGGATATACTCATACATATGGAATAGAATATTCACACACTTTTCTCCGGTTGCTAAACTCAATTGTGTACGCTTGTTCATTTCTCTAGTTGCTTCTGAGAATTATCCTTCACATCAGTTGGATATCAAGAAAGCACGCCTTCATGGTGATCATCAAGAGGAAGTGTATATGGACCAACAACCAAATTTTGTTTCTCTAGGAGAGTATAATAAAGTTTTTGTATGGTTGAAGGAGAGTCCACGGGCTTGGTTTGGAAATTTTAGTGAGTTTTTTTAGGTGTTTAGAATGAAAATAAGTAAATATGATCACTTTGTCATCTACCGACAAGATGAAGTTTGCACTATCCTTCTTGTTGTAGATGTTGATGACATTGTAATCAAATCACATGAGGTGATTTGTAGGGGATATCTTCCTTAAAGTACTTTTTCCATACTCAGTTTATTAAAAAGGACTTCAGCAAGTTCAATTATCTTTTGGAAGTAGAAGTATATGGAAGGAAGAGTTCCATGTTCTCAACTTACTTGAAGAAACTGGAAAATTGGTGGTGAAACCTAGCAGTACTCCAATGGTTCATAATGTGTGCCTCATGAAAGATGGCAACCCTTTTGATAATCTAGAGAGGTATAGGAGCATAGTTGGGAAGTTAAACTACCTTACAATGACTCGTCCTAATATTGCTTTCGTAGTAAGTGTTATAAGCAAATCATGTCTGCACCTATGGTCAAACATTGGGGAGCTTTGGAACAAATTTTATATTACTTGAAAAAACCTCCTGGACTTGGCATATTCTATGTCAATCACACCCATACTTATATTGTGTGTTTTGTAGATGTTGATTGGGCTGGTTCAAAAATTAACAGAATATCCACTACGGCTTATTGTACCTTTGTTTGAGGAAACTTGGTAGCATGGAGAAGTAAGAAGCAATGTGTTGTATCTCGACCCATAGAAGAATCTGAGTACAAATGTCATGACCCGAGAGTACACACTAGAAGAAACGGTAATCTCAAATCGTTGCACGTCGTACTCGACCTATCAGATGTGTTCATTCATTCCATACATGTATGAAAAGTAATGCTGATCACACGATTGAATAATAATTAAGTATATATTTCATAGAAAATCATAGGAAAAAGTATAAGTATCTTGTAGTCGTCTTAGATACATGAAGATCTTGTGTCATGGCCCATACGTCAACAAAATAGAAATATAGATATATCTATTACAATGTCTTTAATAAGAAAAGCTAAACATAGTCATGTACTAGAATCAATTAAGGACATACCGCAACTTGCTTGAATGAATGATAATATCCAAGCTTCACTTCAATGACTCCTCTCAATTGTAATCTTCACCTTTTGAGATAAGAAAAAATATAGGGAATTAGCACATTATAATGCATTGAGTATAGTGACATGCAATAAAATCATGCTAAAAGGACATTTGTATAAAACATGCTCTTTTTGGAGAAAACTTCACAAGAAATGTATAAGAGTTACATAAAAGTCATCATGAACATATATATATCACATTCCACAAGATAGCATCAACATCACTTCAATACACATAAGCATAATACCCTCCTACCAAAGGTTATTCTAAGGCTCACTTGACTAAGTTATGAAGCAACCACCCATACAACCCCTTCACACACACCTATGTGATCGTCAAGACTACCTTAAGGGAAGATTATTCCCATTTCATCAATTAAACTCCCTACCTAAAGTTAATCTAAGACTTACCTAAGTAAGACATGAAGAGACCGACCATACACTCTCTTCAACCCTACCTAAAAGAATCCTTAAAGCAACTCTAGATAAGTACATTTTCATTTACATGCATTTAACTTAAGTCACTATGTTCCTTAAGCCATTTAAGATACACTCAACAGTTATGGACATTCACATAATGCTCTTAGAAAAGACTTAGGGAGCCTACACACTAGCATCTTCAAAGACTACTCGTGCAATGTCTAGATAGAGTTCATTACACTACATAAACATTTTCAACTTATCCAACACTAGAATGTATCCCACATGATAAGAATAGGTAATAACCAACATAGACCATAATAGCTAGACATGGAATCCGGAATCTCCCCTACTCCTACGGAGGGTGTTCTACTTGCCAAGGGTAGGACTAGGACACATCCCCTGTAGGCACATGGTTAACGAATATCATGGGTTTCTTTGTACTCTAGTCTCATTTTAGGTAGAGTCACTCTCAAGCATACTCACTTGGTGATAGACTTTTTTCTCATACTGTAATTCAATCAAGAGTCATATGAACAGGTACAATATAGTAGTCATAACAAAATCATAACCACACCTTACAAAAGATGGGTGCACTAGGGCTTCCACACAATGGTAACTAGGATAGCTTCATGACATTCCTAAGGATGGTTTTGTCACGACCCACATGTACAACCTAGAAGTTAGAGAGTCCTTGTGTCACCACACGGCAAATCAGATTTCAAGAAGTCTCATCTAAGCCACTCGTATCATTCGTTGCTTAATAAACATACTAAAACGGGTAAGAATTTAAAACTTTCTTCACACAGGAAGAATTCATTCCATAATCATTACACAACCAGAAGACTTTATTTTTATACATTAAACCTTTACAACATCTCCTTGTACCATCTAAACTTTAGAGTATACAATACTTGTGTCTAAGCCCATACAAGACAATAAAAATAAAGATTATGACATACGGGACATGTGGATATTGTCCTCAAATCGATGAGGACTCACCAATACCTCATCTTCAACCCTTAGAAACCAATCCATTCTCCATGGCACATCAAGACTTCCAATTCCCTACACTTTAGTCAAAAGGGGAAAAGAAGGGGTTGGCACATTAGATGCACTAAGTATGGAAGCCATGCAAAAACCATGAAAAGGGGACATTTAGTAAATAACATATTTTTCATGAATTTTGATTAAAACATCATACTATAAGCATAAGAACAACATTAAACTACTCAGAAACACATATGGAATTATTTAAGCAATTAGAACAATTTTAGCAACATTACAGAAATTCATGTCATATTACAGTGAACTATATTAACTATTATTGTGATCCTTTCACTTTTACAGTGATGTCTATCAAATTCACCTTGGATACTCTCTAGCATGCAATATACTAAATAAAAGCTATCCTAACACTCACTTGAGTAATACAAAGAGAGACCGCCCATACACTCTCTCTAGGCATAACTAAGTTATCCTTAAGACCACCCATAATGAGATGCACATTCTCACAAATACATCAATCAGATAAACATGAGATCCTCCTACCAAAGGTGATTCTAAGGTTCACATGAGTGAGTTGTGAGGCGACCACTCATACAATCTCTTACACACACACTTAAGAGATCCTATATACTACCTAAAATAGAATCATTGTCACTTAATACATTAGCATACATATAATATGACATTTTTCACCTACAATGGTTATCAAAAGACTTACTTAAGTAAATCAAGAAGATAACGTCCATTATTGACCTATTAAAGATTACCTAAGTAATCCGTAAGAATAGATAATGTCTACATAATTAACCATATTCCCTAAGTAGTGTCATTCTTAATACTTATCTAGGTAAGATAAGAAGTGACCATTCCTATGCCCCCTTCACACCTTAACTAGACAACCTTAACTAGTCTAGATAATTACTTATTCATTTAACATACTTTTAAAACGTTAGTCATTGCATTCATTAGTTTTTTTAAGACTCATTGATTACATAAAGACATTCAAGTAATGGTCTTAGACAAGACCTAGGGACTATAACTAACGCCTTCAAAGTCTATGTTGCAAAGTCTAAATAGCATTCCATACCACCACCTAAACTTCATAGAACTTCACTATGCTATTAAGTATCCCATATGATGAGAATAGCCAATAACCGACATAGACCATTGTAGCAAAACATGGAATATGGAATTCGAACCTACTCCGATGAGGGTGTTTTACTTTCAAATGGTAGAACGCCGACACATCCCATGTAAGCACATGGTTAAGGAATATATAGAGCATGATTTGTATTCAAGTCTCATCCTTTAACTAGAACTAATTCCCTTACAATACTCACTCGGTGCTAGACTTTGTTCTCATAGAGTAATTTACATTAAAGGTTCATATAATGGGGTTCCATATCAAGTTCGTAACCCAATCACATTCACCTTACCAAAGAGGTCCTGTAGGGCTACCTTCCAATAGTGAAAAGAATCTCATCATGAAATTCCAAAGGTTTGATATGATGATGTTCCATACAATCAACCTTAAGTCTATTATTCCTTAACTTGAAGGATACCATTACAACTTTTAAGTTCCACATTCATAACCTTACCACTAGGTTCAAGGTTTCACATAAAGACCCTGTTAACATCATTCAAGGTCACATGTCATTCGTACATTCAAGACTAAGAGAATTTTGCATCCTAAGTCAAGAAATCTCATATTCATATTCATATATGCATCAAGTAAGGTACACAAGTCAACAAAGACAAGACACAACATACTTCAGTTTAACACATATTACATGTCATTATTTCAGTCACTTAGGAATAACCATTACCATTTTTATGTCATCCTATAAACTACCATATCATCATCAATATAGCCATCATAGAATCATATAGTCAAGTAGGAACAACCATGCATCAACATCTAAGACTACATATGTAAACACATAGCCATTGTCTACATGATCTCCTAACATACATAGAAAACATACATATTTTCACAATACTTCAAACCAATACATGATCATACTTCATATAAATCAATGACACAAATCATCATAATACTTCAAGTAGTGAGGACAAGGCCATGATCATCATATTGCATAAGTAATGCTGATAAGGCCACATCAATTCACATAGAAACGCAACCATAAGTGAAACATACCAATCACAACATAATTGAATTATAATTAACATAAAATAAAGGGAATTAGGGCAGCATACCAGCACTCAATATTCCCACTTTGATCCAAAGCTAAATCATCCAATTCGATACCGTAAGGCCCTTACCCATGGCAATGAACATCAATTCAATACATTAACTATAATACTCAATGAATCTAGGTCAATTTAATATATATTTATTAATCTAAGACCAATTAGACATCAATTCATAATCCTTAAGTAACTAACAATTCAATAAGGTTAATACTCAATAGATCTAAGAATATACAATAATTAATTGATAAAATTGAAAAATTCTATTAACCAATCAATCATAATCTATTCATGAATCAAAATCCCATAACAATCAACCCTTGAATTCATTAATATCAAATCATGATCACATAACCCATATTTTAGTCAAATTGAGAGATTTGTGAAGGTAAAAGGTTCACGGAGAATTTAATTGGGAATCATCAATTATGCATCAATTATGTATATCTTAATGTTTAAAAAACCTTTCATGCAAGAATCCAAGACTTAGAGTAGAAATTTGACTTTTTATCTTTTTGAAATCTTTGAAAATCATCTTTTAAATTGGCTCTAAGGTGATAGCAAGTTATAGATGAAGAACTCCCTTACCTTATTATAAGAACCCAATGATAATTGAAGAATAAACTCCATTAAAGAACCATCTTCAAGCCCCATCTTTACCTAGAGCTCTCATGGAGATTTTTAAAGAAACTTTGGGAGGGAATGGGTTTTGATTTAAGTGCTAGGGTTTAAATGAGAGTTTAATGACTTATATACTCTTAAAATACCCTTAAACACCCAAATTAACCGTCTGACTTTTTTATAAGACTTGGGGTTAATTTTCCAAAAAACCCAAGTCTAAACAGAAAAGCTGCCAGTTTTCTGCACCATCAATGCCTAGCATCGACGGTCCATGGTTTTACCCACTCCACGTCGATGGGCTCTCGTTGGTTGCTCTTGAAACCCGTCAATTTGAAGTACAAGTGACTCCATCGATGCCACCCATAGAATCCACCCATCTACGGTCCATCTCCTGGTCGACTGGCCGTCGTTTGGGTCAGTTTATTGCTACTACATGGCAGTGTTGAGCTCCAAGTTGGGGTCCTACTTTAGGGCCCCTTGTTTGTCCTACATGTATTCGTACCCGGACATTTCCAATCCATATATGTTCATATATGATTTTAGGACCAACCACATCAATTTGATCCAAAATGAATGCGTTGAAACATACATAGACACACAAGGTCGTTTCAAGGCAAACTTTCGATTGTCAAGGACATTCTTGGATGTTTGACCTCCAAACTTCAGGAAACTTGACAAACTTGCTATATACACCATAATAACTCATTTAAGGACCTTATAACCTCATGAATCACACATAAACACATAAAACCACATATGAAGCACATATGTGACTTAGTCATCGAACGTCTTGGTCGTCCCTTGACGTCGACATTATAGACAAATTTAGGACCTTATACCATCATGAAAACCATGTTAGGCTCTAGCTTCACCTATGTCATTTTATTGTTCTTACAAATTTCATGTCATTCACGCAAATCTAACCCTAAGTCCATCTTTCATACAAGAAGATACCATTATGTCTTTCAACTTCAAGGATATCATAACCTTCTATCTAGTTTGAAGGTTCCACATTAATAAACCTCTTAACTGTTTTCAACGTCATATTTTGATCATACATACACATACATGACAAATGGGCTTTAATCTTCTAATTTAAGAGTCATATTCACATTCCGTATGTATCAAGTGCAGGGACATATGTCTACAAAAACAAGACACACATACTTCATCCTATCACATGTAAAATCTTATTCAAGTAGCACATAGGGTCAATTAGTTATAACACAAGTCACCCTACTCATTCCTAGAAAAAAATCAACATAAACCTTCAAAAGACTCCTTTAGTAAATTAGGAAGAATCATACTTCAACATCAAGTAAGCACATATGAAAATATTTTCATAGTCTACTATAGAAACATATTATTTGTGTACCGTGGTTTCATGGTATTTTTAATGCTTTTTCCTTAAGTTTATTGTGTGTCCAAAAGCCTTTTTGTATTGATATTTATGTAATTTTCTCCTTATATGCAGGAAATCTGTCCAAAGATGAACACAGATGTTTTTGAGCAAAGAAATGCAAAAGAGACCACCTACGGACTTATGACGGTCCGTCGAGCCTATGATGGTCCGTAGGTGGCATCGTAGTGAGGAGAGAAGCTGGTGAAGAAAGATGGGGAAGTCTGACCTAGTGTGGGATTACGTAAGTCCATGACGGACCGTCATAGCTACGATGGTCCGTCCTACTAGTTCGTCATAATGATCAGAGAGTAGTCCCAGTACTCAAATTCCAAGAAGTTAAAGTATTATAGAATGGAGATCCTCGACGAACCATCGTGCTTGGAACAGTCCGTCATACCTATTCGTTGAGGGTAATGAAGAGAGAAGAAGAAGAATTTGTGAAGTATAGGACGACAGAGTCCATGACGGCCCATCGTGACCACGACAGTCCGTCACGAGGTCCGTCGACCCAGACGCATCTTGACAGATTTTTAGTAACTAGAATACTTCTTTTATTACGTTTTTGTTTTAATTACAAATAGTTCGAAAAACCACGTTTTAGGGGTTAGACTATTTGATAGTTAGACTTTTTGAATAGTTAAACTTTTCGATGGTCAGATTTTTTGAGAGTTGGACTTTTGATAATCTTTAGTTCTCTTATTCAACTATTGAAGGATTAATTTCAATAATTGAAACACTTTTTCTAGAATTGATTGTTGGTGCTTTTGTTGATTAATCAAGTAAATTTCTGGATTTTATTCTTTCTCATTAAAGTATGTGCATGAATTCTTATATTAAATATATGATGTAACTATGACCATGAGTAACTAAACTCCATAACTAGGGTTGTGGGAACCATGGGTGAATAATGAGGTAAAATCTAACTAAAATAGCGATTCTAGAATAGTGTCTTGTGTGTATTGATAATTCTTTCATTTAGAAGTCTTTTTAACGGATGTCCAACGTCAGAACTTGCCTTAATGCTACTTGCCGGACCAAGGAGATAGATAGTAGGAAAAGAATTATCAACATAGATTTCGTGTGCACTATCTAATAGGCTAGTGTCGATTGGTACGAAGTAATAACTTAGTTAAATATCGAATACAATGCTTAATATGAGGTAAAGGTAAGGGTTAGTATAACAACACACGTAGCCGGACCAAGGTGCGAAGTGAAATGTTCTAGATGTTGGACCAAGGATTTAGAGATAAATAACTTATTACTTTACATGCACGATACTAGGAAAGAATTGTTATAGTTAGAATTATCAAGTGACGAACTTGTGAGGAACACTTAAGCCCTAGTTACTTTTATTAATTGATTAAGCTCCAAGTTTTGAATCTATTAGTTGTTTACTTTAGTTTAATTAATTATTTTCATTAATTTAGAAATAAAAACCGCCCTTTATTGTCTTTTGTTTTATAGGGAAATAATTGACTAAATAATAGTAATAATAGAATAAAGTTAAGTCTGAACTATTTTCCTTGTGGGAACGAACCAAACCTCATAAGTTTGGTTCTTTACCTTATACGACCGCTTTACTTCTTATTTGAGAAGTAAGTTTGAGCGTATCAAATTTTGGCGCCGTTGCTGGGGAAAGCAGCTTTTAGATTAACTTTAACTTATTACTAAAGTTAAGTCAATATTTTCTTAATTTTACTTTTCTGTTGTTTTTTATTCTTGCAGAACTATATTCCTTGTATGCATAATACATGGAGAGGAAGGGAACCCTTGTATCCCAACGACCACGAATTAGAGCGTACACTACGCAATATAAATCGAAACTTGGTTATTAATGATGATGATCCAAACCAGAACGTCCCAACTTTAGTTGATGTTCATGGTTAGTTATTACCCGATGATCCTAGTGAAAATCAACAAAGGGGACAAAATCCCACTCCACGTCCTCAAGAATACTACAGAGGTTATGATAATATTGCGACTCTGATTGGCCACTTGTCTTGCCCCCTCTACAACAAGCACACACCTTTGTGGTAACTAGTAGTCTGATGCAAATGCTCACTGCTAGACGTTTGTTTTAAGGGCTACCTTCTGAGGACCCACACACCCATATTGCTAAGGTTAGGGCAGTGTGCAAAAGTGTGTAGGGAGTCCTGATTTTGATTTGGATGTAATAGGGTAAGAGTATTTCCTCTCTCACTGACGGGAGAGGCTGCTATTTGGTTCACTGAGCTCCTTTATAACTCAATTCACTTGGAAAAACTAAGCGACGTTTTCTTAGCACGTTACTACCCGGTCTCCAAAGACCTAAATCACAAAGACAGAGTGAACAACTTTGTGGCACAACTAGGAGATTCAGTTAGCACTTCTTGGGATAGATTCACTACATTTTTGACAAGTGTCCCCAATCACTGCATAGTTGATGAGTCATTGAAGGAATACTTGTCTCGGGGATAGGATGATAATAATAAAGTAGTATTGGATACTATAGCGGGTGGTTCTTATGGGGAGTGTCCTTATGCCGAGATTGTCAAACAGTTAGAGAAAATCTCCCGGAATAATAAAGCTTGGAGTACTAGGAAGTCAGATACTGGAAGAAATACCTTCGCAATGCAATCCACACAACCTAGCCACAGATGAGATTTGTGAAGAGATGGCTCAGATGAGAACTGAGCTTGTATTGGTATTAAAATGTTTCACTGGGGGTGCAGAAAAGATAAGTGTAGTTAACTACTTGTCTAAACCACCACCACAAAATGATGAATGTTATTATGAGGAGGATTCCTATGCGGTAAATGATCAGACGGGGGGGTTCCGACCGAGTGCCCAAGGCTCAAATCTGGAGAATTTGCGCCAAGGTCAAGGAAACCAAGGTCTGATCTATGGTAACTATAACTGTGAGGGTCATTAAGTCCGAGCTGGAAATTACACCACGACAACAACTTCAACAGGGTAACTTTGGTAACAGAAATGATAGGAATGGGCCCTATGTTCCTCCACAAAATCATGAAGTTACCCCAAGGGATGGTGGAGGTAATATGGTGCGAGTTGAGGATATGTTGCACAATATGTTGAGGAGGTTGGATGCTAGTAATGAGCACATTAAAGAGTTAAAGAGTGATTTAGCAGGTATTTTGCAGGAAGTCGATACACATGCAATATCGATTAAGCATCTTGAGATGCAAATGGCCCAATTATCTACAACTGTGAACACACGGCAACCGGGCACTCTTCCAAGCAACACTGTCAAAATACGAAAAATGATGGACACTTTATGGAAATCACTACTCGGGGTAGAAGCAAACCATTGACCCACTTATGCTGTCTAATAAGGAAAATGTGAGAAAAGATAATGATAAAGTGGTAGAGGTTAGTGGTGAAGTAGAAGATAACACTGGAAAAGATGTTGAAGTTCCTAAAAAGGTAACTCCCATGCCTAGACCCCCCCCCCTTTCCTCAAAGATCAGTGAAAAAGACCGAGGATGGTAAATATCGTCTTTTATAACAATGTTGAAGCAGCTTTCTATCAATATCCCTTTGGTAGAAGCTCTAGAACAAATGCTCGGTTATGCCAAGTTTATGAAAGATCTTGTTACAATGGAAAGATCGGTCACTTTTGAGGATGATGATAGAATGTAACATTGTAGTGCTATTGCTACAAGATCTCTAGTACAAAAGAAACAAGATCTAGGTGCCTTCACTATTCCTTGTACAGTCAGGTTATTATATTTTGCGAAAGCATTATGTGATCTGGGGCAACCATAAATCTCATTCCCCTCTATATTTACAAGAAGTTGGGTTTGGGTGATCCAACGCCCACTGCGATGCTGCTACTGATGGACAATCGAACAGTAAAAAGGTTGATATGGATACGCCACGATTTGCTAGTAAAAGTTGAGTCATTCATATTTCTGGCAGATTTTGTTATTCTTGATTGTGAAGTCGATTTTGAAGTGCCGATTATTCTTGGGAGGCCATTCCATTCTACGGGTAGAGCCGTAGTTGATATGAAAAATTGTAGATGAAATTTCGGTTGAACAATGAAGAAGTGACCTTCCACAGTTTTAGGTCCATGAGGCAGAGTGGTTAGCTTCAATCGGTATCTTTTGTATCCTACAAAGAAAAGATGAAAAAGCACATGCCCTAAAAATTGAAAAACGAGAGTTTATGGTTGGGGATTTGGTGGTTTTATACAATTCTAGGTTGCGCTTGTTTCCGGGTAAGCTCAAGTCCAAATGGACTGGCCCTTACTTGGTTACCCAATTGTTCCCTTATGGATCAGTTAAGTTGGAAACCAAGGAGGGTGTGTGATTTAAGGTGAATGGACAACAACTAAAAATCAATTTCGAGCATGCTGAATCGGCGAATTAAGTGATCGAGGCATACCATCTTGATGAAGTCTGAGTAATCAAGTGTCTTCAGTGGTGCCACGACATTAAATCAAGCGCTTGTTGGGAGGCAACCCAATACGTATAGTTTTCTTTCTAGTAATGGTAGTATTTTCTACCTATAGGTTTTAATTAAGCAGGCACATCACAAGGAAATTCTGCAGAAAATCACTCCGCAACAGTCACTGACAGATACATCGAAAGACCGTCACTCTTGAGACGGACCGTCGCATGAATCAATCGTCCAGGTACGGTTTTCATTAATTTTCAAAATCAGGGCATCCGCGATGGAAACCATGACGTACCGTCGCATCTGAGATGGACTGTCGTCGGGGCCTTATTGCGTCACTAACCAGCAACCCGACCCGACCCGGCTGGGGAATTTTAAAATAAAATTCAACCGTTAAAACCCCCCACCCCTTCATTTTGAATTATTTGTTTCCCTCTTCTCCCATTCCCTCCCTTTCTAACTTCCTACCCTTCTCAACTTCTTCTATATCAATTGATCAATATCATTTCCCAAATTCCCCAAATCTCCTTTCTACTGGTTGGGGTCTGCTGCTGTGGTTCTACTCTTGATAACCAAGTGCCTTACTTGCTTATTTTCCTCCTCTTCTCAGGTATGTGTCTCTGATCTCTACCCATTTACATTGAATTTTTATTTTTCAATTACTATTAGCCTATTTCTTTTTGGTGGGTCTTTGTTCTTTGATCAAATTTTGTCTGACCTAGGTTCAGTGTCCTCGAATTGCTTTGTCAAAACTCTAGAAATTGGTGCTTTACCACTGTTAGTTTGGTAGGTACTAGGGTTAGAAACATATAGGTTAACATTAAGTATTCAATTTGAGTCACAAGGGATGATTGTGGCATCCTCTGCTCTATCAGTGAATGACAGAACGAGACCCCAATGATGGACCATTGTACCCACGACGGACCGTCATAGGGTATGTTCCAACACCCCACTGTTTGTTTTCTCTAACTTTCCACTAACGAACACATGCGATGGACCTTCGTTCCCACGACGGTCCATCTTGAACAACCATCATGGTTGTCACATACCCTTGTCCTAAAGGTCTCTAACTTTGTCTAAGTGTCCTCTGATGGACATCTAAGACGAACCATCATTATCCCGATGGTCCGTCCTGTACAACCGTCATGGTTGTCAGAGACCCTTGTCCTAAGGCTCTCCATTTTTTTCCAAGTGTGCACTGACGCACATCTACGATGGAGCATCGTACCCCCAACGTTCCATCCTGTACAAGCGTCATAGTTGTCAAAGACCCTTGTCCTAAGGGTCTCCATATTTTTTCCAAGTGTCCACTAACGGAAATCTACGACGGAGAATCATATCCTCGAAGGTACGTCCTGCACAACCGTCGTGACAATCAGAAACCCTAGTGCTAAGGGTCTCCAACTTTTTCTAAGTGTCCTCTGACGGATATCTACAACAGACCGTCATTACCATGACGGACCATCCTGCACAACCGTCATGAAGGTCAGAGACCCTTGTCTTAAGGGTCATCATTTTTTTCTGAGTGTCCACTAACGGACATCTACGATGGAGAGTCATACCCTCGACAGTCCGTCCTGCACAACTGTCATGATGATTAGAGACCCCTCTCCTAAAGGTCTCCACACTTTATCTAAGTTCCGCACAATGGAAATCGATGACAGATCATCATTATCACGACGGTCCGTCCTACTTATCTGTCATAATTGTCAGAAAATTTCCTTCAGGGGTCTCCACATAAACATAGTTGCAGTAAAACATGACGGACCCCATGACGGTCCGTCATATTCACGATGAGCCATCACCTGGTCCGTCGTCTTTCACTGTTCCTACAGAGATGTCATTACAACTTTGCTCTTATGTTTATTTTGTGTCGTTTTTGCTTGTCTTGTTTTCTCCTTCTAGTACTAATAATTATTTTTTACAGGTACTATATTTAATGGCACTGAAACATGATCGAGTTTACGCACGTGGGTGTTTAAAGTCTGTCGCCCCATCTTCCCAACTGGTTATAGGCTCTGATGATGAGCATGATCCTGAGCACGTGCCCCCAGGAACTGCCACTCCAGCACGAGCTACACATACACCCAGAGCTAAGCCCAAGAAGGTGGCATCCAGCGTAGTCACTGCCTCCCAGTCTGATGAGGAGCGCACACTGACCGGCACACCTTCTGGGTCAGCTACACAAGAAGAAGGAATGTCTGGTTCCTTAAGAGTTTCATGGTCGGAGGAAGCCTCCGAGTCCGCAGAAGTCCCTGCACCCGCCACGGCCGCACAGTCTGCCTCGTCTGATGAGGCTGACAGTTTTGATTCCACTCTAGGCTCACCGACTGGTGATCTCGCCCCAATTGCAGACTAGCCCAACTGGTGGTGTATCAATGGGCAATACCAGGTTTATTCAGATGCCACATTTCTAAATCATAAAGGCTTCATGACACGGACCCTTACAGTGGAGAGGCAGGTCCTCACGGGGCCTCTCCCCACAATGCCAGATATCCACAATCTCTTCACCAGAGAAAGGCTAGAGTGGAAAGCTCGTTCTTTGGGCCGCTACAGTGAGGATTTGGTCTGAGAGTTTTACGCCTCTTATGTGGATACTCTCCAATCGCAGATCGATAGGTGGGCTGTCCCCGCTAAACAGGACCCACATGAGCATGTAAGAGTACGCGGCATACACGTCGACATTTCCCTGCTAGCCATCCGCCAGTATTTGTCAGGCGAGGATGTTGATGCCACTAGGACCCATCAAATCGCTGAGTTCGACTACCGATGCTAAATTGTTAAAGATGGCCAATTCTTGTGTGAGACATTGCTGAGAGAGACCATCTAGAGGTGGACGGCCATGCACTTATCTATTGATGGAGAGGGTGCCGACTGGGTCATGGAGTTGAAGGGAGCCGTCCGGAAGGTTACCTTGACCTTTACGACTATGTTTTTATGGTTGATTGTCTGCCACTACCTCTCCCCCACAGTTGCTGATAATAAAGTTATATGGGATCCCGCAATTCTGATGGCAGCGATGATAGCAGGGTTTGAGGTTGACTTCGCTTGGCCTCTATAGGAGGTCATGCATGAGAGGGTTTTCAAGGTAACCACTACTTACCCTTTTTTTGCATTATATTTTCCTTATGCATGTCCGCAGGTGTGCGCATATGGCACATTGATCAGCTCAAGACTCCGCTGGGCATGGTTTTGGCCTTATCAGGGAAGAGGCCAATGACTTGGCTCCACGCATAGGGCCCCGTCCTGAGTTACCTCCACTTGGTGAAAATCTGGCTGATACTGTAGCACATGCTCGAATGGCTATGCAGGCTACTTCAGCAACCATTGACACTACCCTGATCGAGTCTATCCTGGGTAGTAGCACTATCCCTAGTCCTCTCGCTCAACCCCTTTCCCCACTCTGGTCCCGCTTTCTAGGGTCCAGAAACTAGAGGCTCAGATGGCCACACTTCTGCATCACATCTATCCTATATGATTCTAGAGGCTAGGGTGCCTGAGTCTGAGGCCCCTTCAGCAGAGCCTGCTGAGGACACAGTTTTGGCGGCTTTATTCGCCACACTGAGATTCCACCACCTCCCTCTCGATAGCATGACAAGAGGCGTAGAGGTATAAAGGAGAATGAGGCTAGATCAATGAATAAGGAGCGCCGTGAGATGGAGTCTGCGAGGAGAGCCTCGATTGCTGATGAGGAGGTGCGTCTAATCAGGGCTATAGAGTCAGCTGTTAGGGCATCTAGCTCCAGAAATGTGGAGACAGCGAGAGGCACTACTGATAGTGGTGTTGCTGATGAGGACACTACTGAGAGTGTCCAGACTACATATGTAGTGGGTTCTGGGGAACTGGACCCACCAGCGTGCTAATCGCCGACGCTTTGCGCCCCAGGTTTGCTTCACCTACCACTCTCGTACTTCAGTTTTTTATGTGTTGGGGACGATAAATATATTTTTGTTGGGGTGGGGTAAATTGAAAGTGAGTGCTAGGGTTAAGGCTGAGTAGCCCAATTCACATCCTCTTTTGGCGTTTTCTTGCCTGTGTTCTTTTTCCCCAAGATACTGGATATTTTATTGTTGATTCGGCATGTCTATATCTTTTATACATAGTATAACTCTGAAGCATGATGGCTAAAACAAAAATGCTATTCTGATGTGATGAAAATGATGCATGGCTAGGCATAGTAACTGATAATTGTGTGGCTCTAAGCTTGACATAGAGATACACAACTGCATGACACTAAGTCTAAGACTCGAACTAGGTGTCTGATCATCTGGTAGAGTAATGAGATGTCAAGTGAGTGTGAGGAAAATTTGAATAGTCCACTATTTGTACTGAGCTAGAACTTGCCTGGTTAGTCCTGCTAAAAGTAAGTTGTAATAGACAATTAGGAAAAGATCATACGCCTTTGTTCAATATAGCCAATTTTTAGCCAAAATAAAAAAATGAATGAAATTAATCCCTCTTTGATCCATATGATTTGAGCTTAAAATAGACCTTTCTTTTTTACCCCAACTGATCTTTTCCGGGAATAATGTGTTGGCCCTAGTCCCTCCTAGGACATGTGCACCTTAGCTTATGCCAAAAGCATAAGCTGAGGGTGGCTAATGCAGTAAACAACCTTTTCGTGGCCCTGAACCAACTTTGGGTATTGTGTACTTTGACTTATGGCAAAGTCATGAGTTGATGGTAACTAGTATGAGGAATGCTCTGGAAAGTAGGGTTGAAAAAACAAAGAGAGAAATAGAACAAAAGTAAAGTGACTCAAGAACAAGTTGGAAGAAAAGTGAAACAAATATATATATATATATATATATATATATATATATATATATATATATATATAAAATACAAGCAAGAAATGAAAAGAGTCACTTACACAAAATGAAGAAAGAAGAAATAATAGCAAGGTGAAAGAATATGAGAAACTAGGCAAATAAAATGATGGAAAATGGGATATTTAGACGATATATCAATAAGGGAAACAAGTCACTAAAGTATACCTTAATATACCCTACCTGACACTGAGCCTATCTTACAAGCTAAGTAAGTCCTATCTTTATCCTAAGAGTTGTATAGCGAACTAAAAGCTGTGAAAATAAGGACAAGCTTATGGCAATATGTATGAATGAGTTGTGAATTTGTTCTTAGAGTGGTGTTGAAAAGTAGGCCTTATACTCAAACTGCAATCATTGTGTGAAAAATGAGGATGTTGTTTTGAAGTGAGGACACTAGTTGCAATAACGGAAATATTAGCACCTCGGTGTGAAATTAAAGTGGATAGGTGTCAGTGCGTGGTGAGTCTGTGTCATGGTCTGATTCTACATAATTCAAACCTAATAGTGATAACATGCATAAACATGATGAGAATGATCGGGATTCATAGCCAAATGATTACGAAAGCTAAAATATGAATACTCTTGTACATAGATTTTGTAGTGACTCATAGTGCGTCGCTTGAGGACAAACAACGAATTTAGGTTAAGGGTGTTGATGTACCGTGGTTTCACGGTATTTTTAATGCTTTTTCCTTAACTTTAGTGTGTGTCCAAAAGAAATTTTATATTGATTTTTATGTAAGTTTATCCTTATTTGCAGGAAATCTTTTAAAAGATGAACGCGGAAGTTTTTGAGCAAAGAAATGTAGAAGAGACAACCTACGGAGCTTATGACGATCCGTCGAGACTGTGACGGTACGTAGGTGGCATCGTAGTGAGGAGAGAAGCTGCTGAAGAAAGATGGGGAAGTCTGGCCTAGTGTGGGATTACGGAAGTCCACGACGGACTATCATAGCTATGACTGTCCATCCTGCTGGTTCGTCGTAATGATCAGAGAGTAGTCCCAGTACCCAAATTCCAAGAAGTTAAAGTATTATGTTATGGATACCCTCGACGGACCTTCATGCTTGGAATGATCCATCATACCTTTTAGTTGAGGGTAATGAAAAAAGCAGCAGACGAATTTGTGAAGTATGGGACGACAGAGGCCATGACGGCCCATCGTGACCACGACGGTCCATAATGAGGTTCGTCGACCCAGACACGTTTTGGGGGTTAGACTTTTTGATAGTTATAATTTTTTATAGTTAGACTTTTCGATAGTTATATATTTTTTGAGAGTTGGACTTTTTGATAAATCTTTAGTTTTCTTATTCAAGTATTGAAGGATTAATTTCAGTAATTGATACACCTTTTCTGGAATTGATTGTTGGTTCTTTTCTTGATTAATCAAGTGAATTTTTGGATTTTGTTCTTCTCTTTTAAGTAAATGCATGAATTCTTATATTAAATATATGGATAGTGTGATTATGACCATGAGTAACTAAACTCCATAACTAGGATTGGGGGAACAATTGGTGAATAGTAAGGTAAAATCTAACTAAAATAGCAATTCTAGAATATTGTCTTACGTGTATTTATAAATCTTTCATTTAGAAGTCTTTTTAACAGATGGCCAACGTTAGAACTCACCTTAATGCTACTTGCTGGACCAAGGAGGTAGATAATAGGAAAAGAATTATTAACATAGATTTAGTGTACACTATTTAATAGGCTAGTGTCGATTGGTATGAAGTTATAACTTTGTCAAATATCGAATACAATGCTTAATATGAGTTAAAGGTAAGGGTTGGTATAGCAACACACGTAGCCTGACCAAGGTGCGGAGTGAAATTTTCTAGATGCCGGACCAAGTATTTAGCTATACATTACTTATCACTTTATATGCAAGATACTAGGAAATAATTGTTATAGTTAGAATTATCAAGTTAGGAACATGTGGGGAACAGTGAAGACCTAGTTACTTTTATTAATTTATTAAGCTCCAAGATTTGAATCTTTTAGTTGTTCACTTTAGTTTAGTTCATTATTTTCATTAATTTAGAAATAAACCCCCCCCCCCTTTTATTTTATTTTGTTTTCTAGGGAAATAATTGACTAAATAATAGTAATAATAGAATAAAGTTAAGTCTGAACTATTTTCCTCGTGGGAACAATCCCAACCTCATTAGTTGGGTTCTTTACTTGATACGACCGCTTTACTTCTTATTTGAGAAGTAAGTTTGAGCGTATCAATTATCAACTAGAAGAACTCATACTATGACTTCACATGTTCACATAATTCACCTAGACCTTCACAAAGATCGCATATCTGAGTTACAACATGATAACATTATAATTCATAAAGTAATACCGACAAGGACACATTCTTCACCATTATCTAACATAAGCACCGTCACCATAAGTTGACCATACCAAACATCACAATTTTAATACCTATACTACACAATATAGAAGATGTTAGGTCAACCTACCACCATTCAACACTCAACACCTCCAAATCATATCCAATTCAACAAATTCAATATACAAAAGCTCTTACCAATACCATAGTAACCAGTTCAAACCAAAATTCAAACTATATCAAAATTCAACATAATAAAATATGAAAATCATCAAATTAGGACAGTATATATACAATTCTAACATGTTTCTTACCTAATTCAATAGCCTAAAGTAATCTACACAAGAAATCAATAAAATAGTGACATATCAAATCACTCATAATATTGCCAAAATTAGGATTTCATGGGTTCATAGGAATTTTGTTATAAAATGATTCAATTATTATCAAACTAAATAAATAAATTGTTGATTTAAATTGTCTTATGCAAGAACCCATGGCTAGATATCAAAATAGAAGATTTAATCTTTTGAGAAGTCTTGGAAAACATTTTAATGTTTTGCTCCTTGAAGGAAGAGTGTTAAAGGATTAAACACTATACCTTGATTCATTAAAAGCCCAAAAATGATGAAGAAGTGATTGAGAAATGAAGCTCCAAGTTCCCACCTTGATTCAAGCTTCAATGGAGTTCTAGATGATTCTTCTTTGCGGTTTGGGTTTTGATTTTCAATAATGAACTTGATTTGGGGTTCTATACTTGTAAAACCACTTAAAATACCCAAAATCTCTTAAGTGACCGCCCAACCAATTTTTAGAACACTAGGTGAAATACCTAAATTACCCCCAACATGGTCGAGACAACTGCAAAAAATTTGCAAGTGTCACTCGACGGAAGCATTGGCAACTCGTCGACCCACCAACAAACCATCCTGCTGGTACGTTTGGGTATGAGACTCTTCATCAAGGGGGATAAGATCCCACACTAAGTATTTATAAATATGTTGTAAAACCTTGTTTTTAGGGTTGGATCTTTTATTATTTTTCGTACTTTTATTCTTGGAGATTTGACTTTTCAACTTGGGAAATTAATTCACGTTTCTGGAATCGATTTTCAAGTGAATTTTGTTGTTTCAAGTATAATTTCTGGATTCTCTTCAAACTTGTCAAAGTAAGTTAATGATTTATTATTCAACAAATATGAATTGTGTTCTTCAAGCATGGGTAACTAAATCCACAACAAGGGTTGTGGGAACCATGGGTAATTAACAAAATAAGCCTGGCTAATTAACAATTCCTCAATAGGTTGTTACATGCATCGATAATTCTTTCATCTAGAAGTTTTTTTTAACGAGTGCACATTTTAGAACTCACCTTGTCGCTAGTTGCCGGACAAAGGAGGTAATTAATAGGAAAAGAATTATCGACATAGATTTAGTGAATACTATTAGATAGGCTAGTTTCAATTGGTGTGAAGAAATAACAAATCCAAACATCAAATATGATGTCTAATATGAAGTAAAAAGGTAAGGGTTAGTAACTTAGACACACGTAGCCGGACCAAGGTACGGGTGAAATTCTCCAAATGTCGGACCAAAGATTTAGGGATACATAACTTATCACTTTAAATGCAAAACCTTAGGAAAGAATTGTTATATCTACGATTATGGCATTATGAACCTAAGGGGAACACTTACACCCTAATTTCACTCATAACTTGATAAACACTAATAATTCACTCTAGCTACTTGTTAGATTTCCCGACATTGGAACACTTTTTATTTCACAAAACAAACTTTAGTTACTAGTTTTCGGGAAGGACTTGACTATATAGAGGTAATCGTACATTAAAGTTAAGTCTAGACCATTTTCCTCGTGGGATTGACCCCAACCTAATAGTTGGGTTCTTTACTTGATACGATCATTTATAATTTTTTAGGGAAGTTTAATTTGAGTGTATCAAATTTGGGCGCCGCTACTGAGGAAAAAGGATTTTAGATTGAATTTAATATCAAGTATTGAATTTGAGTCAACAATTTCCTCATTTTACTTCTTCTCTTTATTTTTGTGTCTTTCAGGTCTAGATCTAGTGTATGCCAAGTACACGGAGTCGAGGAGAACCAATACTTCCACTTGATCAAGAACTGAACCATACACTACTCTTAGAATGAACGATCCACACAATCTTGCTATTATTGGTAAAGGGATAAGCCTTCAACTTCCTCCGCCGGTTGATGCTCACAATCAAGTTATTATGGAGAACCCATGTGATGGTGCTTTGAGGAGGCAACCTCCCTCCCCATGCCCTCAAGAGTATTATAGGGCAATGTTAACACTACAGATTCTGATGGGTCTCTTGTCCTACCTCCTCTACCACAAGGTCATACATTCATGGTAACTAGTATCTTGATGAAGATTATCACCCATAGTGATTTGTTATTGGGGATATACCATCTGAGGTCGGTGTGCAAGAGTTGTGTTGGGAGGTCATACTTGTACATGGATGTCATCGGATTAAAGGTGGTCGCTCTCTCACTGATGGGAGAGGCCGCAATTTGGTTTAATGAGTTTCCCTATAATGCGATTTATACTTGGGAGCAGTTGAGGGATGTGTTTTTAGTACGGCATTACCCGGCGTCAAAAAATCTCAACCTCAAAGATAGAGTGAACAACTTTGTGGCATTTTCCTGGGGAGTCGGTAAGTAACTCTTTGTGATAGGTTCACCTCATTTGTAAGAAGTGTCCCAAACAACCATATTGATGATGAGTCATTGAAAGAGTACTTCTATAGGGGGAAAGATGATAATAATAAGGTAGTACTTGATATTATTGTGGGTTTTTCTTATGGTGAGTGCACATATGCAGAGATCGTAGAGAAGTTGGAGAAAATATCTCACAACAATAAGGCTTAGAGAATTATGAAGTCGAACACTGGGGGAGACACCTTTGCAGCGCAACCTACACACAACTCGGCCTCAGATGAGATTCGTGAAGAGATGGCTCAAATGAGAGTGAGCTTGGGCTAAAATTGAAAAATATGACTGGAGGTGCGGATAAAGTAAATGCGGTGAATTATTTGGCTAAACCACCACCCCCAGAAGATGAATTCTCTTATGAAGAGGATTCTTACGTAGTGAATGATCAGACAGGGGGTTTCCAACCGAACGTCCAAGGCTCCAATCAGGAGAATTAGCTCCAAGGTCAAGGAAATCAAGGTCGGAACAATGGTAATCACAACCAAAAGGTTCATTATGGTCGAGATGGAAACTACAACCGCGACAACAACTTCAACCGTGGTAACTATGATAACAGAAATGATCACAGGTGGCCCTATGTTCCACCTCAAAATCAGGAAATTGCTCCTAGGGATGGTGGAGGTAGTATGGCGCGAGTTGAGGACATGTTGCAAAAGATGAGGAGGAGGTTCGATACTAGGGATGATCACTCTAAAAAGATGAGAGGTGATTTGGCTAACATTGGTCAAAAAGTGGATGCACATGCAAACTAAATCAAGCATCTTGAGTTGCATATGGCCCAATTGTCTGCTACTGTGAACCCACGTCAACCGGGTACTCTTCCTATCAATACTTTCCAAAGCCCAAAAAATGATGGACATTGCATAGCAGTTACTAATGAAAGTGGTAAGAAAACCGTAGATCCATATATGTCGTCTGGTGTGGAAGATGAGGTGAGAAAAGAAGATGAATTGGTGGAAGATAATGGTGAGTTGGTAAATAAAGAGGTGAAAAAATCAGAGATACCCCAAAAGGTAATCCCCATTCGTAGGCCACCACTACCATTTCCGCAAACATTGGTAAAAAATATAGAGGATGGTAAATAGCGGCGTTTTATTACTATGTTGAAACAACTTTCCATCAATTTCCCTTTGATAGAATCTCTTGAACAAATGCGCGGCTATGCCATGTTGATGAAAGATATGGTTACTAATAGGAGATTGGTAAGTTTTGAGAATGATGACCAAATGCAACATTGTAGTGTTATTGCTACAAGGTCTCTTGTGCAAAAGAAACAAGATTCGGACTCCTTCACTATTCCATGTACCATCGGGTTGTTACACTTTGCTAAAGCACTATGTGATCTTGGTGCAAGAATAAATCTCAAGCCTCTCTCTATTAAAAAGAAATTGGGTTTTGGTGACCCAAAGCCCACTTCGATGTGGTTACTGATGGGCGATCGAACAGTGAAGAGACCTATTGGGATACTCCATGGTGTGTAAGGAAAAGTGGACTCGTTTATATTTTCAGCCGATTTTGAGATTCTTAACTGTGAGGTAGATTTGAGGTGCCGAGTATTCTTGGGAGGCCATTTCTTGCAATCGGACGTGCCTAGGTTTACATGAAAAAAGGGCAGATGAAGTTTAGGTTAAACATTTTAGAATGCAAGTTTCAACATTTGTACGTCCATGAAGTGGAGCGGTGAGATCCAAATGGTATCTGCTATATCCTACAGCGCTGAGAGTACGTCTGAGGTATCAAATAGAGCCTTGGTACTGAGGCACCAGCGGCGGTGATCATGAGTTTTGAGAGTGATGGTATTGAGGAGTATGGGTCATTGGTAGCAGCACTAGATCGAGGTGACTTTCGGTTCAAACAAAAGAAATTGGAGTTAGATTTTGAGCATCGCGAGTGTTTCCCCGCAAAACCATATATAGAGGAGGACCAAAATTAGAGCTTAAGGCTCTACCACCCCATCTGAGGTATGTATTCCTGGGAAGAGATGATACTTTGTCGATAATCATTGCAATAGATTTGAATGTGGAACAATAAGAGTGCTTGGTAGGATTTTTAAAAGGTTTAAACGATCCATTGGTTGGACTATGGCAGACATTATTGGGATCCCACCCGGTATTTGTTCACACAAAATCCAACTCATTCCCGATCACAAGCCAAGTATTGAGCACCAGAGATGTTTGAATCCACCTATGCAATAGGTAGCTATGAAGGAGATTATTAAGTGGTTGGATGTCGGAGTAATATATACTATTGCAGATAGTAGTTGGGTATGACCTTTTCAGTGTGTGCCAAAAAATGGGGGAATGACTGTGGTCCCTAATGAGAAGAATGAGCTTGTTCCAATGAGGTCGGTGATCGCATGGAGTGTATGTATATATTACCGGAAGATGAATGAATGGACTAAGAAGGACCATTTACCCATGCATTCATGGATCAGATGTTAGATAGGCTTGCAGGGAAAGGTTGGTATTGTTTTCTTGATGGTTATTCGGGTTATAATCAAATCTCTATTGCATCGAATGATCAAGAAAAAACCACCTTTAATTGCCCTTATGGGACATTCACATTCAAGAGGATGCCTTTTGGGTTGTGTAATGCACCTGCTACTTTTCAGATATAAATGATGTCAATATTCCCTATATGGTGGAGGACACTATTAAGGTGTTTATGGATGATTTTCAGTTCTTGGCGATTCTTTTGATCGTTGTTTGAGTCACTTGGCTGAGGTTCTCAAGAGGTGTGAAGAATGCAATCTTGTGCTAAATTGGGGAAAATGTCACTTCATGGTGAAAGAGGGTATTGTACTGGGCCATCACATCTCATATAAGGGGATAGAGGTTGATCAACCCAAAGATGAGGTTATAGAGAGACTTTCTCCACCGATCTTTGTAAAAGGTGTGACAAGTTTTATTGGGGATGCGGGCTTCTACCGGAGGTTCATTAAGGATTTCTCAAAAATTGCACATCCTCAGTGCAATATACTTGAGAAGGAATGCAAATTTAATTTTGATGAATCTTGTCCAAAAGCATTTGGAGAGTTGAAGGAGAAGTTGGTCTCTGCGCCCATAATTATTTAGCGGTATCAGAGTTAGCCATTTGAGGTGATGTGTGATGCTAGTGGGATTGCTCTTGATGTGGTTATTGGACAAAGAAATGATAAAATCCTTCACCCTATTTATTACGCTAGTAAGGCCTTAATGAAGCACAAAAGAATTACATTGTGACTGAACAAGAGATCCTTGCGGTGGTATTGGCTTTGAAAAATTCCACTCTTTTTTGCTTGGCACGAGAGTCATAGTGCATACCGACCACTCCACTTTGAGATATTTGATGGCAAAGAAAGATATGAAAACGTGGTTGATTAGATGGGTACTATTATTGCAAGAGTTTGATTTTTAGGTGAAAGATAGAAAAGGGACTGAAAATCAAGTTGCCAGTCACTTGTCTTGATTAGAGGATAAAGCTATGCGGGAGTTGGGTGAAAAGGCTGAAATTGATGACACCTTCACTAATGAGTATGTATTGGCCGCTTCTCAGTACTTGATTCCATGGTTTGCCGATTTTACGAATTATCTGGATAGTGATATAGTCCCATCGGACTTGTCCTTCCATCACAGTAAAAAGTTCATGCATGATGTGAAAAACCTTTTTTGGGATGAGACTTACTTATACCGGATTTGTGTCGATGGGATTATTCGCCGTTGTGTGCCGGAAGTTGAGATGCTAAGTGTTTTGGAGGCATGCCATTGCTCGCCTGTGGGTGGGAATAATAGTGATATCCGGACTACCCATAAGATCTTGCAATATGGGTACTATTGGCCAACCATCCATCAAGATGCTCACGAGTTTGCCAAAGCATTTGGCAGCTCCCATTGAGATAAATTTATTTCAAGAAGGCAAGAGCTCACTTTAAATCCCATTCTAGTGATCGAGTTATTTGATGTATGGGGCATTGATTTTATGGGATTGTTTATGATTTATCATGGGATGAAATATATTCGTATGGCGGTGGATTATGTGTCAAAATGGGTGGAAGCCATAGCACTTTCTAACAATGAAGGGAAGAGTGTAACTGCGTTCTTGAAAAAAATATCTTCTCTAGATTTGGCACACCTAGGGCCATTATTAGTGATGGGGGATCCCACTTTTGTGAAAATTTATTCAAACGGTTATTGGAGAAATATAGGGTTTGCCACAATGTAGCCACTCCGTGCCATCCGCAAACTAGTGGGCAAGTTGAGGTGTCCAACAGAGAAATCAAGCAGATCTTGACAAAATCGGTAAATGCTAGTAGAACGGATTGGTCTAGGAGGCTTGATGATGTTCTTAGGGCTTACCGAACAGCATTCAAGACTCCCATAGGTATGTCTCCATAAAAACTTGTATATGAAAAGGCTTGTCACTTGTTGGTTGAGTTAGAGCACAAGGCCATGTGGGCAATGAAGAAACTGAATATGGATTAGAATGAAGCAGTGTAGCAGAGACTTAATGGGTTAAATGAGATTGATTAGTTTTGCCTAAAAGCATATGAAAGTTAAGCCCTTTACAAAGAGACGATGAAGAAGTACCATGACCAAAAGATTGAGAAACACGAATTTTTAGCTGGCGATTTAGTACTTCTATTTAACTCTAGGTTGCGCTTCTTTCCAGGCAAACTCAACTCCAAATGGACTGGTCCATTCTTGATCACTAATGTGTTCCCACAAGGAGCAATTGAGTTGGAGAACAAGGAGGGTGTAAGGTTCACGATAAACGGGAAAAGAATAAATATCTACCGCGGGCAGGCAGAGAGTGCCCATGAAGTGTCTAAGTCATATTACCTTGATGAAGTCTGAGTAATCAAGGGTCTTGCGTTTGCCGCGACATTAAATCAAGCGCTTCTTTGTAGGCAACCCAATGTGTATCCTCTAGCCAATAATAGGTTTTTAATTTCTTTGTAGGAATAGTTGCATTATTTCATTTCGTTTTGATTTACTCAATGTCATGTATAATTTTCTTTTATAGGTTTTAGTCTGTTGGCTAGAGAGTAGTTTAGGGTCCGTGTCTAAAAAGTACCAAGAAAACACAAAAATGATGGATTAATGAGTGCTAAATGTGCAGGGAACATCCCACAAGAATTCTGCAGAAATTGGTCTGGTGCACAGATCTACGGATCAATCAACGGGCCGTCGTTACATCGACGAACCATCGATGGATTTGTTGGTCTTAGGTATCTTTTTAAATTTTTGTCTAAGTTAGGGCATAATCGACAAACCCATTGACGGACCATCGATTCACTTACGGACTGTCGACGAGGTACCATTAGTTCACAAAATCAAGTGATCCAACCCGACCGGCTATATAAGATTATAACTGTTCATTTACCCTCCCACACCTTTTCAAATTCCCTCCAAACGTTCCCTACCTCATTTCCTTATCTCCCCATTGAACTTTCATAATCACCCACTAAAATTTACTTCAGATTTCCCATTCTCCCAAACTCTCAAAAATCCCAAACCCTAGTCCCCAAGTTACCTAAATTTCATTGCTTCTCCAGTCGGTGTTTGAAAACGGGCATATAGGTTGGTGTTTCAAGATCACCAACTCACTTAAATCCACTACAACTCTCAAGTATTTCATGTTCCTTTGCTCAATGAGTTCTCGTTCATTTGCTTGTGGAATTAAACTTGTTGTATGTGGGTCTTGATTAAGGTACATAATTGAATGTTAAACTTGTTAAAATTGGGTTCCATTTCACTTAGAACGATAGAAAGTGAATGGGTTGGGGGTGGAATCTATTTACAGTCTAGTTGTTTGTTATTTTTTTGAGTTAGGGCTTGTTATTCTCCTAGAATTCATGATTGAAATTTGCAAAATCAAAGCCCTAAGAATGACGAATTATTATTTTGCTCGATATTGCATGTTTAGTGTACTAGTTTTTGCTTGAAAGTGCTTATTTGTTGGGTAAAATCCAAGCCCCAAATCCCATCTCTGACTAACAAAATGAGACCTCGTCTATGGACCGTCGATTGATCAATGGACCATCGATGGGGTCTATCGATTGTTCACCATCAAAACTGCTAAATGTTGAACGATGGAAGTGGACTATAGTCCGTAATTGGTTGACGTATCGCTCTCTGAAACTTTTCTTTGTGATATTTTAAAAAATTATTCTAAGTGAGAAACAACAGAAGTGGACTATAGTCCATTGATGGACAAGCCATTTTGCACGTCCATCATTTCTGTTTGAAACTTTGCTTTGTGAGATTTTCAAAAAGTATTCTAAGTCTCAAACGCCGGAAGTGGACTACGGTCCGTAGACTGATCGATGGGCCGTTCTGCACGTTCGTAGTTTCTAACTGATAGTTCTGAGGAAAGATGACTTCTGAAATTTGCTAAGTGTTGATCGACGGACACAATCAACGAACCATCGTTTCATCGATGGTTCTCATCTTCTGAGTCTGCAGTTTTGCACTACCATATGTCTTATGTTTCCAAATTTTGTTTTTCTTCTAGTGTGTGTGTAGGGTGATTACAATGAAACTACTAATGGCCCCCAAATCGGATATTGTCTATTCCAGGGGATGGTCCAAGTCCGTGGAATCATCCCAAAGCCTAATTTTCTCCTCCGATGATGAAAGGGTCCCAGAATACGTTCCCCTAGGTACCAAAACCCCAACACCACCTGCTAGAGTCACTCGGGGCACCCCCGAGAAGGTGGTGCCCGACGTAGTCACTGCCTCCCATTCTAATGAGGAGCGCATATTGACCTGCACACCGTCTGGTTCTGCCTCAGGTTTTTAGGGACCATCTGTCTTTGAGTAAGCCTTCGGTTCTGAGTCGGCCCACTCTAGTAGGTCGAATGATGTCATTGCCTCCGGTTTCTGATCCCAGGGAGCCACTCTACCAGCCGGTCCTGCTTGCAATGCCTCGTCTGATGAGGCCTAGAGTTCAGAGTCTGTTCTGGCACCCCTATTTGAGGTACCTTCACCGGTTGCTGATTAGCCCAACTGGTGGTGTGTAGATGGACAATACCAGATTTACAGGTTTGCCATGTTGCTGAATGACAAGGGGGTGATGACTCGGACTTTGACAGTTGAGCGGCGGGTTCTGACAAGTAGCCTACAAAAAGTCCATGACTTGTTCACCCGCCACGAGATCGAGTGGATGGCTAGGAATGTGGGACCTTATAGCGAGGAGATGGTGCAAGAGTTCTACGCCTCTTACGTAGTGGCTCTTGGAGGTTCTTATGACAGGCAAGCTAACCCTGCCAAATAGCCACCACTCACAGATGTCGGAGTTCGAGGCTGCTGGATAGATATTTCTTCTCCTGCCATTTGCCGCTTCCTATACGGTAAGACCACTGATGTCGGGGGGTCCCTCTCACCCCAGAGTTAGATTGCATGTGGGACATGTTCAACAATGGCCATTTTCAGTGGTAAAATGATCTGAGAGAGTCCATCAACAGGTGGATTGCCCAGCAGATATCAATAGATGGTTAGGGAGTGGACTGGGTCATGGACCCCAGAGGCCTTATCAAGAAGTCCAATCTCACATTTGTAGAAAATTTCATCTTGATTTTGGTCCACCACCACCTATCCCTTACAGCTGCAAAAGATATTCTTACCTGGGATAGAGAGGTACTGGTAGCCCCTATGGTCGTCGGGTTCAAGATTGATTTTACAAGATTATTGATCTCCGTCATCAATGAGAGGGATTTTAAGACCTCTACCAATTACCCATTTTCCTGCATGATATTTCAGTTGTGTAGGAATAATGGAGTGCCCATTTGGCACATAGATGTCTTTTGTACTCCTACCGGGATAGTTGATATTGGTCACATTATGGATGAGGCCAATGAGGCGGCAACACAGAGTGGGCCTAGAGTAGATGTGCACCCGCTAGATGAGAACTTGGAGGATACGATAGAGAAAGCCTAAAGGGGATGATCATGCTACATTAGAGCCTACCGATACCGCCCAGGTCGAGTCTGCCCTGGGTTCTAGTCGGGCACCGAGTTCCTCCCGGTCTACACCCCCATTAGCAACACTGGTCCCACTTACTAGGGTTCACAAGTAAGAGGACTAGATGGCCAAGTTGCTGCACCATATTCAGCCTTGGATTCAAAAGTCCATTGTTAAGGCTGAGAACCTGATTGAAAAGAAGGTAGCTGAGTTGACTAAGAGGAGGATTCAGGCGGTCCACCAGTGCCTTGGTGCTTTTGATTTGAGATTCCTAGAATGTCCATCCCCTACATAACTTTGACGACTATTCAGACAGCTGTGGCGAGTCTGCGGGCTGATGTTGATGGTATCCTAGATATGATGGTACCCAATCCTGAGGCCAGACTTACGGAGCTTCGGAGGATACAGTTCTTGTTGCAATGTTCACTACCACTAATGCATCACCACCTCCTTCACGTGAGCCTTCCAAGAGGCAAAGTTCAATCCGCACCAATGAGAGTGAGGATGCTTGGGCTAGCAAGAAGTAGCGGACAGATATGGATGTTGCAAGGAGAGCCTCATTAATTGATGAGGAGGCACGGCAGATGAGGGATCGTGAGTTAACTGTTGGGGCGTCTAGCTCTAGATTGGAGGTTTTGAGAGGAGCACCACTTAGGGTGTAGATATTTTTGTGGGCACCACTGATGGTGGCCCTACTACTGAGTGAGCGGGTTTTGAGATACCGAACTTGTCGGCTTTTTGATCTTCGGTGCTATACGCCTCAGGTTTGCTTCACCTACAAGTTTTTTCTTTATTTTGTTATGCATTAGGGACAATTGCATGTTTTCGGTTGGGGTAGGGTAAATGGAAAGTGAGTGCTAGGGTGAAGTCTTAGTAACCCAACTCACAATCCTCTCTTGGTGGTTTTCTTTCCTGTGTTCTTTTTCCCCAAGAGACTCATTATTTTTCTTTTGAACCGACATGTGTAGTATCTTCTACAAAGTATGAATGTGAAATATGAAGCATGATGGATAAATATGAACGATATCCCATTCTAAAGAGAATGTTTTGGTTATTAGTCATAATGAATGTTGAATGTGTTGGCTTTAAGCATGACATGAAGATGCACCACGGCATGACCCTCAATCTAACACTTAAACTAGGTGTCTGATAATCTGATTGTGTAATGAGGTGTCAAGAGGGTGTGAGAAAAGTTTATTGTTCCACTTTTGGTACCTAACTAGAACATGCCCGGTTAGTCCTACAAAAAAAGTGTGTGTTAGACATTTAGGAAAGGATCATAGGCCCTTGTTCAAATTTAGCCAATATTTAGCCTAAATAAAAGAAAACCAAATGAAATTGATTCCTTTTTTATCAAAATATTTTTACCTTACAATTGACCTTTCTTTTCTACCCTAACTCATCTTTCCTAGGAATAATGTATTGGCCCTTGTCCCTCCTTGGACATGTGCACCTCAACTTAGGCCAAAAGCATAAGTTGAGGGTGGCTAGTGCAGAAACTAACCTCGTCTTGGCCCTTACCTAACCATGGGTATTGTGTACCTCAACTCATGGAAAATCCATGAGTTGAGGGTGGCTATTATGAGTAATGTCCCAAAAAGTGGGGATGAAAAGATTAATGTGGAAAAAGGAAAGAGATAGTGAATAAGAGAAGTGACTCAGTCAAAGCCATTATCAAATAAAAAATATGAGAAAAAGAAAACAAATAAAAGAGAAAAAGAATGTTTAAGAAAAAGAAGTAAGATCATATCCACAAAAGGAGAAAGAAAGGAGAAAAAGAAGGCAAAGAGTACAAGAAAAGGAAGAGTAGGGCATAATAGACGATGAAAGAGGTAGGACGCTTAGCCGTAATGTCAAGAAGGGAAACAAGTCACTAAAATGAACCCATATGTATCAAATCTAACTCAATCCTTCATTACAAGCCAAGAAAGTCCTATCTTGATTTTAAGATTCTAATATGGTGATCTTAAGTAGAGAGAATAAGGGCAAGCCTATGGCGAGAAGTACCAACTAGGTGTGAAGTATTTTTGAGCGTGAGTGTTGAATAATGATCCTTATACTCAAATGTGTAATCTCTATGTAAAAAAGGAGGATATATTTTGAAGTGAGGGAGCTAGTTGCAATATTGGAAAGTTCGTACCTTGGTGAGAGATAAAGGAGTAGAGGTGTATATGCTTGGTGAGTCTGTGTTATGGTCTGATCTACATGAATGAGCTTAGTGAGCCTAAAAGTAGAAGCATGCAATAAATCAGTAAAAAAGTTGGTATTGATAGCCATATGATTGCGAAAACATATAAGAGAATACTTTTGTACAAAGGCGTTGTGGTAAGTCATAGTGTGTCGCTTGAACAAAAACAACTAATTTAAGTTGAGGGTGTTGATATACCGTGGTTTGTGGTACTTTGAATTTTTTTTCCTTAAGTTTAGTGTGTTTAGGGCCTCTTTGTAGTAATTTTAATGTATTTTTATCTGTGTTTTGCAGGAAAGTTGTCCAAAGTGAAAATTCAGAAATCAGTGCAGAAGTGACCCATGAAGCCATGGACGGACCGTAAGTGGTGATCATTGACTGGAGATTCAAGCATTTGGAAGAAACTCAGTGAATTCTGACTAAGTGTGGGGCTACGGAAGGATCAATGGTCCTTCGACTGATCGATGAACTATCTTGGCAAATCATTGATGAGATCAGAGAATGTCTTAGTACCCTGTGTTGAAGAAAATGCTATGTATGGAATGAAGATAAGCATCGACGGATCGTAAATCGATGGAGCATGATATTGGTCCATTGATTGGATCAAAGAAGATGCAACGTGCAGGCTTTGAAAAGATACTAAGCATGGACTGACAGAGGAATAGATGGTCCGTCGTTTGATCGATGTACCATTAGTAGGGTCGTCGATTAAAGCCGCATTTTCAGACAAACATTCCTTAATTGTTTTCCTTTTATTTTAGGACGTTGTATTTCTAAATAGGGTGCAAAACCTCGTTTTTGGGGTTGGATCTTTTATTATTTTCCATACTTTTGTTCTTGAAGATTTGAATTTGCAACTTGGGCAACTAATTCAAGTAAACAAAATTGATTTTCAAGTGAATTTTATTGTTTAAAGTATAACTTATGGATTTTCTTTAAACTTGTCATAGTAAGTTCATGATTTATTATTCAACAAATGTGAATTGTGTTCTTGTAAGCATGGGTAACTAAATCCAAAACTAGGGTTGTGGGAACCATAGGAAATTATCAAATAAGCCTAGCTAAATAACCTTTGTCAACTAGGTTATTACATGCATCGATAATTCTTTTGTCTAGAAGTTGCTTTAACGAGTGCACACCTTAGAACTCGCCTTATTGCTACTTGCCGGAAAAATAGGTTAGTTTATAGGAAAAGAATTATTGACATAGATTTAGTGAATACTATAAAATAGTCTAGTTTCGAATGTTGCAAACTAATAAATAAGCCAAACATCGAATATGATGCTTACTATGAAGTAAAAAGGTAAGGGTTAGTAGCTTAGACACACGTAGCCAGACCAAGGTGCAGGGTGAAATTCTCTAAATGACGGACCAAGGATTTGAGATACATAACTTATCACTTTGCATGAAAAACCTTAGGAAAGAATAGTTATGAGCTAGGATTATGGCGTTATGAACCTATGGGGAACACTAACACTCTAGTTTCTCTCATAAATTGATAAACACCTACAATTTCTCTTGCTACTTGTTAGATTTCACGACATTGCAACACTTTTTATTTCACAATGACCCCCCTTTAATTACTAGTTTTCGGATAGGACTTGACTACAATAGAGGTAATCGTACATTAAAGTTAACTCTAGACCATTTTTCTCGTGGGATCGATCCCAACCTAATATTTGGGTTCTTTACTTGATACGACCGCTTATACTTCTTTAGAGAAGTGTAATTTGAGCGTATCATGTACTTACTCGGTGCTAGACCTTGTTATCATAGAGTAATTCAATCAAGAGGCATATGAACAGGTACCATATAGTAGTCATAACCAAATCATAAACACACCATACCAAATATGGATCCACTAGGGCTACCACACAATGGTTAGTATGATAGCTTCATGAATTTCCTAAGGATGGTTTCATGTCGTTCAAGCCAATCTACCCCAAAGTCCATCATTCACACAATAAAGATACCATTATGTCTTTCAACTTCAAAGATATCATAACCTTCTCTCTAGTTTGAAGGTTCCACATTAATGACCCTCTTAACTATGTTCAAGGTCATATTTCAATCATGCATACATATATATAACAAATGTGCTTTAGTCTACTAACATAAGAGTGATATTCACATTCCTCATGTATCAAGTTGAGGGACATAGGTCTGCAAAAACAAGATACACATATTTCAACCTATCACATGTAAATTCTCATTCAATAAACACAGAGGGTAAACTAGGTATACTACAAGTCACCTTACTCATTCCTATATAAAAATCAACATAAACGATCAAAAGACACTTTTAGTCAATTAGGAAGAATCATACTTCAACATCAAGTATACACATATGAAAACATTACCATAGTCTACTATAGACACATATAATGAACTAAAAGAACTCATACTATGACTCACATGTTTACATAAGTCATCTAGACCTTCACAAAGATCACATATCCAAGTAACAACAAGATAACATTATTTCTCATAAAGTAATGTTGACAAGGCCACATTCTTCACAATTATAGCACATAAGCACCGCCAACATAAGTGGAGCATACCAAACATCATAATTGAAATACCTGTACTACAGAATATAGAAGAGTTTAGGTCAACCTACCACGTGGTGCACCATTCCATCCACAACGCATCCAATCCATAGACAATTCAAGCAATTCAATATACAAAGGCTCTTACCAATAATAATAATCACCAATTCAAACCAATAAACAAACTATAAGAAGATTCAACATAATAAAATATGAAATTAATCAAATAGGAAATCCTATATACAATTATAACATGCTTCTTACATAATTCAATAGCCCAAAGTAATCGATATAAGAAATCAATACAAATAAGACCTGATCAAATCACCCATAATATACCCAAAATTAAAATTTTATAATTTGCATGAGTTCATAGGAATTTTGATCAAAAATCATTCAATTAACATCAACTCAATGGTAAATCATTATTTTAAATCGTTTTAGGCAAGAACCTACGACTAGATATCAAAATAGAAGATGTCATCTTCTGAAAAGTCTTGGAAAACATTTTGAAGTTTGGATCCTTGACGAAATAGAGTTCAAGGATGAAACACCATATATTGATTAATGAAAATCCATGAGATTTATAGGGAGTTTATGGAGAAATCAAGATCCAAGTTCCCAACTTGCTTCAAGCTTCAATTGAGTTCTAAAAGATTATTAATCGGAGTTTGGGTTTTGATTTTTAATAATGAACTTGACTTGGTGTTCTAGACTTTAAAAAACAGTTAAAATGACCAAAAATCCCTTAATTATGTTCCCAAACTCTTTCTATAAAACTACGTGAAATACCTAATCACCCCCAGCTTAGCCGAGACACCTGTAGAAAATCTGCAGGTGTCAATCGACGAAAGCATCAATGGCTCATCGACCCACCAATGAATCGTCGTGCTGGTGCGTGGTTTGGGTCATATACTCTTAATCAAGGGGCTAAGATCCCACATTAATTATGGTGCTATGCCCCTAAACGACGGGGCGTTGACTGTACCACGTTCCGTCGATTGGCCACCATTGGTGGAGAATCCCTTGGGAAGTTTTGACGCACAAGTTGGGTCGATCTCAAGGACCCTTGGGGTGGTCCTTGGGGAGTCGTTACCAGATATTTCCAATCCAAATACACTCTTACATATTTTAGGAACCTCTCACATCAATTTAAACCAAAACAAACACGTCAAACATGCAAAGGCACACTAGAACACACAAGCACATCTCAAGGCTAACTTTTGAACATCTTTGACGTTCTTGGATTTTTGACCTCCAAACATTTTCAAGCTTCACACACTGCCTCAAAACACATTATTCGCCATTATAAGACTTCATAAGCTCATTACACACGTGTTAGGCTCTAGCTTCACCTAGTTCATTTTAGAGGTGTTACAATAGAGTTATGTCACGGTCTACATGTGAAAATATGTGGATACATCATCTTTTAACTGAAATAGGGTTGAAGCAAAATATTCCACTAGTGTGATAATAAAGTTGCTCTTCATATTTCCTCGAACCCAGTGTATCATGAAAGAACTAAACATATTGAAGTTGATTTTCACTTCATTTGTGAGAAGATTCAAGAAAACTTGATGTCTACTAGATACGTGAAGACAGGAGAGACACTAGTTGATTTTCTTACAAAGGTGGTAAATGGAGCTCGAGTTAATTACCTTTTCAAAAAGTTGGGGATGGTTAATTTATATGCTCCAACTTGAGGGGGAGTTTAACAAAATGTATACAGACATCATTTTAGTAGTATACTTATGCATATTTTTAGCCAGTAGATCTATAGAAATCCTACAAATTTGCTAGAAGATTTGTTGGAATCCCTCTTTATTTTAAATCCTAAATTAGCACCTAGTGTATTGTATTTATATCATGTTTATCTATTGGAATAAGACATCCACTTCTATTCTATTACAAAGATATTCGACCATCTGTCACTAATTTGGATCCAACGGCATTGAAGTGCGATTTTTTGGTTTATTCTGGTCTTCAGAACGGGTATCAATGTTATTTTGCTAAACTTGGCAAATATTTAGTATCAACTGATGTGATATTTTCAGAGACTACTCTTTTCATGTATGCACCTCCCATTTCTACAAGTCAGGAGGAGGAATATGAGTGGCTAGTGTATGAGGTAACCCATATTTTGATACAAGAATCAAATATCATCTCTCCATCTCTCAAATAATCTATTGAGGATAAATCGAGTATTGTATTGTCAGCTCCCGCACCATCTACAGTAGTAAGACCTCTGGTTGTACAAGCTCACTGGAGGAGACAAGAGGCAATTGATACATGTCCTGCACCAGTCCCTTTGTCATGGAATACTCATTCGTCTGATCTTCTTAATCTCCCTATTGTTATTCACAAAGGTACACGTAGTTGCAAATAAGTATACTCCATTGCTAATTTTGTTTATTGTGTTCATTTATCCTCTATTTCTAGATCTTTGATCGGTTTTCTAGACTCTATCATTGTTCCTAAAATAGTTAAGGAAGACTTGAGTCACACTAGATGGATAAAACAATGCTGGAGGAGATGCATGCACTAGTGAGAATCACACTTAGGACTTGGTTGTTTACCAAAAAGGAAAGAACGAAATGGGATGCAAAGGGTCTTTGCTGTCAAATTTAATCAAGATGGCTCTTTTTCTAGGCTTAAGGCTTGACTAGTGGCTAAAGGATATGCTATACTTATGGGTTCCATTAATCAGACAAATTTTATCCAGTGGATAAATTCACTTCTGTTAACTTATTTATCTCCCTAGTTGCATCTGAGAATCGGTCGTTGCACCATCTAGATATCAACAATGTATTTCTTCATGGTGATATCTAAGAAAACGTGTATATGGAGAAACCATCTCTATTGTTGCTTAGGGAGAGTATGGGAAAGTTTATCACCTAAATAAGTCCTCGTATGGTTTAAAACAATGCCTTTTGCTTGTTTTGGCAAATTCAGTGAAGTATTTCAATAATTTGGGCCGAAAAAGAGCATGTGTCAGTCTTTTATAAACAATCAATAATTAGCCTTATTTTTCTTGTGGTATATGTTGATGATATTGTTATAACAGGAAGTGATTATTCAGGGATATCTTCACTAAAGTCCTTCTTGCAGACTAAATTCAACACAAAAGATTTGGGACAACTAAACTATTTTTTAAGAGTAGAAGTAACTAGAAGCAAGAAGGGAATCTTTTGATCTCAGAGAAAGTATACCTTGACCTACTTGTGGAAACTTGAAAGTCTGTAGCCAAACCTTATAGTACTCTAATGGTCCCTAATGCGCATCTAAACCGAGATTATGGCAGCCCCTTTGATGATCAACAAAGATGTAGGAGGTTAGTAGGGAAACTAAACTATCTCATTGTAATGTGTCCTGATATTGCCTTTGCAGTGAGTGCTGTTAGCCAATTCATGTCTGCACCTATAGTCAAACATTAGGAAGACATGGAACATATCTTACGCTACTTGAAAAGATCCTCTGGACTTTGAGCTTTATATGGTAACCACGGACATATTCATATTGAGATGTTTTTTAATGTCTATTGGGTTCGAAGTAAAACAAATAGATTAGATAATACTGGCTATTCTATCTTTATTTGTGGTAATTTGGTGTCATGGAGAAGTAATAAAAAAGGTTTTGTATCATGATCCAGTGTAGAATATGAATATAGAGCTATGGCGCAGTCCACATGTGAGATCTTATAGATACATCACATATTAACAGAAATTGGAATGAGACATTCTACACCAGCAAACCTATGGTGTGATAATCAAGTTTCTCTTCATATGGTCTCAAATCTTCCGTATCATAAAAAACAAATCATATCAAGGTAGATTTTTCACTTTATTTGTGTGAACATCCAAGATGACTTGATTTCCACCAGTTATGTAAAGACATGAGATAAACTAGCTAATTTGTTTACAAAAGCATTAAATGGAGCTCGGGTTAATATACATTTATGCTCTAACTTGAAGGGGAGTGTGATAGAATATAATAGGTGTAAATATTATATCTTCCATATCTAGATAATTTAATTATAGGAACATATTCTTAGTTGATTTACTTTGATTAGTTTCCTTTCATAAAAGCATGTGTATTTGTATAAGTATCATGCCTTGATGAATAGAAATATACAAGTTATTCTCCATGTAATATAACTTACAAAGACCAAATTTTACCATTCTTATTAGCCAAAAAGTGATGAAATCCTTGGAATCTCTTGTAGCCTCTTATTTTACCCACATCAACAAATGGTTCAAAATAGACACAAATCGGGTCAATGAACATATTATAGTTTTCAAAGACTCAAATCTTCATAGACCTTTTAGCATACACCTTTTCTTTGTATTTTGACCTAATTTGACCAATTTGTGGCCTGGATTTCAAAAATTACCCCACCAAGGTATACTTGTTGTCTTCTACCATAATGTTGTAATAATCTTTGGCTTTGAATATTACAATTTGTATACTGTTATGAGTAGATTGTTTTGTGATGATATGTTCCTTCTCATGTATGGTACATTTTGATTTTGATGAAGAGGGATTTGTAATAGTACATGCATAAGAAGCTTTTTCTTCAATTCCATGTGGAGTTGCTTCACCACTAGTGGCAGAGTGTTATCACAGTCAGGATGCGCGGGAAACACCCTTCCTAGTGGAGTGTGGGAGAGACCTGCGGTTTGAGCTACAAACGTTAGAAAGTTGTTGACAGAAGTAGAGAGAGAAATATCGAGCGATACACATATCATTTTTTCCTTCATTTGTTTGTTTTTAAGTCATATAAGAATGTCTTATTAGATATCTTTGTTTGATTCGACTTAAAAATATATACTTTGGGCGGGATTTACATGGCTATGACAATGATGAATAATGAGGTTTTTCGAAAATTAGTGTAACATGTCGTGGGAAATAGTTTCTAGTTTTCCATTTTTTTCAATAGAGCTTCCGTTCTGAGTTTGTTATACAGGATATGGGTTATGGAGGAATGTAAAGTATTTGCAAAATAGATTTGAGGTATTGGAATCGAAGTATTTGTGTTATCTTGTAGTTGTTATTGCTTGTTATTTAGCACTTCTTTAGTGGCCATTTTGGAGAACTTATTGTAATCTTGTTAATTATTTAGGAGCTTTAGTCAGTGGTTTTTACTCTTCACTCCAAAGAGGTTATCCATGTAAATCTTGTTGTCTCGTATGATTGATTTCATATTGTCTTGTCATTTGCGTTTTGTTGATATACTTGCTGCCCAAAACAGTGTTTGTTCTTGAATTTAATTCTCCTCTTGGTCAAAAAATAGAAGTGAAAGTTTAGACTTGGGTATTCTTCCGCTACTACCCTGTTGTGCACCTTTGTCAGTGCTTGTCTTTCCCAACAATTGGTACTACACTATCTATGCGATCTAAACTAGTTTCATACCCCAAATTTCATAGTCTATTGTTGAAAGATGAGTTTTTCATGGCTTGTCCATGTTGCCCCTAGATGTTCTTTACTGTAGGCATAACACCTATGGCTAATATTTCTCAATGTTCATTTCATGCCCTGTCAGATGAATAACAACTCTCCAAGAGGCCATGGTAGATCATACATGTTTGAGGTGGCCACAATACGTATCACCACAACAACTATGGTAATAACTAATCACCCATTAAACAACCTTATAATGCAAATAATGACAGCAACAAATTATTTTTTCATTCATGTCTGAATTGAAAGAGCCCTCCAATAGATCTTTTATTTCTACCTTAGAATACACTACTTGATAATTACACTATAGAATAACTCCATTTATTTCATCCAAATAAGTAACACATAAATTTTAAATAAAAATCACAGAAAATAACTGGTAAATGAAGGATCTATAAGGAAACAGGGGATTGATTTTTATCAAGGACAGACCGTTAAGGGGTTTAAGGCATTAGAGTATTGCTGAAATGTTGTGTTAAATAACTGATTTATTCAGAGGGGTAAGTATGAAATAATAGTGACTGAAGCCTCATTTATTTCCATTAACATTAAGACATCTAGATCTGATTAAGCATCTGAATATTAAGATGTGCAAGATCTAGAAAAGAAATTAAAGTTATATTTGATGCTCTCTAGCTTACGAGAAGGCAACTATTGACATATTTTCGAGACTTCTAACAAGCAATACCAGTTTACATTCTTTTTTTCTTTGTATTGGAGAGATGTGACTAAACAGACATTCCAAACAAAGCTTGTATCTTATCCTCGAATGTTGTTCATGTTTGGATTGATTGATGAAATAACTTACAAGAAGATTGTCAACAATTATGGTAACCAAAAGAAATATAGAAAAGGGAGATTCATAGCTAATAATGAAATATTTTTCCTTGTATATATAGTCATCATTGCTTTTATATATCCAAATATTTGTGTGCTAGAATTCATATGGAAAAACAATTACTATTTCTAGATGTTAAAATGTAAAAACTCATTAGAGAATGTAAAATCCTTTATCTAAAAGTAGTTAATTAAGTTGATTGGTTTCTATAACTTAAAGAAGAAGCTATTTGTGAATAGAGTGTATATAGACAAACACTAATAATACATATATACCTAACCCCCAAAATCATGGTGTATGACCTCCATTTCCAAAGAAACAAAGAACCAAAATGAAAAGAGTTGATCGAATCAATAAGTTGTCAGATGCTCGTATTATGAGGAATGCAACGGAACTAACGATCGAGACTTGGTTCACATATCTTTGTATTGTCAATAAGACCTATTTTCTCTATTTAAATGAATAAAATGGCTCAAATATGTCATCAAACTCTTACAAAATGTTCATTTATTTCATCTGTTAAATGATTAGTTCATCTATGCCATTGTTATTAAAGAAAAGAATGATTCATGCCATTTTTCTCCGGTTTTGCAAAACCACCTTTTACATCCCAAAAAAGTTTAGTACTTTTCAATTGATTTTTTTGGATCAAATGTATTATATTTTCTTCTTATTCCTTATGAACACCGAAAACACATGAACAACACAAACAACTCCCAAATTTTCAACAATTCAATTCTTCAAAAAATCATATCAAATTCTGGTTACATTATCAATTTCTTTTTAAAAAAAATTAAAAATTATTTGCAGAGTTCAAAAAATTCACCCATATTAAAAAAAATATTCCCAAAAAGAAAAACAGCCCCAAAATTTCAAAATTTGCTTTGATTAATGTTTTTATATTTTTTTTACATTAAATATTTGTTCCAATTGCATTTTGAATCGATGTTCAAAATTTCTAATGAATTGAAGTTGCGAAGAAAATTGTGCCATAAAAGAATGTTCAAGTTTTGAAACCTTGAAGAAATTTCAAGTGGGTCTTGTTGAGTTAGGTTGAATTCGCACTCAAATAATATTGAGTTTTGGTATCTTGCTCGAAGGGAACTACTATTGAAATTTGAGGTAATTTTAGGAAGAATTCAAGAAGTTTGAAATTTAGGATTTATTAATGTTCCTATGTATTCTTGGTGTACTTAAGAAAGAAGAGGCAGAAAAAGTACATTTGATTGAAAAACTACAATTGAAAAGTTCTAAAAGTTGTTTGAGATGTAAAAAGGGGTTCTGCAAAACCTGAGTTAAATGATATGGATGAACCTTTTTTTAACAACATTGTCATATATAACCCAAACTTTTAACAAATGAAATAGATGAATCTTTTCTGAAAGTTCGATGACATGTTTGATTCTTTTCCCTTTAAACAGTAACACAATTTGAGGATTTTCACTCATTATATATACAAAAACTATTGGTATACATACAAAGCTCTCAAGACATTTTCTAAACTTCTTATAAACTTTTCAAATTCATCGCATATTTCCTCTACCATTCAGCTACATTGTTAGATGTCCAGATTTTCCATAATATTATATGTCTTCATAAGAGTTTTCTTCTTTTTTTTTATTGTTCTTGGTTTCGCGATCCTTCACTTATTTCATTGGAATCACCATATCAAGCACTGATGCAGTTTGAAAAGAAGTCGCTTCTAGAATTGAAATGCAAATATCTAACTCTGGATTTGCATACCCAAAGTTCGACATTTGCATATTAGAGAGTCTTATTTTTATGGTGCAGCAATCCTGTTGAGAGTCTAGCCTCATGTGGAGACACTCAACATAAATACGGAAACTACATCGGTAACTTCATACAACTTTTGCTCTTTTATTTGCACATTCATTTTAGGAAGTTTTCAACATTGCTCCCATCCCAAAATGAACAATTTTTCAAAGGGTTGCAAACAATATTGTACACAAGATACTTTTAGAGGAGTGTCGACAAATTGAACAAAACACTATAACATCATTATAAGAAAAGAAAAAAAAAAAAAATTCAAACTACATGATTGAGACATATTCAAGTGCTCCCTCCATTTTTTTTTAATAGTTCAATGTTCAAAAATATGTTTTTCCTTTTATTTTAACAAATTAACATATTTTTTTTCAATTTTTAAACCCTTATTATTTAATTATTTCCCAAAAGTTATTGGAACACATTACTAGTAATCTAAGTTAGATTTCAAATCCCAATTAATATATGCAACTATGTAAAATAACTACTTCATAAAAGATTTTTCAAAAGGAGTACTTAATTTATGATAGACTAGTAAAAGGAAGGAGAGAATACATTATCATAACTCGACTATTTTTTATGTAATCTCAATAGCCTAATTAAAATTGTTAATAAATACTTTTTCCTTTATGTAGGTAGACATCAAAAAATAACCCAAAAAATAAAAATTAATTTTATTTCAAAGAATTAAGATTTAAAAATAAAATAGAAAAAAAACATAAAATTTAAAAAACATACAATATGTCAATCCCAAATAGTGCAAATTGCAAAGAATGTAATTCTTTGTGCCAATTTGACTGCATTCTCTCTCCAGTTGGTTCTTGATTAATGCATATTTGAGTTAGGATATTTGTCCAAAGAACATGATTTTCATTTCCTGTCAAGCGTCAGGTTTCCCAACCTCAAGAATGTTAAGATTGTCAGTTCTTCCAATATTTGTTTGAAAGAGCATTTTGAATAGGATTATGATGAACTTATCAAACGTTCACAGTTTCTACTAAAGAATGTAGTGATTGTGGAGTGATTTCTAAATATATCAAGTAGAGAAACGTGCAAAAGTTGTTCAATGAACAGTGTTTCTCAATATTTTATTCGATTTTTGTTTCATAAATTGGTATGTTGCCAAAAATCCTCAACCATTTGTGTGATCACTTTGAAAGATAAAGTTTTCAGTGCGATTTACGCACGTATTTTGATTTCGTGTACCTGAAATATTGTGTATGCCCTGATGACATCCCAAATTTTATGGTTTCTTGGTTTTCGATGAAACATTTCCATATGTTGTACTTTTTTAAAAAAATTTAGCTAGGCTTGTCTCCCTAGATCCATAAGACACACTTTTAATCTGATTATAAGGCTCATTAAATTCTATGTTTTCTAAACTTAGTGTTAGTGTGTGGACATTTTCATATTATAAAGCCCACATTGCTTTGCCACATTGATAATTTGTCTCTACGTCTTTCCTTTCTCAATTCACTGTTGAATTAAAAATAAGAATGTTGGAGGCAGGTGTCCTAATTACTCTTTTGTGGTTTGAATTCTCTTTAGGATTTATGGCCTTTGGTTATTACCTAGACATTTGCTAACTGACAGGACGTTGTCTTCTAAGACCATTACTCTTTCACTTTAATTCATTCTTTATTCTTTAAAAATACTTGTATCATATGTAACGTCTAGGTCATTTATCTTCACTATATACTACACAATTATATTCATTTTCATTGCTAGGAAACTTCTTCTAGTATATATAGTGGTGGTCTTCATTTCGTTTAGATCTACAAGCAAACATAGAGTGAAAAAGTTAGTCAAAAAAAAGAGTTATTCTTCGTTGAAGGGAGGTGTTCTTTTTGTGGAGCTTTCGAATCAACTCTTGTCCAGAGTTGTTGAGTTACTTTTTTGTGGTTAGGTTGTTGTAACCTGGAAGGCACAAGTCAAAGAGGACTACTCCTAAACCGGTGAAAACTTTTGTTTCAGTGTCTACAATTAAAAAAAGACGGATGTCAAGATGGGAGACCTTAACAAGCTATTTCGGTTGAACAGTAACCATTTCTAGATATGGAAGGATAAAGTACTTTTCTACTTAAGTCTTCTCAATTCTCTTATGTGTTAACTGAAAACAATCCTAATAAGATAGACACCACCTCTATGAATGATGATGAAACTATTTCTCATCTAGAGAAAGTGGAAATATACAATTGTGATTCCTATAAGTATTGATATTATATTTTTAATTGTATATCTAATAATTTTTATGATTATTATGATAGAACTCACTCTAGATCAAAGAAAATTTGAAAATAATTTCATAGTAAGTATGATACCGAAAAGGAGGGAGCGGAAAAATATGCGGCTAGTAGATTTTTTCGTTTTCAAATAGTGGACAATAAATCAGTGGTAAATCACACTCAAGACTTTATAATAATTATTGGAGAGCTTAGGTCAAAGGAGGTAAAAATTGGAGATAACCTTATTGTTTGTGGCATAGCAGATAAACGTCCACCTTCATAGAAAGAATTTCAAAACACTATGCACCACAAACAAGAGAAAACCTCCAGTGAAACCTTGATAACGAAAATATGCATGGAAGAAAAAGCAAGGGGCCAAGATGCACTTTTATAAATAGAAGAGAAAAACATCACAATGAAGGTAAATTTAATTACTTCAATTAATGCTACTCCCTGGACTCACAAAAATACTTCTTTGAATTTAAGAAGAAAAAATTCAAGAAAAATAATGGTAGACCTCCTAACAAAAATAATTGTTAAAATAACCAAGCACAAATCAACAAGTTCAAGATAAGGAACCATGCATTGTTTGTGGAAAGAATGGGCATATTTCTTGGTTTTGCAAATTCTGAAAACGTGGTTTTAACCCTCAGGAAGACGTAACTGATGAACCTTTTGTGACGGTGATTACCGACATAAATATGATTGAATATGTTGATGGATGGTGGGTTGATTTTGGTGGAAATTGTAATGCCGAATATGACAAAGGCTGGTTTAAAAAATATATTCATATTGAGGAGCTAAAAATCATTATGCTTGGTGATTCTCGCACAAGTCAAGTGCTTGGAATGAAAGATGTCGAATTCTGTTTTATTTCTGGAAATGTATTAACTTTTAAAGATGTACTTTATATTCCTTCTATGCAGAAAAAAAATTTGGTGTCTAGTTTTCTTCTTAATAAAAGTTTTGTCACGACCCAAATCGGGGACGCGACGGCACCCACATTTACCCTCCGATGTGAGCGAACCAACCCATCTAAACCTTAACATTTCAAGACATTTCAACAGAAAATAATGCGGAAGACTTAAACTCATTAATAAAAACAACTCAAAACTATATTAATATTCCCAAATCTGGAAGTCATCACCACAAGAACATCTAAAATCAAATCACTAACTAGGAATGTCTAAGAACAAAAGTAAGTAAAATCTAGTCCATGCCGGAAGTTCAAGGCATCAAGACTTGAAGAAGGAGACCCAGTCCAAGCTAGACGCATTAGCTCACCCTGAATTTCCGATGGAGTGAAGACTGGCTTGATCTACTGCTGAGTCGAAGTTGACGGAACGTTTGCTGCATAACACAAATAACAAAAGAAAACATAAAAGTAGGGGTCAGTACAACCACACGTACTGAATAGATATCATCGGTTAACTCAAATAGGGAACAATATATATCAAATAATATTATAAAATCAACTATAAACTCAACATGTAGCAACAACAAGTATCATAATCATCAATAACACCATCAAGTTCATTCATGAGGGCTCAAGCCTCATTACCATACTCATTTGGGAATTAAGTTCATATTGAGTATATTCATTATCTTTCAAGATTCATTATCTTTCTTCCTCTTGTGTCGGTACGTGACACTCCGCTCCTCTAATTCTATCCTGGTGTCGGAACGTGACACTCCGATCCTCATATTCATTCTATCCTGGTACCGGAACGTGGCACCCGATCCTCATATTCTATCATTGGTGTCGGAACGTGACACTCCGATCCTCATATTCATTCTATCCTGGTACCGGAACGTGGCACCCGATCCTATATTCTATCCTGGTGTCGGAACGTGACACTCCGATCCTCATATTCATTCTATCCTGGTACCGGAACGTGGCACCCGATCCCCTAATTCATCAAGCCTTCTTTTATACTAAGGCATTCTCATTATCATTATATAATTTATCAAGCCTTCTTTCATACTAAGGCATCATCAATCTTATTATATAATATATCAAGTGAATTAGGGTTCTTTCAAGATTTGGGATTCAATAGCTTCCTCATGCTTTGTCAATTCATAACAATTTCATAATCATAATCATGCAAGCATACAATTAAGCATATAGACAGGTTTACAACATCATCAATACATATCATACACTATCAAGAGTTCACTACGATTATCGTAACATAAAACCATAACCTACCTCCACCGAAGAATTGGAATCAACAAGAATTTTCCCAAGCTTGCTATTCTTCTCTCTCTCGATCGATCTGCTCTCTCTCCCTTTCTGTTCTTTCTCTTTTGTTTTACTCAAACCCTCTTTCCTTTACCCTAATTAATCATATAATTAAGTGTGAAAAAGGACAATAAAACCCCACTAATTTACTTAAGGTTACCCCTTTTTACCCCTAAGAATTAGATTGTTAATGTCCCCTCAATCCTTATAATTAAGGAAAGAATAATCAAAAACGACCCTTAAAACGTGTGGAGAAATCCTATTTTGCCTGGAGTCTGCGCAACCTGTGACGGGCCGTCGTGGGTGCGACGGTCCGTCGCACAGGCCGTCGTGTCCTCCCCAGACTCCAGATGGCTGCGACGGCCCGTCACCCCTGTGACGGTCCGTCCTGGCCCTCCGTCATGACGGTCAGAAACTCGTTTTCTTGCACCAATTTCTCAAAAGTTGAAGTGTTTGCAACGGGACTCACGACGGTTCGTCGTGGATGTGACGGCACGTCCTGCGGTCCGTCACAATTTACAGAGAGTCGATTTTCAGTACCCGATTTTCAAACTCTAAGTGTCATGGAACGGAACACCCACGACGGTCCGTCGAGCCTGTGTGACGGTCCGTCGTGGGTCCGTGGTTTCAGCCAGTTTTTCCAGAATTTGTTGCTGCTCAAAACGACTAAACAGGTCGTTACAATAGATACCAATTTACCCATCGTTCGTCCCGAACGATCAAAAGAAAAAAAAACCATGGCGAAAAGGAGTACCTGAATCTGTGAACAGATGTGGGTATTTTTCTTGCATATCTGCCTCCTTCTCCCAAGTAGCTTCTTCAACCGGTCGATTCTTCCATTGAACTTTGATGGATGCAATCTCTCTCGACCCTCAACTTGCGAACTTCTCTATCTAATATAGCAACCGGTTCCTCTTCATAAGTCAAGTTCTCATCCAACAAAACTGAATCCCAACGGATGATGTAGTTTCCATCTCCGTGGTATCTCTTCAACATGGATACATGAAAACCGGATGCACTCCGGACAGCCCTGGGGGCAAGGCTAATTCATAAGCCACCTCCCCTATTCTCTTAAGCACTTCAAATGGTCCAATATACCTTGGACTTAACTTACCTCTTTTCCAAACCGCATCACCCCTTTCATGGGCGAAACCTTCAACAAGACTTGTTCACCTTCATGAACTCCAAGTCTCTAACCTTTCGGTCTGCATACTCCTTTTGTCTACTTTGAGCCGCCAAAGCTTCTCTGGATAGCTTTCACCTTCTCCATAGAATCTCTCAACAGATCAGTCCCCCAAGGTCTAACCTCGAAGGCATCAAACCAACCAATGGGAGACCTACACCTCCTCCCATACAATGCTTCAAATGGGGCCATGTCGATACTAGAGTGATAACTATTATTGTATGAAAACTCTGCCAAAGGTAAGAAACTATCCCAATGGCCACCAAACTCTATCACACATGCGCGAAGCATATCCTCCAAAACTTGAATCGTTCGCTCAGACTGACCATCGGTCTGAGGATGAAATGCAGTACTAAGGTCCAGTCTAGTCTAGTACCTAATTCAGCATGCAATGTTCTCCAAAACTTAGAAGTAAACTGCGTACCTCTATCTGATATGATTGAGAGTGGAACTCCATGCAACCGAACGATTTCTGAGATGTAGATCTTGGCTAACTTCTCTGCATTGTAGGTCACCTTGACAGGAATGAAGTAAGCAGACTTAGTCAACCTATCAACGATCACCCATATAGAGTCATACTTACCCAATGTCTTTGGAAGACCAACCACGAAGTCCATCGCGATTCTCTCCCACTTCCATTCAGGAATGGGCATTCTCTGAAGTGTTCCTCCGGGCCTTTGGTGTTCATACTTTACTTGTTGACAATTTGGACACTTGGCAACAAACTCAACAATATCTCGCTTCATTCTACTCCACCAGAAGTGTTGCTTTAGGTCGCGATACATCTTGGTTGCACCAGGATGTATAGAATATCCGGAACTATGAGCTTCTGTAAGAATAGTGGTGATCAAATCATCGATGCGGGGTACACATACTCTTCCCTTGATCCTCAAAACACCTCCCCATCGATTATTGCTTCCTTAGCCTCTCCTTGCAACACTTTATCTCGAATTCGCCTTAGTTTCTCATCGTCAAACTGTTTCCCCTTAATCTGATCAAGAAAAGAGGATTTGCCTTTACACAAGCTAACAGTCCTCCCTTCTCGTTTATTTCCAACCTCATAAGGTCATTAGCCAAAATCTGCACTTCTCTAGCCAATGGGCGTCTAGAAGCTTGCAAATGAGCTAGACTTCCCATGCTTCCGGCCTTTCTACTCAAGGCATCTGCCACCACATTCGCTTTTCCCGGATGATACAAGATAGTGATGTCGTAGTCCTTTAGTAGTTCCATCCATCTCCTCTGTCTCAAGTTCAAGTCTTTCTGAGTGAAGACATACTGTAACTACGATGGTCCGTGTAGACTTCACACTTAACCCATACAAGTAGTGTCTCCATTGCTTTAGTGCAAATACTACCGCGGCCAACTCCAAATCATGGGTCGGATAGTTACGTTCATGCACTTTTAATTGTCTTGAAGCATAAGCAATCACATTTTTCTCTTGCATTAGCACTGCACCCAACCCAGAATAGGATGCATCACAATAGACAATGAAGTTTTTTGCCCTCTACCGGCAAGGTAAGATGGTGCGGTAGTCAACAAAGTCTTAAGCTTCTGAAAGCTTTCCTCACATTCATCTGACCATACAAATGGAACAGTTCTGCTTAGTCAAGTTCGTCAATTGGGAAGCAATGGAAGAGAATCCCTTGACGAATCGGCGGTAAGTAGCTAGCTAACCCCACAAAACTCCTTATTTCTGACACGTTGTAGGTCTTACCCAATTCTTTACCGTCTCAATCTTAGATGGATCTACCATCACTCCATCCTTAGAAACCACGTGCCCCAAGAAGGACACTGAATCTAACCAAAACTCACACTTGGAGATTTCGCATAAGAGCTTCTTCTTTCTCAACAACTCTAACACCAATTTCAAATGCTCCTCATGTTCTTTCTTACTTTTGGAGTATATCAGTATATCATCAATAAACACAATCACAAAGAGATCCAAATATGGCTGAAAATCCCGTTCATCAAGCTCATGAAGGCAGCAGCAGGGGCATTAGTAAGACCAAAAGACATTACCACAAACTCATAATGCCCATACCTAGTTCGAAAAGCAGTCTTTGGCACATCCGTTGCTCGTATTTTCAGTTGGTGATAACCGGATCTCAAGTCGATCTTCGAGAAGACACAAGCACCTTGTAACTGATCGAACAAGTCATCAATGCGAGGAATGGGGGTACTTGTTCTTAATAGTTACCTTGTTCAACTGTCGGTAATCTATGCACATTCGGAAACTCCCATCTTTCTTCTTCACAAACAAAACCGGAGCACCCCAAGGAGATGCACTTGGTCTAATGAAGCCTTTGCTCAACAACTCTTGAAGTTGTGCCTTTAACTCTCTTAACTCTGCGGGAGCCATTCTATAAGGGGGGTATAGAAATGGGGCGAGTACGGGTTCCAAATCAATGCAGAAGTCTATATCCCTATCTGGTGGCATACCGGGAAGATCTGCAGGGAACACATCCAAAAACTCACAGACTACCGAACTGACTCAATCGATGGTACTTGAGTAGTGTCATCCTTAAGATGTGCCAAGAAAGCTAGACAACCCTTACTAACCATCTTCTGAGCACGAATAAAGGAGATGATACGCACCGGCGGGAGTGTAGTCACCCTCCCATACTAACTGATCTGCCCCAGGCTTGGCTAACGTCACTGTTTTAGCATTACAATCCAAAATCGCAAAGTTTGGAGAAAGCCAAGTCATACCCAGAATTACATCAAAATCACCCATTTCTAAAATAACCAAATCTACATAAGTGTTGCTCCCCACAAAATTCACCAAACAAGACCTATACACTTTTTCGACTATCACAGACTCCCGGAGTAGAAACACGAATAGGCATGTCAAGTAATTCACAATGTAATTTAGACCGTTAGCAAATGATGAAGATACATAAGAAAACGTGGAACCAGGTCAAATAACACAGATGCCATGCAATCACAAACCAAAAGATTACCTGTGATAACAGCATCAGACGCCTCCGCTTCAGATCTCCCAGGGAAAGCGTAGCAATGAGGCCCCATTATTGTCTGTCCGTTGCCCCTACCATGTTGTGTAGTAGTGGCTCCGTTTTGCCCTTCACCTCTGCCGTTTTGGTGACCACCATTACCTCGGCCACCACGCCCTCCAGAATATCGACCTCTACCATTACCACCTTCCTCTAGCCATTGGGGGTCTGTAACTCTGGTTTGGACAGTACCTCTTAATGTGCCCAATCTCTCCACACCCATAACATTCTCTGGGTTCACGCGTCGGCTCTTTCAGAGAATGTTGACCGTTCTGAGGTGGACCCCCAACTACAGTCTGTAGTGAAGACTGTATTGGTCGATTTGAGTGACCTCCGGAGTTCTGTCCTCTAGAATAAGAACCATTATACTCACCTCCCCTTCGAAACCTCTTTGATGTAGACGTTGGGGTGAAGTCATCCGGTTTCACTCCTTCCACCTCTATCACAAAGTCTACCACCTCTTGGAAGGATGTTGCTGTTGCCGCTATCTGTAAGGCTGAAATCCGCAACTCTGACCTCAACCCCTTCACAAAACGGCGGATCCGTTCTTGTGGACTGAAACAAAGTTGCGTGGCATATCTGGATAGCGCGCGAAATTTAGCCTCATACGCGTTTACTGTCATCCTTCCCTGTTCAAGACTCAAGAACTCATCCCTCTTTCTATCTCTCAAAGTCCTTGGGATATACTTCTCCATAAATAGGTAGAGAATGATTCCCAAGTCATAGGTGGTGCCTCTGTTGGTTGACACTCAACATGTGAACGCCACCACATTTTGGCGTTCCCTTGGAACTGATAGCTCACGAACTCGACACCAACCTCTCTACTATCCCCATTTTGTGTAGTAGCTCATGACAATCCACCAGAAAATCATAAGCATCCTCAGATTCTGCACCCTTGAAGATTGGAGGTTTCAATTTCAAGAACTTACTAAAAAGTTCGTGTTGATCGTTGGTCATAATAGGCCCAGTAGTCAGACGTGGAAATGTGCCTATCCCAATGTTGCATCCATGGGGGAGCCATAGTAGCCGCATGTCGTATCTCTGAAACCGGAGGTGTTGGTGCAGAAACCACTGGAGGTGCTTGACCCTGATCAGACAACCCGCTAAGATAAGCAAAGTACTGGTTGATCATCTCTGGGGTAGGTTGGGGGTGGCATTTCCTCATTCTGCCCCTGTTCGGTTTCCCCTTCCTCACCCTCTCTAACTACCTCCTCAGTCGGTGGAGGATTCACCGCCCTAGCATCAGATGGGCTAGGGGCTCGTCCTCTCCCTCTAGAGGAACGTCCTCCCACGACCTCTCCCACGGCCTCTTGCCGTTGTTCTTCCTCGAGCCACAGCCCAGTGGCTGGCTCAGTAGTTTCATGTCTTTCCGTTGTTGCTGCTGGTGCGGTCGTTGCTCTAGTTCTAACCATCTGCGAAATAGAATGAAGATGGTCAGATACCAATTTGTATCACCTAGATACCAATTGGACTCAAGTAGTAGCACGAAAGAAAGAATGAAGAATGGAATCTTCCTAAAGTCTTATAGCCTCTCAAAGAAAAGTAAAGGCGTCCCCCTACCGTTCTTTAAGACTCTACTAGACCTGTTCTTGTGTGATGAGACCAATGAACCTAATGCTCTGATACCAAGTTTGTCACGACCCAAATCGGGGACGCGACTGGCACCCACATTTACCCTCCTATGTGAGCGAAACCAACCATCTAAACCTTAACATTTCAAGACATTTCAACAGAAAATAATGCGGAAGACTTAAACTCATTAATAAAAAACAACTCAAAACTATTATTAATATTCCCAAAATCTGGAAGTCATCACCACAAGAACATCTAAAATCAAATCACTAAATAGGAATGTCTAAGAACAAAAGTAAGTAAATCTAGTCCATGCCGGAAGTTCAAGGCATCAAGACTTGAAGAAGGAGACCCAGTCCAAGCTAGACGCATTAGCTCACCCTGAATTCCGATGGAGTGAAGACTGGCTTGATCTACTGCTGAGTCGAAGTTGACGGAACGTTTGCTGCATAACACAAATAACAAAAGAAAAACATAAAAGTAGGGGGTCAGTACAACAACACACGTACTGAGTAGATATCATCGGTTAACTCAAAATAGGGAACAATATATATCAATAATATTATAAATCAACTATAAACTCAACATGTAGCAACAACAAGTATCATAATTCATCAATAACACCATCAAGTTCATTCATGAGGGCTCAAGCCTCATTACCATACTCATTTGGGAATTAAGTTCATTATATTGAGTATATTCATTATCTTTCAAGATTCATTATCTTCTCCTCTTGTGTCTTTGGTACGTGACACTCTGCTCCTCTAATTCTATCCTCCTGGTGTCGGAACGTGACACTCCGATCCTCATATTCATTTATCCTGGTACCGGAACGTGGCACCCGATCCTCATATTCTATCCTGGTGTCGGAACGTGACACTCCGATCCTCATATTCATTCTATCCTGGTACCGGAACGTGGCACCCGATCCTCATATTCTATCCTGGTGTCGGAACGTGACACTCCGATCCTCATATTCATTCTATCCTGGTACCGGAACGTGGCACCCGATCCCCTAATTCATCAAGCCTTCTTTTATACTAAGGCATTCTCATTTCATTATATATTTATCAAGCCTTCTTTCATACTAAGGCATCATCAATCTTATTATATAATATATCAAGTGAATTAGGGTTCTTTCAAGATTTGGGATTCAATAGCTTCCTTGCTTGTCAATTCATAACAATTTCATAATCATAATCATGCAAGCATACAATTAAGCATATAGACAGGTTTACAACATCATCAATACATTCATACACTATCAAGAGTTCACTACGATTATCGTAACATAAAACCATAACCTACCTCCACCGAAGAATTGGAATCAACAAGAATTTCCCAAGCTTGCTATTCTTCTCCTCTCGATCGATCTGCTCTCTCTCCCTTTCTGTTCTTTCTCTTTTGTTTTACTCAAACCCTCTTTCCTTTACCCTAATTAATCATATAATTAAGTGTGAAAAAGGACAATAAAACCCCACTAATTTACTTAAGGTTACCCCTTTTTACCCCTAAGAATTAGATTTGTTAATGTTACCCCTCATCCTTATAATTAAGGAAAGAATAATCAAAAACGACCCTTAAAACGTGTGGAGAAATCCTATTTTGCCTGGGACTGCGCAACTGTGACGGGCCGTCGTGGGTGCGACGGTCCGTCGCACAGGCCGTCGTGTCCTCCCCAGACTCCAGATGGCTGCGACGGCCCGTCACCCTTGTGACGGTCCGTCCTGGCCCCTCCGTCATGACGGTCAGAAACTCGTTTTCTTGCACCAATTTCTCAAAAGTTGAAGTGTTTTGCAACGGGACTCACGACGGTTCGTCGTGGATGTGACGGCACGTCCTGCAGGTCCGTCACATTTACAGAGAGTCGATTTTCAGTACCGATTTTCAAACTCTAAGTGTCATGGAACGGAACACCCACGACGGTCCGTCGAGCCTGTGACGGTCCGTCGTTGGGTCCGTGGTTTCAGCCAGTTTTTCCAGAATTGTTCTGCTGCTCAAAACGACTGACTAACAGGTCGTTACAAAAAGTAGGTTTAAACATATGAGTGAATCTGATCAATATATAATAGTGAACAAGTGTATTTTTGTGGGAAAGAGATATGCATGTGATGGGATGTTTAAACTAAATGTTGAAATGAATAAAGTTTCTACTTCTGTTTATATGCTTTCTTCTATCAATTTTTGGTATGCTCTTTTGTGTCATATTAGTAATTGTTATGTTGGAATCAGGAGTAGTTTAGGATTAAAATGAATGGTTTAAAAGAATTTTGGAATGTGTGAGGCTTGTAGTAAAGCGAAAATCACGAAAAGACCTTATTTTCAGGTTGAAAGAAAAAATGATTTGTCAAAATTAGTTAATACTAATTTTTGTGAACTTGGTGGGATTTTAACTCTTGGAGGTAATATATATTATCACTCTAATTAATGATTTTTCTAAGCTTACATATGTTTACTTGATGAAAAATAAAAGTGATACTTTTGCAAACTTTAATGTTTATCTCCATGAAGTTGAAAATCAGTTTGAAAGAAAAATAAGATTTAGAAGTGATAGAGACCGTGAATATGAGTCAAATTAGCTTAATTCTTTTGTTAGATCATTAGGAATACTTTATGAAATTACTCATCCGTATTCTCCTTCTTCTAGTGGAGTAGCGGAGATTAAAAAAAATAGAACTTTGATTTATTTGACTAATGTCGTGCTTATTGAGTCACATGCACTAGTGAACGGTGAAGCTATTTTAACTGCTTGTTATGTGTAGAATCGTGTGTCATAAAAAATTTCTAAATTCACACCTTCTGAATTGTGAAAAGGTTGCAAGTCAAGTGTGGGACATCTAATAGTTTGGGATTGTCTAGCCTTTGTGACACTCATTGATCCCAGGATTACAAAGTTGGGTAAGAAAGTTACTACTTGTGTTTTTCTTGATTATACTTCAAATAGTACAACTTATAGACTTTTAAATCTTGAATATAATATTATAATAGAATTCGGTAATGCTATTTTTCATGAAAATAAATTTCTATTTGATTTTAAAAATAGTGGGAGTCAAAGGATTGAAAAAAATAAGAAGTAAAAGATTTGGAGTAGAAAAATATTTTGATCCTGATTTTTATGTGTGTAATGTTGGAGACGACCCTCTCACTTTGACAGAAGAATTATCTTCACATGATTCTATTTTTTGAAAAGAGGATGTAAATGATGAACTGGAAAATCACTAATTTCTAATAGATCTTGGAAACTAGTTTATTTACCACTGGGTTGTAAAACAATTGGTTGCAAATGGGTCTTAAGGGAAAAGTTGAAATCGGATGGTTGTATTGATAAATATAAAGATAGACTAGTTGCAAAATGCTTTAAACAACTGAAGGCCTGAATTTTTTTGATACTTTTTCTCTGGTAACAAGAATTACATCCATAAGATTTTTAATTGTTACGACTGCAATTTTTTATTTACAAATTCATCAAATGGATGTTAAAACTATTTTTTAGATGGAGACCTAAATGAGGAGATTTACATGGATTAAGTTGAATGTTTTGTTGAAGCAGAGCAAAAATATATAAACTTACTAAAACCCTATATGGCTTGAAACATGCACCAAAGCAATGACATAAAAAGTTGATTCCTGCATGATTGAAAATTGTTTTAAAACAAATGAGTGTGATAAGTGCATATATTATAACATGTTGTTATTTTCCTATTTGTTGATTATTTAATGATCTTTGGCTCTAACATGAATGTTACTGATGAAGCAAAAAATATTCTTAGAAGTCATTTTGATATAAAGATCTTGGTGAGGCTAATTTTGTTCTTGGACATGTTATGACATTTCCCTTGACCAGTCACATTATGTTGAGAAAACATTTAAAAAATGTAACTTTCTTCATTGGAAGCATGTCGATACTCCTTTAAATTTAAGTGCTCACTTATTTCCTGTTGAAAGTGAAAATTATGTAATAAATCAAAAGAACTATGCTAGCATAATCGGAAGTTATAGATATTTGATTGATTGCAACAAGTCTGACATTGCATGTGCAGTAGGAGTACTTGGAAGGTTTACAGTGAATCCAGGTAATGATCACTAGCATGCTATTATAATAGTTAATAGATATTTAATTGGAACAAAAAATTGCGGTTTGATTTATAATCAAATATCATGTTGTACTTTAAGGCTTTTTTGATGCAGATTGAAAATGTTTATCAGGTGTCCTATTCTACCACTGGCTATGTCCTACTTTAGGTAATGGTGTTGTTTGTTGGAGATCAAAAAAGCAAACTATTATTGTTAACTCTACTATGGAGACTGAACTAACTGCTTTAGCTGCAGCTAGTGAGGAAGCGAATTGGTTAGGAGGTTTATTATTTCAAATATCTTATTTTGAAAACCCAATTCCTCCTATTTTAATTCATTGTGATAGAAGTGTTGCAATCGGTAGAGTTAAGAATTGTTATTACAACAGTAATTCCTGACCTAAAAGGAGGAAACACTGTAATGAAAGATCGTATTTGATAAATGGTGCCATTAATGTTGATTATGTCAAATGTTGTGATAATCATGCAGATCCTCTTTCTTAGGCCTTAACGATATAAAAGGTCTGGAGCACATCGAGGGGGATGATATTTAAGCCGACAAATCCTTGAGTCATACATGAGGAAACCCAACCTACAGACTAGATATCCTATAACTAGGTTCAAAGGAAGAAACTAATCATATGATGACTTATTGTGAAAAGTGCACTATCTTTTGTTCCCTCCCTGTGATAAGACTGCATTGTTTCCTATGGTTTGTGAAGGTTGAGTTGATAAAACTCTTAACGAAAATTGTATCTCATATGAAGTAGTGTTAAGCTTACACGATCACTCTTGACACATTTCACATATGTGATGTGTGGAAATAGGTCTCTTCCTAAGAGAATTGGGCTTATTCTCAAAAGCACTCATGAAACCGAAAAAGCACATGGCCATAACGGGATAACTTCAAGATCATGTCAACATATTCATTAGTATGTGTGGACAGTGATATTTTATTTCCCTTAGGCAGTCATAGTTATAGTCTGAGACCTACATCTCTGGATTAAAAGCTATTGTTTTACTAAGTAGAGCTTAAATTCAAAGCACACATTCCTTAGGCATAATAGTCTTCCTTCAGCTGATTGACTCTCTTTTCAAATATTAAAATGAGTGGGATATTGTAAGTGTGTGGACAGTTTAATATTATCAGATTCACGTTGCTTTTCCACATTGATAATTTATCTCTGAGTCATTCCTTTCTCAACTCACTGTTGCATTAGAATTAGAACGTTGGAGGCAGGTGTTCTAATTAATATTATGTGGTGTAAATGCTGTTTAGGATTCATTTCCTTTGGTTACAACCTAGACGTTTTCTACCTTCCAGGACTGGGTCTTCCAAGACCAACACTCTTTCACTCTAATTCATTATTTATTTCTCAATAATACCTCGTAACATATGTAACCTCTAGGCCATTTATCTTCACTATTTACTATACAATTATCTTCTTATTCATTGATAAGAAGACTTCTTCTAGTATAAATAGTGGTGGTCTTTATTTGGTTTAGATATACAAGGAAATATAGAGTGAAAAAGTTAGTCCAAAAAGAGAGTTCTTATTAGTTGAAGGGAGGTGTTCTTTTTGTGGAGCTTTGGACTCAACTCTAGTCCAAATTTGTTGAGTTATATTTTTGTGACTAGGTTGTTGTATCATGAAGGGAAAAGTCAAAGATGACTAATATCAGGTGAAAAATATTTGATGCAATGGGCTTTAATCTCCTTAAGAGAGCGAGATATCTGCGCCTCAGCATAAAAAGATTTTATTTTTTCATTTCATTTTCAATTGTATAACATCAAGGCATTATTACTCGGAGGTTGCACCTTATAGACATTTTGAGGGAAGAAAGAGGTTCATATTGTTTGTTTATCTCAAACAGGTGGTATCCGTCCGCTATTTGCATTAGAATTCGACTATTATGGATTCGTGTCAGGTAAGGCCCATTCAGGTTAGCACTACAGCGTATTCAGGATTTCAAGATGATGGGTGAACTATTATGAAAAATGTGGATCTAAAATATAAATTTTACCAGTTCGACATTTAGGTTTTTATCACTAAAATCCATTTAGTGAACCTATTGATCACATCGTATACTATACAGTAATACTAGTTTTAATATACACATTTCGTTTAATCATATAAAATATTTCCATGCTAAATAATTTAGGAATTTTCAATATGACAAACTTGAAAATGTTGAATATATCAAAGCTATATAAAATGCTACCAATTACCACGTAAGATGTGTTATCCAATTATAGGAATTGAAATTAACAAGATAGATATATGCATTATATGATACTTCGATTATGGGTTTATACATCTAGATTTAAATATTTTTACAAAATATAACACTACTATATATAATTTCAAGACGAGAGCATGGTTTTCATGTGAACCTGGTGACCTCCTCCTGCATACTCCCCGGACTCTACATATTAAAGACTTTTTCATACATAGGTGTCAGAATTGAAACTTCAAGTTAAGTTAGGAACAATGTCATCCACTCCACTACATCTATTAGTTGTAACTCTTCAGCTATTTGAGCATCATATGTCCAAGCTTATTAAGCTACTGCTGAAGTTTTTGATTGTGTGTATGGCTAATAAGAACAAAAAGATGAATGAAATATTAAAAAAGAAACATTACAGATTGATCATTTAATTAATAAAATCTCACATGTGAGAGGAAAAAAATAATAGTAAAAAGGAAATTTGATTTTGGATCAGACTCTACTCCAATAATTAACTCACAAAGTGAGGATTGCCCAAGATGAAAAAAGTTTGTTTCTTTACCTAATATATGACAAGGGAGAAATGAGGAGATGTTGATAATAATCATATAAAAATTTAATTTTTACTTGAGCATAGTGATTCGGGAGTCCTGTGTGGAAGGGATCTCACTCAACAGATCAAAGGTATGCCGGAGAGGCAAAAGAGAAACTTTCGAGCCTAAAAGAAGCAAGCAACAATGACTTTTTTGCACGGTAGGAAAGGTGTGATGCAGCCACGGCTTAACTCCACTTGAGTTCGGTTTCCCCTAGAAATGATAGAATAAGCTTTTATTTCTCTCAGCGACCATCAACTTTTAGGGAGTTAGAATGAACTTGGTTAGCTGGGACTAGAAGGGATAGGATTCAAACTGGCTCTTTACGGGAGAATTCAGGCTATTTCAGGTAGAACCACAACAATTTCCCAATCCTAAATTAATAAGACATGGCTAGAAAGAGTTCTTCACTCTATCATTAGCTCGGGTAGTCCCCGTTTCTGGTATTTTAGTCACATTTCAATGGCTCCCTTAGTTACGTGGTCGCTGATTTGTTAGTTATGTGCAACCAGCGGCCTTACTTGTATCTTCATAAAAAATACAAGTCGTTGCTAAACGCATGACAAGGTGATAAACTAAATCGTGTTGACTAATTCTTCAAAATAGTTAGTTTGCAGAAATCATGTTGTGGGTCTATTTTCTAGGATTAGTGGGTTTAAATTTTACTTAGTAATTGAAATTATATTCTTATTGTAGTGGACCATGTTTACCACTTTTCCATGTTTTACATTATTTGTGTGTTTCTTTATTTTAACTTTAGTAGTTAGTTTTGGTTTTTAAGTAAGAAAGTTTTGCAGCAAAAGAAACATTTCGTCTCTCAAAGTCTTTCATTTATTTTTGTGTTTTCATCCAACAGATTTGGTATCAGAGCCAAGTTTAAGAGTAGTGAGAGATAAAATTTTAGCCCCAAAATTACAAAAGCAGCGAAAAAATGGCAGCAAACTCTAACACTAACTCCCAACATCAAAGAGATGAATTATCATTTTTGGAGTCTGAAGATGAAGACTCTCTTCAAGTCTCAAGAGTTTTGAGACTTATTGGAGATTTGATTTGCATATCCGCATAAAGGTCACGCACAACGGCTACTGTAGAATCACAAGAAAGACTCGAAGGTGTTGTTCCTGATTCAACAAGCCCTTCATGCTGATATCTTTCCCCCAATTTTAGCTATAGAGATTTCTCACGAAGCTTGAGAAATTCTGCAATAGTAGTATATGGGAGAATATAAGGTAATTACGGTAAAACTACAAACTTCCTGTTGTGATTTTGAAAATTTACTTATGAAAAGTAATAAATCTGTTCAAAATTATATGCCTAGATTTTCATCCATTGTTAATTTCATGATGTCGTATGAGGAAAATATTAGTGATGAAATTGTTGTGGCAAAGTTGTTGAGATCTTTAACTAAAAAATTGAGCATGTGGTTGCTGCTATTGAAGAATCCAAGGATTTATCTAATTATTCATTTGATGAATTAATGAGTTCTTCATTATCTTATGAAGATAAAATAAACACATCTTATGAGAAAATTGAAGAAAAAGCATTCCAGGGGAAAGAGGAGCCATCTTTCTCCAAAGAAAAATCCTCAAAATTTTGTGGCAGAGGTAGAGAAAGAGGCAGATTTCATGGCCAAAGTCGAGGCTATGGTAAAGGCATTCAATTCAGTGACACTTGTCAGCCCAAGAGTGACTTTCAGTGCCAGCATTGCAAGAAGTTCTGTCATATTGAAACATGTTGTTCGACTAAGAAAAAGGATGAATAGAATCAAGAAAATTTCTCTGAGAATGCAGAAAATTAAAGTAAGATTTTCATGGTTCATTCTTCAGTCACTAACATTACTGATAATGTTATGATTTATTGATAGTGGATGCTCGAAGCATATGAGGGGCATAAGGTCTTTATTTTGAGACCTTAATGAGTTACAAAAGAGTGAAGTTTTACTTGCTAATGACAAGCAAGTTCAAGTTGAAGGCAGAGGAACCATATTCATCAAAACAATGCGGGGTAATGTAAAACTCCTTTGCAATGTGCAACTTGTTCCTTGTTTGGCATATATTTGCTGAGTGCTAGACAATTGATGTCTAGTGGTTAATTTTTTTTGTTTAAAAATAGTTCATGTGTTGTGTAACAACCCTAAAAATGGATAAGATAAGAAATGCTTAATGTGTCAAGAATGCATATGATTAGACCAGGGTTCACACAGATTGATGCGCATAGAACCAGACCTCAAAACCCTTTCTACATCCAAGTAAACTAACTTGGGAAGTAAATTGAACTTAAAAAGTTTGGGTCCAACCATGTAGGGCTCTCGAATACGAAGATTTACTTGGAGGAGTGTTTACCGGACTTAAAAGGGAAAATGTTTGGTTTGGAGGGTCTAGGGGTAAAATGGTCTTTTTTTAGGATAAGGGTGGTATCGTAATTACCCTAAATATACAATTAATTACTTAATTAATAAGGTGAAGGGGTATTTTGGGGAGAGAAGGCCGAAATTGGGCTCTTGAAGTAAAGGCTTGCTCCACCCGGGTTCGAACCTAGTTGGAAGAAATGAATTAAAGTGATTTTTTATTTAAGCTATTAAATTAATGTAATTAATTAATGATTATTATCCATTATCTTATTTAAAATAAAATAAAAATCAGATTATTATTTTTAAAAAAAAACAAAAACTTTATAGACTAAGTCCTAAAACTAGACTACTAAGTCTCCTACAACTCCCACTCTCACGTTTATCTCCCCACTCTCACGCTCAATCTCTCTTATTATTTCTCACATTTTTTCTCTGCCAAAAATAATATACAAAAGCAGAAAAATAAACCAAGTTCTTCACCCTTGAAAAACTCACACGAAATCACAAGAAAACAAACGTTAATCGCACACTAGGCTAAGTGAGGTTGTCATTCGAGTGGAGTTGATTTGAGGAGGCTTATTCATGGGTGAAGTTTTTGGGCAGCAAGTCAAGATTTTAACGTCCAAAAAGGTATGGGTTCTATTACCTCTTGTTCCCTTTCCAATGAGACCCCCTAAGGTTCAGACGAATCAATTTCTAAAACTAGAATTGTTCCACGTTGCATGACACTTTCACTAGCTACCATTGATCATAGGCTGGTTTTGTTTGCTGGTAGGAAACTAGGTATAAAACGTGTTTTCGTGATGATTATGTGTTTATATGTATGTTTGGAATTATGTGACTTATGTTGATTTTCCCAAAATTTAATTACGTGTGTATGTGTGTGTTGTCGTGGCTATTGTTCATGGTTTACGACTAGAAATGGCATGATAGTTCTTTATATTTCATGTACACATGTTGATGTAAATGTGACGTTCATATGAGTTAAATGTGGCTGATTTGATGGATAGTCTCTTGTCTAAACGTATCCATTAAAATTCACCTAAAACGTTCTAAATGCACTACGAAATTCCCCTAAGAACTAAGGTCTAACTTGATGAAAGGATGCTAAAAAATAAAAGAAAATATCTGGCTTCTAGTGATGAATTTCGGTCAGCAAAGAGGGTTCAAAATGTTAAAAAAAAATGAATTAAAACAAGTGAGTTCATGGAGAATTGAACCCGTGATCTCACCATGTAAAAAAACATGAAAATAAAGAAGTAAAAAGAAATGTGGTGAAGGGGATTCAAAACCATAGTATTGGCTTGAAAATGTAACTTAAAAGAAAAAAAATAAGAAATTAGAGGAGTGGAATTCGAACCCACCACCTCTCAATCATATTTAAGGAGGAGAATAAAAGAAAAATAAAGGGGAGGCGTGTGGGAATCGAACAACGAACACTTAGGCAGATTAAGGAGAAGAATAAAAGAAAACTAAAGTGGGAGGCTTGTGAAAATCGAACCCCACGACCTCTTAGGCAGATTAAGGAGCTGAATAAAAGAAAAAAAAAAGGGGGAGGCTTGTGGGAATCGAACCCACGACCTCTTAGGCAGATTTTAAGGAGGAGAATAAAAGAAAAATAAAGAGGGAGGCGTGTGGAAATCGAACCCACGACCTCTTAGGTAGATTTAAGGAGGAGAATAAAAGAAAAATAAAGAGAGGTTGTGGGGGTTTGATCCCACAACCTCATAGTCAACTCGAAATAAACAAGGAGAATAGATTTTTTTTAAAAAGGCTGTGGGGTTTGATCCCACAACCCCTCGGCCAAGAAAGAGAATTTTCAAAGGATGGAACTAAAGAGGAAATGGTGATGTTGGGGCTCAATTAAGGGTCCCAATATCACGTCGAGTGGAATTAAATTAAAAGAAAAATTTTAAGTGTTGTTTAAGGGATTTTAAATAGGGTTCCCTTGCCCAAATTCCGTATTGATAGATAAGTCATACGAGAATGAAATATTCAAGAATAATGCTGCCTACTTAGATCAAAACCGAGATCTTGGCATACAAACAAGATGCATAAGTCTTGTACTACATAATCTTATGAAGATATGAATCACTTAAATGAACGATGAATGAAGCCACATGGCTTGTATGTATAAGTCTAGCATACATTTAAAAATAAGTGAACCTAAGATGTATGTAATGAAATGAAGTAACCCTAGAAGGGTTAGGTAAGAGGGTAAAACACACTAAATGTCCAAGTGCATTGGCACATAATGAAATGAACAATGAAATGATGAAATGAACAATGAAATGATGAAATGAACAATGAAATGATGAAATGAACAAAGAAATGATGAAATAAAAAATGAAATGATGAAACCCTAGAAGGGTTAAGTAAGAGTGTGAAACACACTAAATGTCCAAGTGCATTGGAATAAGATGAAATAAATATTCACGTAAAATTGGGTGAGTAATTATGAGGAGAAAATGCTCTAATGTTAATGAATGTGGTGGCAACATTATATAAGGCTAATGTAAAAGATGAGAGCAATATCAAATGAACCTAAGTGAATGTTACCAAAACGTACTCACCTATGAGAGTGTAAACTTAATGAAGAGAACAGACTCTATGAACACTCTAATGAAAGTATTGAGATTAAAACACTCAATACTAATTATGAGATGAGAAATCATCTATTGAGCTATGATGTCCTCATACTAGAAGGCAGCATCCATGACGTATGAGTTATATGTAATGGAACTTTATACTGAGCACCGATAGACTAGCTATGAGCGGTGATGCCTTCTTTCGGAAGGGCAGAGGTTCACATAACTCTCATGATATGAGATTGTCCGGCATGTTGGGTAGGGATCTCCTTATATCTCCTAGTCTTCAACCTATACTGCCAATATAGGGATATGGCGGGGTTCAATTCCCATGTACTTTAGCATGTTTTGGGTTACATCGACTGGTGATTCCACCTCTTTTTGGTGTGGGGTTTCATGACACTAGATTTCATGATGCTCACATGATCTATGTCGGTTAAAGTTAAAGTTCCCAATGAATGAGGCCAGCCTCAAATGATGCACATAATGAAACGAATGATACCAAAAGGTGTTAGGATAGGATAATCAAGTGGTGAGTTAGATTCAAGTAATGACATTAGGTCATTCTTGGTCATTGCACAACAAACCTGATGAAAGTCTTAAACTACATCCTAAGTATAGCTGGTGTTTACATTAGCCCATGAATGAAATAAACGAAGTGCGTATGAATGAATGAATCAGACTCGTATTTGCTAAAGCAGACTCCCTAGTTGAGGTCCCATATGTTGAGTCCTCATTTTTGACATATGAAGGTCACATGGCATACGAATGAATGATATGAACAACGTTATGTGTTATAGGAATTATGATATGTGCTATGTGTACGCTGTTGTGTGTTATCTGCAAAATGTTAAGTATGATGATGCATGTTACTCTCATGGCATAAATTTTCTAATCCAAATATTGAAAGATCATAAACTTTCCTAATCCAACTTTCGAAAGTTCACTCACTTTCCTAATCTCAATTTGGCAAGTCCACTGACTTCACCTACTATAATCATGTTGCTAGCAAAGAGCTATTCTAAGTCATACATGACCTTAGTGTGTTCTTGCATATACCCATTCTTAGTAAAAGTGTGTACTAACCCTATACAACTCTAAACTTTTAGGTGCAGGCACAGGTGCACCCTAGAGCTACAAGATCAACGTTTTATTTATCCGGACGTCGATCATTCATCTGGACTTGGTAGGCCCTCATGCTTTCTAGGTTACTTGCCCATTTACATTCTAGCTTAGTGGTAGGATTGAGCTAGTGGAGTATGTTCCACTAGAGCTTCATTCACATTTTTGTTCAGACACTGTATTGGTGCCATTTTGGCAAGTACATCTTTATCGTTATAATAAACTGTTTCTATCATTTGATGATCTTAATGTTATATGGTTGATGGTGAACAATCACGTATGCAGTAGAATGTTTAGTAAGCATATTAAGAAACAATATAGTCTTTAAGCAATACCTTTATCCATTTGTGATTGTGTTTATTGTCGATTTGTTTATTATATTTAGTTACGTAACAGTGAGGATTTACATGTTCAACATTTGATGATTGTGTTGCGAATTCTTAAGGATTTGGAATTATATGCTAAGTTTAACAGGTGTGAGTTTTAATTGAAGTTCTGCTGGTTTCTTGGCCATATTGTCTTTGGTGAAGTATTCAAGTCGAACATGATAAATTGAGGTGGTTAAGAATTGGTCTAGACCTCAGTACACTTCATATAAATAAAGTTTCTTAGGTTTGGTTGGTTACCATAAAAGGTACTTGGAAGGATTTCCCTCTATTGCTTTGCCTTTGACAACATTGACTTAAAAGAAAGTGAAGTTTCTATGGTCACAACCTTGTGAGAAGGGTTTCCAAGTATTAAAGGACATACTCACGTTGGCTTCTATTTTGACATTACCAAAAGAACATACTCACTTCGGCTCCTATTTTGACATTACCAAAAGGATTGGATGGTTTAATGGTTTATTGTGATGCCTCACAATTTGGTCTTGATTGTTCTTGGATGCAATATGAGGAAGTCATTGCTCATGCATCAAGGTAATGGAAGGTGCATGAAAAAAACTACCTAACTTATAATTTTGAGTTATCGGTCGTGGTGTTTCTATAAAGATTTACAAGAATTAATTGTATGGAATTAATATAGATGTGCTTACCGATCACAAGAGTTTGAAATATGTGTCCACTCAAAATAATTTGAATCTTCGCCAAAGGAGATGACTTGAATTATTAAAGGATTATAGCACAAGTAACCTATATCATCCCCAAAAAGAAAATATGGTGGCTAGTTTTGCTCATGTTGAGGATGATAAGAATGAGTTCATTCGCTATTTTGATACATTAACTTGATTGGGTGTTCGATCGCCTGATTCATATGAAAGTTGTGTAATTGTTCATAATAGTTTAGAATCATATTTAGTATTGGATGTGAAGTCTAAGCAAGATCTTGATACAATATTAGAAGGAGATGGTGTCTTTGGGTATCAAGGTAGGTTGTGTGTTCCGGATGTTTATGATTCGAGAAGTCAGATTCTGAAAGGATCTAATTGTTCTCACTTATCAATTCTATTCACCCAGGATCACCAAGATGTATCGTGATTTACAAAAGTTTTATTGGTAGAATGGTAAAAAAAGGCATTGTGAAATTTATGGCTTAGATATGTCAAAATTGTCAACAAGTAAAAGTTAAGCATAAAAAACTGGGTGGTTTTGCTTAAGACATTAGTAAACCTACATGGAAGGGTGGAGATCTGAATATGAACTTCATTAAAGTTTACCTCGCACTCGTCGACAGTTTGATTTGATTTGGGTTATTGTAGACCAATTGATGAAGTTGGTTCACTTTCTTCCCTTAAGACTTCATTCTCATCGGAGGACTATGATGAGATTTATTTTAGATAAATGGTAAGGTTTTATTGAATGCCTTTGTCCATTATATCTGATTGAGGTACTCAGTTTATATCTTAATTTTAGAAGTCATTTCACCGAGGTCTTCATACTCAAGTGAAATGTAACACGATGTTTCATCCTTAGATACATGGACAAGATGAGTGTAACATTAAACTTTGGAAGATATTTTAAGAGCTTGCATGATTGATTTCAAGGTTAATTCGGATGATCACTTGCTTATATTGAGTTTGCTTACAATAATAACTATCATTCTAGCATTGGGATGATAACATGGTAAGAGGTGTAGGTATCTTATTGGCTGGTTTGAAGTTTGTGAGGTTTCCTTGATAGGGCCGAAATTGGTCATGAGGCCATGAAAAATGTTGGACTTATTTGCGATAGGTTGAAAATGCTCAAAGCCGAAAAGTCTTATTCCGATGTTAGGAGAAGATATATTGAGTTTAATGTTGATGGTTGAGTCTACATACAAATTTTACCTATGAAGTGTGTCATTTTATTTGGGATGAAAGGAAAGCTTAGTCCCGGGTATGTGGGTATATATCAGATTTTATTGCGTATTGGCAAGGTTTCTTATGAACTTTAGTTTCCAAATGATTTTGCATTAGTAAATCTGGTATTCCATGTTTTTTGTTGAAGAAGTGTGCTGGAGAGCCGACATGTATTGTTTCTTTGGAAGGTTTGGAAGTTAATGGGAATCTTTCTTACGAAAAGATTGCAGTTGAGATTTTAGGCTTCCAAGTTGGGAAGTTAAAAAACAAAAAGATCGCTTCCATAAAGGTTCTTTGAAAAAATCAATTAGTTGAGGGTTATATTTGGGAGGCTGAAGCCGATATGATGTTAGAGAATCCTCATATATTTCCCTATGGTTCTACTCTAGCTTAACGTATTAGCTTCTCATGGTTCATTCTTTTAGATACATGTGTTTTAATCATTCTCATGTTTCCTTATGCATGTGTGTTCATAAAACACTTAATTCTTGATGTTATGATTTAGCTTGGAGTGATTTTCCATGTTTATGTGCAGTTGGATAAAAAATGCATTCATGTGGATTGTTAGTTTCTCTCATACTCTATTCATGTTAGCTTGAGACTTATTTGAGGATAAAAGGGTAGATATTGTAATAACTTAGAAACAAAAAATTCGAAAGCAAAAGTACAAATTTTTGGCACTAAAGCAGGTTCTATAAGTCCAACCTACGTGATGTATGAAGTTCTACGGGCCATAGAAATGGAGTCGTAAGCCTACAGATAAGTTTTTGGAATTGTAAGTTTATGATGTTTGACCTACGACTTGAAAGCACAAGCCATATAAGTTTTGATGGGCCGTAGATGACACTCATAAGATTTATCTAGATATTTAATTTAGTTACTCAAGTCTACAGAAGTAAATAACAAATGATAGAGGGTTCTACAAACTGTCGGAAGGTCCCGTAGAAAGGTTTCAGACATACTTAAATTTTTTAGTGAAACTTGGGTTCTACAAATGAGGTCTACGGACCGCAGAAAGTTCGACGGATTGTAGAATGGTCTCATGGGAGATGATTAGAGTTTTAGGTTTTTGAAGTTGGTTCTAAAGTTCACCAATACGGGTGGTAGAAATTGCTACGGACCCTAGTCCTATCTACTAGTTATTTTTAAGGGATATTTGAGTCTTTTCTATGTGCTTAAAGCTTAAGCTTTTTATCTTTGACCCTAATTCCCAACCTTATATAAGGTTTCAAGTCCTAAAACTACCAATTCTAACTTCATTCTTATATTCCCAAATTCTATCAAAATTCATCCCTCTCAATTCTCTCCATGCTCTCAAGGATTCTAGGGCTCTTCAAGTTCACATCTCCTTTCTTATTCAATTTCTTAAGGCTTCTTTTATACCTCGGAAATCCAATGACCTAGAATATAGCCTCACCTATTGAAAAATGTTTAAAATGATGTTTCCCGACCTAGACTAGTATAATAAATTTTATTTATAAATATTAGATCCTAAAAATCAAGGGACGACCATCAAGTTCAGACACTACTGAAATTGAACTAGTAAACGTCCTTAGGTCTTGTGAAGGTTTACAAGTGTCGTATGAAGTCTTAAACTTGTAAAAATACTTTAAATATATAAAATAATATTTATAGGGTCAAAATTGTCACATCCGGGAAAAGCCCCTAGACGTAATCGGCGTCGTCGTCCTCTTTGAGGACTAAGACTAGCCTCTTAGCTTACGTTATTACATTCATAGGTCAAATTTAGCGGAAAATTTAAAACTTTTCATTACATATACTCGGAGTGTAATAACTTGGGCATAACCCATACATCAAAGTAAGAATGCCTCATATGGGCTATACAATGTTGTATACAAAATGAAAATCAAAGAACATAATAGTCTTAAACTCAAGAAACTTCCATTAGCTAGATAATGACATCACCCTCGGGAAGTGAGGACCTACCCTACTTGGATGAATGAAATATCCAAGCCTTCTTCAAGTCCTCTTCAAAGAACTTCAATGACCGGAACCTAAAATGTTGGGGAAAAGAAAGAAATGGGGTTAGTACACCACTTGTACTATGTATGAGACCATATGCACACATACTTCGAAAACTTGCCAAGTAAAGGGACATTTCATAAAGTATGCACTTTTCATTTAAAACCTTTATACACACTCACCAAGATCATACCAACCAATAATGTATGTTCATTAATTCATAGACATGTACATCACAATAGCAGCAACATCAAACCTAGTCAAGTCAACATGCATAACATATAGTCGAATACATATTCTAGTAACTCTATCATTAAGTCATATTAGCAACAAGCATGTCTAAGAGTACATTTCAGCATAACCAAAGCAAGACAATTAACCATGAACCCCTACAAAGTCAACAAGTGCAATGACCAAGCAAAACCCCAAAATCTTACTTAATCAAGTAACCCAACAAGCATCATGACTAACTTCCTACTTCATATATCATAACATTTAAGAGTACATATCATTTTTCTTTAATCATATAGACCAACACGTTTTCATAAGTGACACCAATCAACATATAGTATCAACAATGTACAAGTTTATCATATACATGTCATATAGCATTATAAGCATTTTCATACATAGGAACATCCTCCTAAGACTCCCTTCAAGGCTAACTAGTTCAATTTTTATGTAGAGTACCATACCCCTACCTAGACTAAGCTACACCCCTTAGGTTATCACAGTTAGAGTTCATTCCTTTAGTTCATTTTACCGTTTGGGAACATCTTGACCTAATCGACATAGACCACATGAGCTAATATGGAATTCGATGTCATGAAACCCTACACCGAAAGAAGGTGGACTACTTTCCAAGGTAGTACCAAAACATGAACATAGCAACTAAGTGGATACACTAGCTAATATTCCTATGAAGGAAACATATTTCAAGAACTAGGAGATATAGTTGGGACCCTCTTTGTGTTATGTGCATTGTAGTCTCCAATCTCAAGAGTAGATTGACACTCCTCACTCTAGTTCACTCGGTGCTAAGCTAGAGTCCCTTTTTGAAATGTCTTTAAGCCTTTATTATCAATCATAGCATAGTTTAGGTCATAAGGTCTACCCCTTATATAATTTCATCATCATTGCTCAATAAGAATTGCATGAGTATAAATCCTTTCATTACAGTTCATATAGGTGAGATTAGCACATTAACATCTTCATATCATGATAAGACACATTGGTAAATCATTCACCATCTTTACAACATTTACATCTTAAGCTAATACCTCATAATTCATAGTCAAGACATTTCAATTCAACATCATACCACCATACCAATCCTAAAACAAGGCATATTCCAATACAACATCACAACTTAATCACAATTAGCCATAATTCAAAGTAAAGGATAGGGATCGTAAGACTTACCAAGTCTTCTTCATAGTTCATCATCAAGGTCTTAACATAAATCCTCAAATCAACCCAATTTGGGTATAAATCATCATTAGTCAATAATCAAGATGATAACAACGCTAGAAGAGTCACTACATTATAATTCAATACTACATCATAGCTTAATACAAGATACTTAGATCAATTCACAACATACTACATAATCTAGATCAACATATCAAGAACTAGCATGAAAAACTCCAGATAACCCTAATTCATCCATTATTAGTTTAACAACATCATATAATCCAATAACCAAGTCAATTGAACCAATACAACCTAATTCATATCAAGATCAAAACCTAGGGTTAAGGGGTAAGCGTCACTTCTACAAACCAGACCAAACCAACAAGATATATCATAATTAGGTTAAAATACATGTTAATATATTCACATTATACAAAAGATACATAAACAAATCAATTCATAACATTATTTTGAGATTGGGAAAGACCCACAGGAAAACTAAACTTTTGAAAATACTTTGAAGAAACCCTTTGAGGAAAGAGGTCTTGGAAGGTGAATTAGATATCATACCTTAATGTTTGATGAAGAATTGATGGTTAAGTCGTCCCTTTACAACCCTCAAAATCCTCCCCTAGCTTGTTCTTCAATGGTATCTTCCAATAGAGAGAGAAAGAAGAGAAAAGGAAGAGAGTTTTGTTTTGTGAGTTATGATTAGTGTAATGGGGTTGGGCTACTTACATGGGGGGTTAATTAACTTAATTATAATTCACTTAATCCCTAACTAACCACCAAATCCTTTAATTAAATGTTTATGACTTAGACAAAACGTGCAGAAAATTGGACGCCTCAGAGACGAGACCCCGATCGACGGTCCGTCTGTGAGTCGATGACCAACCCCCTTTGCGTGCTGCACATCTAAAGTCTTGGTCAAAGACTATGCACGTAAGTTCCTCCAATGAATTGTCTAAGTTCTGTTCAACGAATGTCATCGATACCCCGTCGATGCCCTTTCGTGGGTGCACACTGCCCAGGCAGTGTTTGACTCCAAACGCAAGGGTCCTCCTCAAGGGCGCTTGATTGGTCCTTGGGGAGTCGTACCCGAACATTTCGACTATGAATCAACCTAAACACATGTTAGACACCCTTAAACCTAATTTTATCATTTTCCGACTCCTAAAAGCTAGTCAAATAGGCTAAGGCACGCTAGTACCTCTTTGAACTAGTTTCCCGATGTCATGGACATTCTTCGACGTTTTGGTTTCTAGACTTCCTAAATGACTTATAATATTATAATGGAACTTAAAACAGTCTCTAGACCTTATGACACTTATATTAGGCTCTACAACACGTCTTGAATTTTCGAAGTGTTACATTATCCCCCCTTGGGAACATTAGCCCCCGAATGACACTAAAATCTTTTGAAGAACGGAATAAACTCAAAACTAGCAGCCCAACCAAAAACAATACATAACAACATGAGTCACTACACAAATCATATTACTTTCACAAGGCAATTCAAAAAGCTTCAATTACCACACATAAGGCTCAACATTACATTATGAGGAATGTCCTTCTCACAACAACAAGATCTCAGCATAACATTTATGAATCAATTATGTCAAAGTTCAACTTAACAACATGCAACATATTATTTCATAAAGACTCACTATACCAAAATGCACAACATGACTCATAACAAGAAAATTTTAGATTTCAAGTACAAATGCACAATTTTTCACTGTGTAATTTCACTGTAAAGACATAAAAAACGTACCTTTTGAAAAACTTCACTATAAATCTAAGTGACCCAAAACATGCTAGCATACATGGGAATTGAACCCCGCTAGATTCCTATATTAGCAGTATAGGTTCGAAGACTAGGAGATATAAGAAGACCCATACCCGGCATGCCGGACAGTCTCATCTCATGAGAGTTACGTGAACCTCCGCCCTTCCTGTAAGAAGGCATCACCGGTCATACCTAGTCTATCGGTGCTCAGTATAAAGTTCCATTATATTCAACGCATACGTCATGGAAGCTGGCTTTTAGTATGAGGACATCATATCTTAATAGATGATTTCTCATATCATCATTAGTATTAAGTGTGTTAATAGCAATACTTTCATCAGATTGTTCACAGAGACTGGTCTCTTCATTAACTTTACACTCTCATAGGTGAGTACGTTTTGGTAACATTTACTTAGGATCATTTGAGATTGCTCTCATCTTTTACACTAGTCTCGTATCATGTTGTCACCACATTAATCAACATTAGAACATTTTCTCTTCATAATTACTCACCCCTTTTTATGTGAATGTTCATTTCATCATATGCCAAAGCACTTGACCATTTGTGACTTTCACACTCTTACTTAACCCTTCTAGGGTTTCATCATTCCATTACATAATAATGATTTCATCGTATGCCAATGCACTTGGCCATTTAGTGTGTCTTACAGTCGTACTTAACCATCTAGGTTAAAATAATTTTATTACATACATCTTAGGTTCACTTATTTTTAAACGGATGCTAGACTTATGGGTCTATACATACAAGCCATGAGGCTTCATTCATAGTTTATCTATGTGATGCATATCTTCCTATGATTATGTAGTACATGATTTATACATCTTATATGTGTGACAAGATCTCAATTACGATCTAAGTAGGCAGCATTATTCTTGAAGATTTAATTCACGTATGACATATGCATCTATACAGAATTTAGGCAAAGGAACCCAACTTTGAATCCCTTAGACAACACTTAAATTATTTTGAATTTATTGTATTTTTCTCCACATGACATTGGGACCCTAGATCAAGCCCCAACATTAATGTTTCCTCTTTATTTTTCTCCTTTGAATTACCTCTTACTTGGCCGAGAGGTTGTGAGATCAAACCCCCACAACCCTTGTTATTTTTTTTTATCTATTTCTCCTTTTCTATTTCAAGTTGACTATGAGGTTGTGGGATCAAACCCCCACAACCTCTCTTTATTTTTCTTTTATACTCTTCCTTAAATCTGCCTAAGAGGTCGTGGGTTTGATTCCCACATGCCTCCCGTTTTATTTTTCTTTTATTCTCCTCCTTAAATCTGATTGAGAGGTGGTGGGTTCGAATCCCACTCCTATCATTTCTTATTTTTTTATTTTAGTTACATTTTCCAGCCAATACCATGGTTCGAATCCCCTTCACCACATTTCTTTTTACTTCTTTATTTTCATGATTTTTAACATGGTGAAGTTACGGCCTCCATGACCTCACTTGTTTAATTCTTTTCTTTCAACATTTTTAACCGTCTTTGATGACCGGAATTCATCACTAGAAGATGGAAATTTTCTTATAATTTTTCAGCATACTTTCATCAAGTTACACCTTAGTTCATAGGGGAACTTCGTAGTGCATTTAGAACGTTTTTTGTGCGCTTTCATGGATTCGTTTAGACAAGATATTGTCCCTCAAATAAGCCACATTCAACTCATATGCATATCACATTTACATCAACATGTTTACATGAAATATAAAGAATTATCATGCCATTTAAAGTCCTAAACCATGAACAATAGCCACGACAACACACACATACACCCTTAGTTACATTTTCGGAAACATCAACATAAGTCACATAATTTCAAACATATATACAAACACATAATCATCACGAAAACACGTTTCATCCTAGTTTTCTACCAGCAAACATAACCAACTTATGATATTGGGAGCTAGTGACAGGGACATGCAACAGGGAACAATCCTAGTTTTCGCAATGAATATGCTGAACCTTAAGGGGTCTTTTGGGAAAGGGACAAAGAGATAAGAGAACCCATACCTTTTTGACGTTCAAACCTCGAATTTCTTCCCAAATAACCCCTCCAAACACACGTTCAAATCCAAGATCTTCAACACCAACTTGACAGAAAAACCCTCTATTTGCCTAACGTGTTTGATTAGATGTTTGTTTATAATTTTCGTTGTGAGTTCTTAAAGTGTTAGTAACTTTGGTTTACCTACTATTTTTGTACGTTATTTGGCAGATAAAAACGTTAGTGAGAGTGATAGAGATGTGAGAGAGAGATGAGCGTGGGAGAGAAGAGTTTTCTTAGGCTTAGGAGTCTAGTTTTGGACTTAGTCAAATAAGGTTTTATTTAATTATTAAAAATCTGATCTCCTTTTATTTTAAATCAGATAATAAATAATAAATATAAATTAATTACATTAATTTACCAACTTAAATTAAAAACAATTTAATTCATTGTTTCAACCTAGGTTCGAACCCAAATGAAGCAAGACTTCACTTCAAGAGCCAAATTTTGGCCCTCTCTCCCCAAAATGCCCCTCCACCTTATTAATTAAATAATTAATTATATATTTAGGTTAATTACGATACTACCATTCGACTGCAAAAAGACCATTTTACCCAAAGACCATTCAAACCTAAGATTTTCCCTTTTTAAGTCTGGTAAAGACTTCTTCAAGTAAATCTTCGTATTCGAGAGCCCTACATGGTTGGACCCAACCTTTCCTAGATCAACTAACTCTCCAAGTTAATTGGCTTGGATGTAGCAAGGGTTCCGAGGTATGGTTCTACGCGCATCAATCTGTGTGAACCCAGTCTAATCGTTGGCATTCTAGACACATTAAGCATTACATAGCATATCCGTTTTTAGGGTTGTTACAGGCTGAACCGAAGCCAATTAACTAGGAAGCTTCCATTCGTAGGAAACTTTAGCAACACTTTGAAGAGTTAATAGGGAGCCACATAACGATAACTCAACTTCCATTTCTTGCCAAATCTAACCACCCCTTTCATAGGAGAAATTTTTTAATACACTTTATCACCTTCTTCAAACTCCAAATCCATTCTCCTATGATCGTCATAAGACTTTTGCCGACTATTGGCCGTTTGTAAGCGGTTCCTTATAATTGAACTTTCTCCAAAGTCTTATAAATTAAATTGGGACCAAGAAGTGAAGGCTCACCCACTTCAAACCATCCAATAGGAAACCTACACCTCCTACCATACAAGGCTTCATAGGGAGCCACAAATATGGATGAATCAAAACTATTATTGTAAGCAAACTCCACCAAAGGCAAATGCTTATTCCAATTCCCTTTGAAATCAATAATACAAGCCGTAAGCATATCCTCGAGGTTTTGAATAGTACGCTCCACTTGACCATCTGTTTGGGGATGAAAAGTGGTGCTTAGCTTCACCTTGGTACCCAACACTTTTTTGAATAACCTCCAAAACCTAGATGTGAATTGTGCACCCCGATCCGATATGATGGATAACGGAATACCATCGCGACACACAATCTCATCTTTGAAGATCCTAGTAAAATATTCCACCGAATAAGTAGACTTGACGGGAATAAAATGAGCGTACTTGGTCAAACTATCCACAACTACCCATAGAGAGTCATATTGCCTTTGAGTTCGAGGTAAACCCACTACAAAATACATATTAATGTCTTCCCACTTCCAAGTAGGAACTTTGATTTCTTGAACAAGCCACCTGACTTTTGATGTTTGGATTTCACTTTTTGGAAATTTGGACACTTAGGGATGAATTCCGCTATGTCCTTTTTCAAACCTTCCTACAAAAATACTTCCCAGAGGTCATGGTACATTTTTGTCGAACCCGGATGAATGGATAACGAGACCCATGGGCTTCATCGAGGATACATTTCCTCTACCCGTCTATCTTGGGAACACACAATCTTCCTTTGTACCTCAAAAAACCATCCCCCTTAAGGAGAATGACTTATTTAGTTTGCTGAGAACCGATTCCTTCAACTCCATCTATGATTGATCAAGGAATTGTTTAGACTTCACCTCAACTACCAATGATGACTCGGAGTTATGATGGACCATAAACTAGTATTCGGAGAATCTTCTAACCTCACACCCAATCTAGCCAACCTATGAACATCTCTCACTAGGTCTTTCTTGACTTCATCTATGTGAGACACACTATCCATAGTCATACGACTTAGAGCATCCGCAACCATATTGACCTTGTCGGAATGATAGAGAACACTCATGTCGTGATCTTTCAACAATTCTAACCACCTTATTTGTCATAGTTTCACACATATTGGAGACTCTTATGGTTGGTATATACATCAACATGGACCTTAAGTTGCCTAGAATCATAGGCTATTACCTTCCCATGTTGCATAAACACACACCCTAAACCCACTCGAGATGTATCACAATGCACAACAAAACCCTTTGTACCTTCCAGTAAAGTCAATACCAGAGAGGAAGTAAGCCGATCTTTCAAGATTTGGAAGCTTCTCTCACATGCCTCTAACCACTTTCTTACTTTTTTAGGTCAAAGTAGTCAAGGGAGATGCAATGGATACAAAACCATCCACGAACCTCCGATAATAACCCGCTAGACCCAAGAAACTCCTAATGTAGGTTGGAGTCAATGGTCTAGGCCAATTTTTCACCGCCTCTATTTTCCTTGGAGCAATATCAACTCCCTCAGTAGAGATGATATGACCAAGAAAGGCCACTGACCACAACAAAAACTTACATTTGCTATACTTGGCAAACAATTGATTCTTCTTAAGCACTTGTAACACCACCCTCAAATGTTTCATGTGATCTTCCTCATTTTTTGAATTTACCAAGATGTCGTCAATGAAGACAATGACAAATGAATCTAGGTAATTTTGAAACACCCTATTCATGAGGTTCATAAACACCGCCGGGGCATTTGTGACACCAAATGACATTACTACGAACTCATAGTGACCATATCTAGTCCAAAATGCCGTCTTTGGTATATCCTCACCTCTCACCTTAAGTTGGTGATACCCCGATCTTAAGTCAATCTTAGAAAAGTAAGTTTCCCCTTGGAGTTGATCAAATAAGTCATTAATCCGAGGGAGAAGATACTTATTCTTAATAGTGACTTTATTGAGTTAATGATAATCAATGCACATCCTAAGGGACCCATCCTTCTTCTTCACAAATAAAACCGGAGAACCCAATGGAGAAATACTAGGTCTAAGGAAGCCTTTGTCTAGTAAAACCTTGAGTTGAGCCTTCAACTCTTTCAATTCGGCCTGTGCCATCCGAAAAGGATGAATTGAAATGGGATTTGTATCTGGTAATAAGTCGATACCAAAATCAATTTCTTGTTCGGGAGGAATACCGTATAGAAAACACCTCTGGAAATTCACTGACTACGGGGACCGACTCAATGGAAGGAATTTAGGAGTCTAAATCATGAACTTTTACTATATGGTATAAACGCCCTTTTGGAGATCATTTTGCATACTTTCAAACAAAATATCATACGACCTCTATGAATAGAAGTTTCCCCCTTCCACTCTAAAATGGGCTCATTTGAAAAGTGAAAATTCACCACCCTCATTCTACAATCTATAGAGGCAAAGCAAGCATGCAACTAACTCATACCCAAAGTAACATCAAAATCAAACATATCAAGTTCTACTAGTTCAACAAAAGAAACTCTATTGGCAACATTATAGGACAATTTCTATACACCCTTTTTGCAACAACCGACTCACCCACCGGGGTAGACACTATAAAAAGTTCATGTAATATATCGGGCAAAATGTCAAACTTTTTAGCTACTAGAGGGGCAAAAAATGATAAAGTAGCACCGGGATCAAGTAAGGCATATACATCATTAGAGAAGACTTTCAACATACCGCTCACCACGTCAGGAGAAGTCTCTTGTTCACCCTTAAAACGGAGAGCATAGAAGCGGTTCTTCTTTGTCACTCATTTGAACCACTCGCTTGAGCTTGACCACTGCCCTTGTCTTGACCCCTCACATAGGACAATCCCTAACCTTGTGCCCACTGTTTCCACAACCAAAACAATTATCCGTCCCCTTAAGACAATCACCATAGTTCTTCTTGCCACACTTTCCACAAGTTGGCTTCTCGGTTGGTGAACTAGTACTCTTTCCCTTTTTAGGCTTAGGGTTATATATCCTATAATCCCTAGACTTAGGAAACTTAGAAGGAACTTGATAAAAAAACCCGCTTCTTAAACCTACTCTTGTATTGTATCTCAAGCCTTTCTTTTAAAGAACCTCAATCAAATGATCTTGGCTTTTTGGCCTCTTTACTCTTTCTCTTAGCCCTTGCCTCTTTTACATGTTGGGCATGAACCATGACATGAGAAATATTCATGTTGTCATGTAGAATAGTTGAATGACACTTCTCTTGCAAATTATCTATTACCTTCATCACAAAATGACTTATTTGATCTCTAGGATCTGAAACCAAACAAGGAGCATATTTTGACAATTTGGTGAATTTCATGGAGTATTCATGAACACCCATACCTCCTTGACGAAGGTTGATGAACTCCACCACTTTATCTTTCCTGTTCTCGCTAGGAAAGAAACTATTAAGAAAATCATTTTCGAATAGTTCCCAAGTGACAGATCCACCTCTTAAAGGCCTATTGTCCCTCCATTGGACGTACTATGCTTGAGCCACATCCTTGAGTTGATAGCTGGTTAACTTGGCCTTCTCACTAGTAGACAACCTCATAACATAAAAGATCTTGTAGATCTCATCAATGAGCTCTCAGGGGTCTTCTTCAACCTTGGACCCATAATAAGTAGGAGGGTTCTCCTACTAAAATCCCTTAGACGGGAGGCCATGGTATCAACTTGTTGATTTTCCCTTGGTACAACCTCTCGGTTAGCTTGGGCCTTCATGGCTTGAGCTTAAGTAGTGGAGGCTTGTGCTTGGGTAGTGATGGTTTGGGATATTTGGAGAAGTGTGTCCCTTATGTTCTCATCCTTCGAAGGAGGAGGATTCTCCGGTGCTTGGTCATCATTCACACCTTACTGAAGAGTAGGAACTTGATCACCACGGGGAGGAACTCCCGCATTGGCAATCTCTTTTTCAAGTCTTTGAGACACATTCCTTCGAGTATTCATTTCCTATGATCACAATAATAGGATTAGATGTAAAAGAACATAAATCTAACACTCCAAAGGCACGATATTGAACTTCCAAGAAAGTGAGAGTTTCGTAAGCATCCCGTAGGTTCATATCCATAAGTGTGGAACGCTTTATAATTACAAATACAAACTTACATAGACGTGGTTGAGAGAGACACTGACTCAAATATAATTCAACTGCATGCTTTGATTCCAAGTTTGTCACATCCGGGAAAAGCCCCTACACGTTACCAACGTCATCGTCCTTTTTGAGGACTAAGACTAGCTTCTTAGTTTACATTACATTCGTATGTCAAATTTAGCGGAAAATATAAAAATTTTCATTACATCTACTCGGAGGTTTACATAGGCCTCTACATACACATAGTATATATATATCGAGTATACAGACCCTTCGTATAGGAAGATTACTTAGTCTATTACTTTTATTACACATAAGTATATAAAGTATAACATAGTCAGAATAGTCGTCTCATCTCATAACCATCTAATAAGTGAGTAATAAATTGGGAATAACACATACAACAAAGTAAGAATGCCTCACATAGGCTATACAATGTTTCATATTAAATGAAAAGGAAAGAACATAATAGTCTTAAACTCAAAACAACTCCATTAACTAGATAGTGTCATCCCCCTTGGAAAGTGAGGACCTACCCTACTTGGATGAATGAGAGATCCAAGCCTTCTTCAAGTCATCTTCAAAGCACTTCAACGATCGGAACCTAAAATGTTGGGGAAAAGGAAGAAATGAGGTTAGTACACAACTTGTACTAAGTATGAGACCATATACACATACTTTGAAAATATGCCAAGGAAAAGGACATCTCATAAAGTCTGCACTTTTCATTTAAAACCTTTATACACATTCACCAAGATCATACTTACCAATAATGTTTGTTCATTAAGTCATAGGCATGTACATCACAAGACCAACAACATCAAAACTAGTCAAGTCAACATGCATATCATATAGTCGAATACATATTCAAGTAACTCTATCATCAAGTCATATTATCAACAAGCATGTATAAGAGTACATTTCAGCATAACCAAAGAAGACTATTAACCATGAACCCCTATCAAGTCAACAAGTGCAATGTCCAAGGAAAACCCAATAACCTTACTTAATCAAGTAACTCAACAAGCATCATGACTAACTTTCTACTTCACATATCATAACATTTAAGAGTATATATCATTTTTCTTTAATCATATAGACCAACACATATTCATAAGTAACACCAATCAACATACAGTATCAACAATGTACAAGTTCATCATATACATGTCATATAGCATTATAAGCATTTTCATACATAGGAACATCCTCCTAAGACTCCCTTCAAGGCTAACTAGTGCAATTTTTAGGCAGAGTCCCATACCCCTACCTAGACTAAGCTAGACCCCTTAGGTTATCATAGTTAGAGTTCATTCCTTCAGTTCATTTTACCTTTTGGGAACATCTTTCCCTATGCGACATAGACCACACGAGCTAATGTGGAAACCGGTGTCATGGAACCCTACACCGAAAGAAAGCGGACTACTTTCCAAGGTAGTAACCAAAAATGAACATAGCAACTAAGTGGATCCACTAGCTAGTATTCCTACGGGGGAAACATAGTTCAAGAACTAGGAGATATAGTTGGGACCCTCTTTATGCTATGTGCATTGTAGTCTCCAATATCAAGAGTACATTAGTGATCCTTTCTTCCCTATGTGGGAAGGGACACTCCTCACTCTAGTTCACTCTCTGCTAAGCTAGAGTTCCATTTTGAAATGTCTTTAAGCCTTTATTATTAATTTGCTGCTAAGCTAGAGTCCCATTTTGAAATCTCTTTAAGCCTTTATTATAAATCATAGCTTAGTTTACGTCATAGGTTCTACCCCTTATATAATCATCATCAGCATATCTCAATAAGAATTGCATGAGTATAAATCCTTTCATTACAATTCCTATAGGTGAAATTATCACATTAACATCTTAATATCATGATACGACACATTGGTAAATCATTCACCATCCTTATAATATTTACATCTTAAGCTAACACCTCAAATTCATAGTAAAGACATTTAAATTCGATATCATACCACCCTATGAATCCTAATACAAGACATAATCCTAAAAAAAAAGATCATGACTTAATCACAATTAACCACAATTTGAAGAAAAAAGATCAAGATCATAAGACTTATCAAATATCCTTCATAGTTCATCATCAAGGTCTTACCATAAACCCTCAAATCAACCCAATTTGGGTATAAATCATCATAAGTCAATAATAAACATGACAAAAAGTCTATAATAATCACTACATCACAATTCAATACTAGATCATAGCTTAAGACAAGATACTTAGGTCAATTTATAACATACTTCATAACGTAGATCAACATCTAACGAACTAGTATGAAAGACTACAAATCACCCTAAGGCATTCATGATTAGTGTAAATAACATCATCTAATATTAACTCATCTTATAACAAAGTCAATTGAACCAATACAACCTAATTCATATCAAGATCAAAACCTAGGGTTAAGGGGTAAAGGTCATCTTCTACAAACTAGACCAAAACATCAAGATATATCATACTTAGGTTATAATACTTGTTAATATATTCACATTATCCAAAATAAAACATAAACAAATCAATTCATAACGTTAATTTTGAGACTGGGAAAGACCCACATGAAAACTCAACTTTTTAAAATTCTTTGAAGGAACCCTTTGAGGAAAGAGATCTTAAAGGTGAATTAGATCACATACCTCAATGTTTTATGAAGAATTGATGGTGAAATATTCCATTTACATACCTCAAAACCCTCCCCTATCTTGGTCTTCAATGGTGTCCTCCAATAGAGAGAGAGAGAAGAGAGAAGGAAAAGAGTTTTGTTTTGTGAGTTGTGATTAGTCTAATCGGGTTGGTGTCTTTAAATGGGGGGTTAATTAAGTTAATTAGACTTACATTTATCCCTAACTAACCACCAAAATTCTTAATTTAGTGTTTAAGACTTAGTCAAAATATGCATGAAATTAGACGCCTCACAAACGACACCCCGATCGACGGTCCGTCTGTGAGTTGACGACCAACTCCCCTTCCGTATTTCACATCCGTAGTCTTGGTCAGAGACTGTTCACATGATTCCCTTCAATGAATTGTCTAAGTGTTTGTCTAAGGATGGCATCGACGCCCTGTTGATGCCCTTTCGTGGGTGCACACTGCCCAGGTAGTGTTTGACTACAAACGCAAGGGTCCTCCTCAAGGGCCCTTAGTTGGTCCTTGGGGAGTCGTACCCAGACGTTTCAACTATCAATCAACCTAATAACATGTTAGACACCCTTACACTAATTTTCATCATTTTCCGACTCCTAAAATCTAGTAAAATAGGCTAAGGCACGCTAGTACCTCTTTGAACTAGTTTCCGGATGTCATGGACATTCTTGGACGTTTTGGTTTCTAGACTTCCTACATGACTTATAATCATTATAATGGACCTTAAAACAGTGTCTAGACCTTATGACACTTATGTTAAGCTCTAGAACGCGTCTTGATTTTTGAAGTTTTACAAAAACGTTCGAGACCGACCCCCCTAGGACCACACTAGGATTCCCTAAGAAGG